>JAOPSE010000691.1:0-343897 GCA_029449295.1 Zea luxurians | reverse complement strand
ATGATCGAGTCTTCTGGTGCCGGTCTTGCTGCTGAGCCCGGAGGACTTGGAACTTTCTTTTGAGATGCCCTTTTTCCTCCTCCTTTGCCCTTTCAACTTGCATGGCCTTGTTGGACAGGTGAGAGAAACTGTGGAAGTCTTGGCTAGCCAGAATTGTCTTGAGTTCTAGCCTGAGTCCTTTCAGGAAACGGGCCATCTTCTTGCCCTCGGTACTGACGTCATCTGGCGCGTAGCGGGATAATTCCGTGAACTTGTGCACATATTCGCTGATAATCTTCCGTCTTGAGTCAATTCTTGGAACTCGTCCTCCTTGAGCTGTACAAGTCCTTGGGCACATGGTGCTCCCGGAAAGCTGCTTCAAATTCCGCCTAGGTAGCATCTCTGATGGTGACGTTGAAGGTGTCCCACCAGGCTAAGGCCATCCCGAAAAGTTGATGGGCAGCCAGTAGAACCGCTGATTTTCTGGGCAACCGATGGCCTCCAACTTTCTTTTGATCGTGCGCATCCAATCGTCGGCATCGAGGGGATTGCTGATCCGGCGAACGTGGGAGGCTTGAGTCTCAGGAAATCCCCCATTCTGTCTTGCGGTCTTCCACCGTTTGGCCGTTGATTCTCCAGATTTCGAGTGAGGACCTCGATGAGTCGGGTTTGATTGGCTAGAACTTGGGCTTGGTCTAATGGTAGTGGTGGGGGTGCGAGGAGGTGGGTTTCACTTTCCTCTCTAACGGCTTCCCCTTCAGCTCTCAGGGGAAACCCTGCTCCAATCTCGGAGGCGGTAGGCGTGGTTTTATCCGAAGCCATCTGCCAGGGAAGAGAGTCACTAACATGCACATGCCAATTATTTTCAACCAAGTTATTTTATTCATTACACCATCACAATACAAGCATAAGACTACTACAGGTGGAGTTACATGAGAGCGTTTCCCGAGGTACTACCGAATTCCTTCTCTAAGGTGTCCCCAAACTCCTTGAGAAGATCATCAAGGCTTGCTAGGGATAGATCCTCGGCGTCGGACCAATCATCTACCCTGGGGGGAGGTGGGGCTGGAGGGGTCTTCTTTTTCTTCTTCTCCGTTTGGCATCCTCGGTTGGTGGTCTTCTTCTGGATTTTCTTTTTGGGGGCGAGCTTCTTTAGTTTCTTGTCATAGTCCATCTTTAAGGTCCGATAAGCCTCATGGGTGTTGGCCTCCTCGCCTTCTGCTATGTCGAGACACTCTTTGAGGGATGCTTTCTCTTGCTTAAGTTCTCTGACTGCCGCTCTAGGCTTTCCATCCGGGAGTTTAGGTGGGTGCAGTGGGAGGAGAGGTCATCATAGTGGTTATCGAGGGTGTGGAGGTATCTGGCCATGTAGACAATGGTGGGGTCATCCTCGGTTGGATCTCTCCCTGACAGAGCCTGGAGTCTTTTCCTCCAGGTGGGGGTATTTTTGTTGCTGGGTGGGAAATAACGAAGGGGGGTTTCAGAGATCTCTTGGATGTAGTTTTGGCATAGCTGTTTAAGGGCTTTTCGGGCTACACTTTGGCAAGTGTCTGGGAAGCGGTGTCCGGTGAAGTTGACTTGGAAGGGAGGGTGGTTGGGTAGTTTCGGCTTTCTCCCAGGTAGACTGCCATAGAGCACTTTTCTATACCATTTTCGTGTATTCCTTCCAGACATATTCGGGCTTCTTACGGATCCCCATGCATAGCGCGCAACTCCGTAAGAGGTGAGGGAATCCTTCTTCCCCTGAGCAATAGGATGTCCTAATAACCCAGGAGTCTTCCATCTGGTAGAAGAAAAGAAGGGTTTGTTAATATCGGGGAAAGGGGAGAGTGTTTCTTGGGGTAAGAGGTGTTTTCTTGTTGAGGCAACTTTTAAGGTCAGGGCTGCGGTCTACGGCCAGTCCTACAGGCTCTGATACCACCTGAAGTGTCCCGATCCTTTGGGTCTAAAATGTGATACAATTACTAGTCCCAGGAGGCTAGTAACCACATCCATTACTTCAAATAGTTACAGAGTCTGAATAATGTTATTACAATACCGAGGATACAAGCTCGAAGTGAGCCGAAAAAAAACATAAAACACAGTGGAAGATAAAATAGCCCAGGCCACAGGCAGAACTGGGTGAAGACACAGCCCCATCAATCAAGCATAGCAGAAAAGAAGTCTTCAGCTGCTGAAAAACATAAATAAATCTGGGTGAATACGCTAGGTATTCCGCAAGCCCACCCGACTCCCGTAAAGAGAAAGTGACCTATATGGTACATGCTTTATATGGTGGAGTTGAAGTCACTCATACTTTTTCAGAGAAAGGCAGTACTCGTTGTTTATGGCTTTCCCCAAACAATAAAATTTACACTTGCTTGACCACCACTGAGCTTCCTGCTCCTGTGGTACCACTATCTTTCCAGAACATACACACACGTTTCCCTGTTCCCGGTTGTAGTAAAAACACTAATTGCCATACCATACCAGACTCGTCCATACCAGTGGACACGGACTATTCGAATAGATTTAGACTCTGCGCAGAGGGGTACACTTTACCCACTAGTCCGGCTCTGCGATCCCATGGCCAATGAGACCCGAATCTGAAACTCTTTCCTTCCTTGTATGTCCGAACCTTAACGGTTATACTGGAAGGAGTCAGGCCACCGCCATGTCCAAACCGGACAAAACATTCCCCCTCCTTATCCTCCCGGTGCTACCCAGCCTTCATAACCCTGGGGTTGGACCGTACGAGTTTAGATTGAGTGGCTGCCCACACAGCCTCGAGTGGTTATATTTTTTGAGAGTACAAGTAATGAAAGATGACAAACTAGTCCTTATATGAGAGGACGATCCTTCTACTCACGCCTAAACCAGCTGAGCCAACACCTTAGGCCCTCCCCTAAACCAGGGAGTCCCTGATCATCCTACTCCATCAGGTGATGAGGGTGAAGACCCTTCATCACACTCTTTTGGAAAACAATCCACTTATACCCTTTTCACTTGCCCCATATCTTTTGATCACAGTAATAGTTAATGCAGGCTCACTCATACTCACCATGCAATTCGATTCCCATCCCATAATCCTGGCTTAGGCGGTGGTAGAGAGAAATAGGTAAATAATGCATCAAGGGAAAGATGGACTTGCCTTCGTCGAAGCTTTCCTGGCACAAGAGGTTAATCTCGGAGGGGTCGGGTTCTTGCCCTTCTTCCGGAGCTAAGAGTTCCGGAGGATCGGATCCCTCTTCCGCTAATTAAACACAGATAATAACAATACATCAAACATAGTGACCTTTGTGGGGTGTGCAAATTTTTATACTTCATTATTTTTGTGCCCTAATAATTTATTTAGACGATTTTTGGTGCATAAAATATTAGCATCTAAATATATATGTGAAAATGAGAAAAGAAAATAGGAAGAGAAAAAGAAAAGGAAATCTCCATCTAACTGGGCCAGGGGGGGATTTCGGCCCACTCGGCGCGCGGGCGCGGGCGCGCTTGCGGCCCAGCCGGCCCAGCTGCGAGGGAACGGCGGCGGGGACGGCGCCGTAGCGCGGGCCCACCAGCCAGGGAGAGAGGGGGACTGACGGTGCTACTTGGTAACGGAGGGGAAAGGGGCTCGACCGGGGCCGGTCGGCGGCGAACTCCGCGGCGGTTCTCTGCCGTCGGTCCGGTTCTCTGGCGGGGAAGGGGTGGCGAAGCACGGGCGGTTGGAGTGGGTCACGATGGTGGGGCGAATTTGGCCTGCGGGGGCCTATGGCGGCCGGTCCACGGCGCAGTGGCGGGTGCCCGCGGCGGCGAAGCCGCCGGTGAGGTTTCCGGCGACGACAGGGGAGGCAAAGTGGTGCTTAGTGATCGCGAGCGTGTGGCGGAGCTTCGGCCATAGCTTAATTGAACAGAGAAAGGCTAGAGAGGGGAAAGGGAGCTCAATGGAGCAAGGCAGGGAGCACGACGGCGCTTGCTTGAACAGCTCAGGGAGGAGGGCAGTGGGGATGGCTGGAGTTGTGTGGCGAAGACGGGGCTCGAGCGGGCCCTTTTATAGGCGCTCGGGGAGGGAGGGGGATGGGGGAGACGGCGAGCACCGGCGAGCTCGCCATGGGTACGGGAATGGTGCTAACGCCGATTGGGACGGCTCGGGCAGGCTGAGGGGGTGAGAGGTCGGTTCAAGCACAGTGGCGGGGTTGTCACGGAGGCTGGCGAGCATTAATGGCGAGGCGACGAGGCGAGGGGCGCTCGGCGGCGATCGCGCCGGTGAGGGATGGGCGAGGGAGAAGGAGCTGACGGGTGGGGTCAGGCTGCCAGTGAGAGAGGTCCGTGCGGGAGAGAGAGCGGTGAGGCGCTGACGGGCAGGGCCCGGAGGTCAGTGGGCGGGAGCGGTGCGCAGTTTGGGCCGCCTGGGCCGGAAGAGAGGGGGGGGGGTTGAGGGCGCGCGCGAGCTGGGCTGAATTTCGGCCCAGCCGAGGGGAGGGAGAGGGATTTCCTTTTCCTTTTCTTATTCTATTTCTTTTTCTTTTCTACTTTTGTGTCTTTTGTTTCTTTTTCTCTTAACAAAAATTCTCTAAATGAACTTGGTGATAAATATGGTTTATGTGAGGTGCTTCAAATCATTTTAAGTGCATGCAAAGGATTGGGTGACCTAGGGGTAGGGTTAAGGGAGAAGAATAAAACCAAGGGGGATTAGGGTTTCAAACCTGGGTTGGGATTTTGGGATGTTACAAGTTTCCATCTAATCTGAACTAACCCAATGTGACCCACTCAAATAGGTTAGTTAATACTTGTAACATGGATTAGACCCTATCCACCTGTTCTAACGTGATTCATGCGGCACTAAATTAAGAGTAACCGACCAACTCGGCCTTATGCAACTATCTTAACCATCTGAAGGTTGTATAACTCCTCCGTTTTAATTTAAATAGAAAATTCTGGTCTATCTCAAGTATTAACTAAACCATATTCCTATAAATGGAGATTAAACCTAAATTTGTGTCCTAGGCCAACTCGTTCGTCAAACCACGACCTAGCCTACGTGATAGGTTGCCCAACCCATTCATCCCAAAAGCAAATTAAAACTCTTTTAATCTACCTACCCCATGTACCCACATTGTTATCTCAACTCAGATAATGGCATCTAGCACCACAAACGATGGTCCCTACTTCAGACCCCTAAAGGAAGCTCAATTATGCCATAGTACACTCATTCTATGTCAACACTCACAAAATAGCTAAAACATGATGTACCCTTGCTTCTATGCCACACCTGTTAAGGGCAAAAAAAATCAAGTGTATAAAAATACTACAAGTTCATAAAGATAAAGTCAGCGGGATATGCTCAACTAAATGATATTCTTAAATGGGATTATAGAATCTAGTGCGAACTAGTCCAATGTGGTCTACTTAAACAGATTAGTGGTACTTGGACCCTTCTAGCCAAGTGATAACTTAGCGTATAAGATCAACTTAACCATAAGTATAAGAGCTAACCCAACCCATAGAGTCATGATAAATTGTATAATCTATCCATCCCCACCTAACATCAAATAAACTTTTGACCTACATCATGTAGTCTATCTCATCTATATCTATCTTAACCATATTCCCCAACTCCGATAAAATACTCTAACCTCAATCAATGAGATCAAGACCAGAGAAGAAAAGATCAACATCAACAAGGAAGGATACAACAGTCAAAGTAAATCTCGAGATGAATCAAGACTTAAACATTTCAGATAAAGTATTTTCCTTGCCATAATCTTTCTTACCTCAACCTGTTCAGTGTAGATCCCACATAAATAGTAGCTGGATACCTATGCTCTCCCAATCTTCCACTACCTCCACCACCAGCAGCAGCTTCACCAAGCTACATAAATATATAAATATATATTATTACTATTTGTAAGACCAAGATGTTACTTTAGTTAGTAAATAGTATGATACTGTTTTAGGAGAAATAATAAGGTCTAATTGACCCCATGTGTTGCTAATAAATTATGCATCATGCTGAGATTTTTGTTTGTGCACATATGTTGAGACAATATGAGTATACACCCTTTCCTTACAAATCTCGAGGATGAGATTTCTGTTAAGGGGGTAGGATTTGTAATACCCAAAATCCTATTTTATGAGGTATAAAAAGTCTCCGAAGGATATGAGATAAAATGACTCCTATAAATGATTTTTCATCCTTTACAAAACATATCTCTTTAATTTTAATAAATAATAATAAACAAAAAACAAAAGTTGAATTAAGAGAGAACCTTTAAATGTACATCCAAAATGTTATTTCTCAACAGTATGTATACTTTCCATTTGAAATATATATTTCTAAATAAGTGAATAAAATAATCCTTACAAATATAACTTGCATCTCTTCCTAGAGTTTTGCTTGTGCATAGATTGAAATTTAGAATTTAAACTTGGTTGATATTGGATTTGAAATAAGAAAGGAAAAATAGAATGAAGAAAAGAAATTAAAACAAAAGAGACTCATTATTCCGTAGTTTGCATAAGTATATTTTGAAATAAGTGACTAAATAAAAAGGGGCCCCTATACAAGTTAATTTATTTAGGGGGTGTTAAATAATTAGAAACATTCACTAAATTATCTACCATGATATATATTAGAAATTGTTCGATTAAGAATAGTATTTTGCAGATGAAATGCATACTGGAAAGTATTTGTTTAGCGAATAAAAAAAATATAAGTAAAAAAAAGAACCACCTGCTGGGCCTAAACCTAAGCTAGCGGCCCATCCGGACATCCCCCCTCCACGCGCCGTTCCTCTGGTGGGTGGACCCTGCACGTCGGCCTTCACCATCGGTCACTTGTGCGTGGGCCAGATTGGCAGGATCATCTTCCTCTCGAGGTCCTCGCCAGGTTGTTGCAGATGCTACACACAGATCTCGCTGTGATTTCCCCCCACGCGCTGGCAAATGGGGCCATCTTACCAGCACCCTCCTCCACATGCAACAAGCTCGTGTCGTTCCGCTTTCTATCTCTCACCTCCAGTTTGAGCGCCGCATTGGGCGGATCTTAGCAAACGACGCGCGCTCTGGAGCCTTGGCCGCCATGCTACCTTGACCTGGCACGTGGTGACTGCATGTCTGGGCTGCTCCTCCCTCTGGTAACAAACTACTCCGCGTCTAGGCCGGGAGAATCGGATCGACCGCTCTTCCTCCCTTTTCCCTTCCGTGCGGACTCCATCCCCTCGATGGATATTGTGGCTGGCACCCACGACACCCGGCTACCAAACCCAGCGCCTACGAATTACCGTGGAGTTTGAGCTCAAGCCCCTCCCGTGGGTGGCGCTCTCCATCTAGGCGTCTCTGACCTCCTCGCAACCGCGTCCTCTCCACCCGCCGCGGTTCACTAACCATCGGCGGCTGCGCAAGAAGCCACGACTGATTTGACTGTTGCCTCCTCCGGGTACTGGGACCGCCGTGTGGACTTCGCCGTTGTGTGCACCGCTGCTCGCACGGGAGCGCCGCCGCACCTGCGCCTGCTGTTGTGGGAGACCGAGGGGAGAGAAGTGAGTTGCTGCCGCCCTTGTAGCGCGGGAGTCGTCGTCAAGCCCTTAGGCACCGGCCTGGGTGGCCCGCATGAGCATCCGGTACTCGCTGGTGGCGTCCTCAAGGCGGGTGAAGGGTCGGGTGAAACGGGATTGCTCACCGGACCTTCGGACCGTCGCGGATCCGCCTCAACCGGGGCTCCTGTGCTCGCTTGCCCCACTTTGGTAAGCCGCCATCCACATGGTTCACCATGTTGTCTCCTTCGTGTTGCGCTAGTCGGAGTAGGGATTTTGCTTCCGCGACGCTGGGGGGCTGCATTCTGGTGGGCTCACCGCCGTATGGGAGGGCGGCGCCACCTCGGACTGGCGCCTGCGTGCGCGGGGGTTGATTGGGATCACTGGCGCCTTCGATCGAGGAGCTAACGGCTCAGATTAGAAGTGTGAGGTACCGGTTCGTGAGCGTACCGCGCGTCGTTGGATAAGAATCGTATGCGCTAGAGTTAATTCCATCGTTTAAAATCCCGATCGTTGATTTTTTATCCGAGGGCGGGGTTGGCATTCCAAAGTGGACTAAACCTGATCTAATCTGGACCCTAGATGGGGGATCTATCGGCTCAGGTTTGATCATACCCTTTCGACCACACGTTTTACAAAAGAGACCCCACAGAAATTAGATATAAACCCGCCGTCCCGAGCACTGTTGTCTGGGTCTGGGGATTCTTTCGAGAAAGACCCTGGACTTCTCTGTAATTGGCGCGCAGTCCAGGGATCAATAAAATAGGATAAATGAATTAGAAAATGGATATTTAATATGAAAAATGGTTGTTGTATAATTTCTAGAAAATTCATATGGAGTCCAAATTAGTTTATTCCAATTCCTATAATTTTGTAATATTAAGGTTTATCATCTAGTACCACTGTTTTGACATGAAAGTCACAATAAAATTTATATCTTATTTAATCTGGTACAAAACGTATAGAATCTCTGGAAATTCATAACTTAAAATCTATAACTCCAATTTGATCCGTTCAAGTTGCGTTAGTCTCATATAAATAATTACTATGCAATAACAATAGATACTATACCATGTCTCATTATTTTATAATTAGATCTGTATTTAACTGGTGTTGGTTAGTTGGGTTAAACTACTTATCATTATAATCTACTAAAATATAATTTATGGTCAATTTATAACTTAGATCAAAATGATTTAATTATGTATAGAATAACCTCTCATATGATTTATATTAACCAATTTATAATATAGTTTAATGTTTTAATCACATAAATCCTCTATGAAATCATAACTTCTTAATAGTAACTCCGATTGTAGTAGTTCTCGAACCCGCGATCTCGTAGCAACGCGTAAATCATTATTATGCAGTATGTTCTTATGTTTGGTGTGATGTTAATTTTGTCTATATCATGTTTGTTTGTATTGCTACGACTAGCCCGAGGTCACGAGGATCTGAAGAATTAACCTGGTAACTGGAATCTCGAGTGCCAGGCAAGTTGTGCCCTTGATTCACTTTTATTATCCAATAATATTCTTTATTATCACTATTCAATGCATAGGTTTAATTTGATGGGACCCAATAGGTCACCCTAGTCTGTTTATCATTTTCCCTTGTTTATCCCTGAATCAATTTGGGTAGTTATGCTATTGCTCTATATGGTTTTGGGATTAATATTTCATTATATCCATGTTCCAATTATTCTGTTATGTTATTTATGTTCATGATAAGATCATTATGTTAGTTGGAACATGGAGCGACCACCCGGGAAAACAGTGCTACCACAAGGGTTTAATGGGACACCCTTGGCTGATTAACTAGGAAAGCTAGTGGATGACTACCTTACCCGAAAGGGGCAGGGCAGTAGGGGAGTGGTCAGTGTAGGGAGGTCCTTGGGTTGATTTTGCTGTGATGGCGGTCAGGCGAGGGATTCCTGCACTGGAGCTTTCTATAAACTATAGCGGGTTTTCTGAAGCTAGTGGAACTTTGTAAAGGCCTCATAGTGTTACCCTGTCTCGCTTCCTTGGTAGAGGTGTATGGGATTCATGACCCCTTGGCAGATGGGTAACACAGCTTGTGGGCAAAGATGCGCAACCTCTGCAGAGTGTAAAACTGGTATACTAGCCATGCTCACGGTCATGAGCTGCTCGGACCCTCACATGATTAATTTATGGAACCTAAATTCAATTTGTCATGTGCATTTGCATGGGATTATTTATTAATTTGTTTTATTATTATTATGGTTGGTATTTACTTACATCTAGTAATTGCTAATAAAATTTTGACCAACTTTAAAAGCAATGCTCAGCTTTAACCATTCTCTTTGGTAAGCCTTACACTTCATGAGCTCACACCTTTTGTGAGTTCATGCACATTATTCCCCACAACTTGTTGAGCGATGAACATGTGTGAGCTCACCCTTGCTATCTCACACCCCCCATAGGAGAAGAACAGGTGGTTCAAGAGGAGCCACAGCGAGGAGTTCGATTCGATCTAGGTGGTGTCTCCCAGTTGACTTTCTGGCGCCAAGGATGGATTTTAGATCCTGTTATATGTATCTTTTATTTTGTAAGTCTTCCGCTATGTAATAAGTACTCTGATTATTGTGACATTTATCTCTATACACTCTGTTATTATATATGTTGTCTTCTTTGGCGCATGTATGAGATGCACCCGGCTTTGTCCCTTAAAGCCCGGGGTGTTACACGGGCGCACCGGACAGTCCCCCCTTTGATGAACCCTTTCTTTTAACTTTGTATTGGTTTGTGTTGAACCTTTGGCACCTGTAGAACATCTAATCTAGAGCAAACTAGTTAGTCCAATTGTTTGTGTTGGACAATTCAACCACCAAAATTATTTAGGAAAAGGTTTGACCCTATTTCCCTTTCAATCTCCCCCTTTTTGGTGATTGATGCCAACACAAACCAAAGCAAATATATAAGTGCAGAATTGAACTAGTTTGCATAAGGTAAGTTCAAAGGTTGCTTGGAATTAAACCAATATAATTTTTTTCAATAGATATGCATGGATTGTTTTCTTCTTATTTAAAATTTTGGACCACGCTTGCACCACGAGTTTTGTTTTTGCAAATTCTTTGGTAAATTCTTTTCAAAATCCTTTTTGCAAATAGTCAAAGGTATATGAATAAGATTGAAAGAAGCATTTTCAAAAGTTGAAATTTTCTTCCCCTGTTTCAAATGCTTTTCCTTTGACTTAAACAAAACTCCCACTCAATGAAATTCTCCTCTTAGTGTTCAAGAGGGTTTTATAAATTTTTGAAGATACTAGAACTTTCTCCCCCTTTTGAAAACATATTAAGATACTAATTTGAAAACTTCATTTTTAAAATTCGTTGGTGGTGGTGTGGTCCTTTTCCTTTGGGCTAATACTTTCTCCCCCTTTGGCATGAATTGCCAAAAACGGATACTTGTGAGTGAAATATAAGTCCTTTTACTTTCTCCCACTTTGGCAAACAAATAAATGAGTGAAGATTATACCAATGTGGAGACATGGTGGAATACCTGCAAAGAGTAAATAATACCGATGGAGTTGAGTGGAAGCGTCGTCTTTGCCAAATACTCCATTTCCCTTTCAATTCTATGACTAAGCATGAGAATACACTTGAAAACACATTAGTCATAGACATAAAAGAGATATGATCGAAGGTATATATAAATGAGCTATGTGTGCAAAGTGTCAATCAAAATTCCGAGAATCAAGAATGTTTAGCTCATTCCTAAGTTTGGTAAAGGATTTCTCATCTAAAGGCTTGGTAAAGATATCGGCTAATTGTTCTTTGGTGTTAATATAGGCTATCTCGATATCCCCCCTTTGTTGGTGATCTCTCAAAAAGTGATACCGAATGGCTATGTGCTTAGTGCGGCTGTGTTCAACGGGATTATCCGCCATGCGGATTGCACTCTCATTATCACATAGGAGAGGGACTTTACTAAATTTGTAGCCATAGTCCCTAAGGGTTTGCCTCATCCAAAGCAATTGCGCACAACAAAGGCCTGCAGCAATATACTCGGCTTCGGTGGTAGAAAGAGCTACTGAGTTTTGTTTCTTTGAAGCCCAAGACACCAGGGATCTCCCCAGAAACTGACAAGTCCCTGATGTGCTCTTTCTATCAATTTTACACCCTGCCCAATCAGCATCGAAATATCCTAATAAATCAAAAGAGGATCCCTTAGGGTACCAAAGACCAAACTTAGGTGTATGAACTAAATATCTCAAGATTCTCTTCACGGCCCTAAGGTGAACTTCCTTAGGATTAGCTTGGAACCTTGCACACATGCATACAGAAAGCATAATATCCGGTCGAGATGCATATAAATAGAGTAAAGATCCTATCATCGACCGGTATACCTTTTGATCTACGGATTTACCTCCCGTGTCGAGGTCGAGATGCCCATTGGTTCCCATGGGTGTCTTGATGGGCTTGGCATCCTTCATTCCAAACTTGGTGAGTATATCTTGAATGTACTTTGTTTGACTGATGAAGGTGCCCTCTTGGAGTTGCTTGACTTGAAATCCTAGAAAATACTTCAACTCCCACATTATAGACATCTCGAATTTTTGAACCATGATCCTACTAAACTCTTCACATGTAGATTTGTTAGTAGACCCAAATATAATATCATCAACATAAATTTGGCATACAAACAAATCTTTTGCAATAGTTTTAGTAAAGAGAGTAGGATCGGCTTTGCCGACTTTGAAGCCATTAGTGATAAGAAAATCTCTTAGGCATTCATATCATGCTCTTAGGGCTTGCTTGAGCCCATAAAGCGCCTTAGAGAGTTTATAAACATGGTTTGGATACTCACTATCTTCAAATCCTGGAGGTTGCTCAACATAGACCTCTTCCTTGATTGGTCCATTGAGGAAGGCACTCTTCACGTCCATTTGATAAAGCTTAAAGCCATGGTAAGTAGCATAGGCAAGTAATATGCGAATTGACTCAAGCCTAGCTACGGGTGCATAGGTTTCACCAAAATCCAAACCTTTGACTTGTGAATAACTCTTGGCCACAAGTCATGCTTGTTCCTTGTCACCACACCATGCTCATCTTGCTTGTTGCGGAATACCCACTTGGTTCCTACAACATTTTGGTTAGGACGTGGAACTAAATGCCATACCTCATTCCTCGTGAAGTTGTTGAGCTCCTCTTGCATCGCCAGCATCCAATCCGAATCTTTAAGTGCATCCTCTACCCTGTGTGGCTCAATAGAGGAAACAAAAGAGTAATGTTCACAAAAATGGGCGACTCGAGATCAAGTGGTTACCCCCTTATGAATATCGCCGAGGATGGTGTTCACGGGGTGATCTCTTTGAATCGCTTGGTGGACTCTTGGGTGTGGCGGTCTTGGACCCTGATCATCTTCCTTGTCTTGATTATTGGCATCTCCCCCTTGATCATTGTCCTCCTCTTGAGGTGGCTCATCCTCTTGATCTTCATTTTCATCATCTTGAGCTTGATCCTCATCTTGAGTTGGTGGAGATATTTGTATGGAAGATGATGGTTGATCTTGTGCTTGTGGAGGCTCTTCGGATTCCTTAGGACACACATCCCCAATGGACATGTTCCTTAGCGCGATGCATGGAGCCTCTTCATCATCTAGCTCATCAAGATCAACTTGCTCTACTTGAGAGCCGTTAGTCTCATCAAACATAATGTCACAAGAAACTTCAACTAGTCCAGTGGACTTGTTAAAGACTCTATATGCCCTTGTGTTTGAGTCATAACCAAGTAAAAAGCCTTCTACGGCCTTAGGAGCAAATTTAGATTTTTTCTACCTCTCTTGACAAGAATAAAACATTTGCTACCAAAGACTCTAAAATATGAAACATTGGGCTTTTTACCGGTGAGGAGTTCATACGATGTGTTCTTGAGGATTCGGTGTAGATATAACCGGTTGATTGAGTAGCAGGCGGTGTTAATTGCCTCGGCTCAAAATCGATCCGGTGTCTTGTACTCATCAAGCATGGTCCTCTCCATGTCAAGTAGAGTTCTATTCTTCCTCTCCACTACACCATTTTGTTGTGGCGTGTAGGGAGAAGAGAACTCATGCTTGATGCCCTCCTCCTCAAGAAAGCCTTCAATTTGAGAGTTCTTGAACTCCGTTCCATTGTCACTTCTAATCTTTTTGATCCTTAAGCCGAACTCATTTTGAACCCATCTCAAGAATCCCTTTAAGGTCTCTTGGGTTTGAGATTTTTCCTGCAAAAAGAACACCCAAGTGAAGCGAGAATAGTCATCCACAATTACAAGACAATACTTACTCCTGTCGATGCTTATGTAAGCGATCGGGCCGAATAGATCCATGTGGAGTAGCTCAAGCGACCTGTCGGTCGTCATGATGTTCTTGTGTGGATGATGAACACCAACTTGCTTTCCTGCTTGACATGCGCTACAAATCCTGTCTTTCTCAAAATGAACATTTGTTAGTCCCAAAATGTGCTCTCCCTTTAGAAGCTTATGAAGATTCTTCATCCCAACGTGGGCTAGTCGGCGATGCTAGAGCCAACCCATATTAGTCTTAGCAATTAAGCAAGTGTCGAGTTCAGCTCTATTGAAATCAACTAAGTATAGCTGACCCTCTAACACTCCCTTAAATGGTACTGAATCATCACTTCTTCTAAAGACAGTAACACCTATATCCGTAAAAAGACAATTGTAGCCCATTTTGCATAATTGAGAAACTAAAAGCAAGTTGTAATCTAATGAATCTACAAGAAAAACATTGGAAATAGAATGGTCAGGTGATATAGCAATTTTACCAAGTCCTTCGACCAAACCTTGATTTCCATCCCCGAATATGATAGCTTTTGGGGGATCTTGGTTTTTCTCATAGGAGGAAAACATCCTTTTCTCCCTAGTCATGTGGTTTGTGCACCCGCTATCAATGATCCAACTTGAGCCCCCGGATGCATAAACCTACAAAACAAGTTTAGGCCTTGTTCTTAGGTACCCAAATGGTCTTGGGTCCTTTGACATTAGAAACAAGCACCATGGGTACCCAAACACAAGTCTTTGACCCCTTGTGTTTGCCCCCAACATATTTGGCAACTACTTTGCCTGATTTGTTAGTAAGCACATAAGAAGCATCAAAAGTCTTAAATGAAATGTTATGATCATTTAATGCAATAGGAGATTTCTTTTTAGGTATTTTAACATGAGTAGAACACCTAGAGCTAGAAGCCTCATTCTTATAAATAAAAGCATGATGAGAGACAGAATGAGTCTTCTTAGCATGAATTCTCCTAATCTTATCCTCAGGATAACCAGCAGCATATAAAATATAGCCCTCGTTATCCTGTGGCATGGGAGCCTTGCCCTTAACAAAATTAGACAATCTTTTAGGGGCATTAAGCTTGACATTGCCTCCCTGTTGGAAGCCAATGTCATCCTTAATGCCAGGGCGTCTCCCACTATAAAGCATGCTACGAGCAAATTTAAATTTCTCAGTTTCTAGTTCATGCTCGGCAATTTTAGCATCTAGTTTAGCTATATGATCATTTTGTTGTTTAATCATAGCAAGGTGATCATGAATAGCATCAACATTAATATCTCTACATCTAGTACAAATAGAAACATGATCAACACTAGAAGTAGAGGGTTTGCAAACATTTAGTTCATCAATCTTAGCATGTAACATGTCATTTTTATTTCTAAGATTGGAAATAACATCATTGCAAACATTTAAATCTTTAGCCTTAGCAATTAATTTTTCATTCTCAATCTTAAGGCTAGCAAGAGAGGCATTCAATTTATCAACCTTAGCAATCAAACTAGCATTATCATTTCTAAGATTAGCAATTGAATCATCGCATACATTTGATTTCTCAACCTTAGCAATTAATTTAGCATTTTCATTTCTAAGGTTAGAAATAGTGTCATGGCAAATGCTAAGCTCACTAGTTAATTTTTCACATTTTTCTACTTCTTGAGCATAAGCATTTTTAACCTTAACATGCTTCTTATTTTCTTTAATTAGGAAGTCATCTTGGCTATCCAAGAGTTCATCCTTCTCATGAATAGCACTAATCAATTCATTCAATTTTTCTTTTTGTTGCATGTTTAGGTTGGCAAAAAGGGTGAGCAAGTTATCCTCATCATCACTAGAATTATCCTCATCACTAGAAGTTGCATACTTAGTGGAGGATCTAGATTTTACCTTCTTCTTCTTGCCGTCCTTTGCCATGAGACACTTGTGGCCGACGTTGGGGAAGAGAAGACCCTTGTTGACGGTGATGTTGGCGGCGTCTTCATCAAAGGAGGAGTCGGTGGAGCTCTCATTGGAGTCCCATTCCCGACAAACATGGGCATCACCGCCCTTCTTCTTGTAGTATCTCTTCTTTTCCTTCTTCTTTCCCCTCTTGTCGTTATCCCTGTCACTATCACTAGACAAAGGACATTTAGCGATAAAATGACCGGGCTTACCACATTTGTAGCAAACCTTCTTGGAACAGGGCTTGTAATCTTTCCCCTTCCTTTGCTTGAGGATTGGTGAAAGCTCTTGATGATGAGTGCCATTTCCTCGTTGTCGAGCTTGGAGGCGTCAATAGGAAGCCTACTTGATGTAGACTCTTCTTTCTTCTCCTCCGTTGCCATGAATGCGACGGGTTGTGCTTCAGGTATGGAGGAGGCGCCTTGCTCGATGATTTTCTTAGAGCCTTTGATCATCAATTCAAAGCTCACAAATTTTCCTATAACCTCCTCGGGAGACATTAGCTTATATCTAGGATCACCACGAATTAATTGAACTTGAGTAGGGTTAAGAAAACAAGTGATCTAAGAATAACCTTGACCATCTCATGGTCATCCCATTTTGTGCTCCTGAGGTTGCGCACTTGGTTCACCAAGGTTTTGAGCCGGTTGTACATGGCTTGTGGCTCCTCTCCTTGGTTGAGCATGAAACGACCGAGCTCCCCCTCGATTGTTTCCCACTTGGTGATCTTGGTGACCTCGTCTCCCTCGTGCGCGGTCTTGAGCACGTCCCAAATCTCTTTGGCGCTCTTCAACCCTTGCACCTTATTATACTCCTCTCGACTTAGAGAGGCGAGGAGTATAGTAGTGGGTTGGGAGTTGAAGTGCCGGATTTGGGCAACCTCGTCCGAATCATAATCTTCATCCCCCGACGATGGTACCTGCACTCGAAACTCAACAACGTCCCAAATACTAGCGTGGAGTGAGGTTAGGTGATGCCTCATTTTATCATTCCACATGTTATAATCTTCACCCTCAAAAACGGGTGGTTTGCCTAGCGGGACAGAAAGTAAAGGAGTACATTTTGAAATGCGAGGATAGCATAGGGGGATCTTACTAAACTTCTTGCGCTCATGGCGCTTAGAAGTAATGGACGGCG
Source organism: Zea luxurians (assembly GCA_029449295.1). Lineage (NCBI taxonomy): Eukaryota > Viridiplantae > Streptophyta > Magnoliopsida > Poales > Poaceae > Zea > Zea luxurians. Next base: position 327,045 of record JAOPSE010000691.1, on the reverse strand, counting down.
CGTCGGAGCCGGATGTAGATGGCGATGAAGAGTCGGTCTCGTAGTAGACCACCTTCTTCATCTTCTTTTTCTTGTCGCTGCTCCGATGCGACTTGGTGTGTGAAGGGGATCCCTTCCCCTTGTTGCCGGACTCTCCCGATGGAGTCTTCCCGTGGCTTGTGGCAGGCTTCTCGCCGGTCATCACCTTCTTCTTGGCGTGATCTCCCGACATCACTTCGAGCGGTTAGGCTCTAATGAAGTACCGGGCTCTGATACCAATTGAAAGTCGCCTAGAGGGGGGTGAATAGGCGAAATCTGAAAATTATAAACTTAAGCACACACTACAAGCCGAGTTTAGCGTTAGAAACAAAAACGAGTCCAAAAGAGAGGGCGAAAACAAATCACAAGCAAATGAAGAGTGTGACACAGTGATTTATTTTATCGAGGTTCGGTTCTTGCAAACCTACTCCCTATTGAGGTGGTCACAAAGACTGGGTCTCTTTCAACCCTTTCCCTCTCTCAACCGGTCACCTAGACCGAGTGAGCTTCTCTTCTCAATCAATTGGGACACTAAGTCCCCACAAGGACCACCACACAATTGGTGTCTCTTGCCTTGATTACAAATGACTTGGGAACAAGAAAGAAGGAAGAAGAAAAGCGATCCAAGCGCAAGAACTCAAATGAACACAAATATCTCTCTCTCATTAGTCACTATTTGATTGGAACAATCTTTGGACTTGGGAGAGGATTTGATCGAGAGGAGTATTGAATGCAATGGCTGAAAACTTGGATCCCTTGAGCCATAGGTAGTGGTCCGACAATATCCAGCCCCTAGCGTTGAAGTGGCCATGTGTGGGTGATCAGCTTGGTGAACTGCGAAGGGTTGCTCGAGCGGGGAGAAAACTTCTGGCATGCTTTGCAAGACCTCGTGACTCGATTCACGGTACAGATTATCGCGGCCAGTAAAATCCTTGACAGATTACCTTGGCAGCGAGGGCCCTGGGCCCTGAGTGGGACCCGCAAATTCCGTTGTGGACTTCAAGAAGGATTTGAATGCCTTTGGTTTTGGTCACGCATTTTAGCATGGGCTGACTGATCCCCTTTTTGTATAGCTGGCCGCCAACTAGTACGAAGTCCTGGCTTCGGTGCTTGAGGCGTTTGGCCTCATTGATGTCACTTGGGTGGTAATATCCTTGCAGAAACAGGGTTATTGGGGCCCGCCAATCTTCAGTCATGATGAGGTTGACGATGCGATGGCCTTCGGCGTCGTTGGTTACTTGTAAGCCTTCTGGGTTGCGGACAGCTGGTGTGCCAATGACGTGGTAGAACACATCAGAGGGCAAGGTCTCGCCTCTGGTCGCTGCCTTAGCCAACGCATCGGCCTCTTCGTTCCTGGCGCGGTCCACATGCTGTAGGGTGAAGCCCTTGAACTATCTCTCGAGACTGCGAACAGTCGTGAGATACTACATGAGTGCGGGGTCTTTTGCTGAGTAGTCTTTTTCGACCTGGCCGGCAACTACTTTGGAATCTGTCTTGACTATACAGGTGGTAACACCGAGCGCTCTTAGCTTGCAAAGGCCCGGGATGACGGCTTCGTATTCTGCTATGTTGTTGGTGCTTCAGTCGGACTCCAAAGCGAAGCTAAGGCGTGCTGCGTATCTGTGCTTGACGCCTGTGGGTGATGTGATAATTGCAGCTGCGCCTGCCCCCGCATGGCACCATGCGCCGTCACAGTGGATGGTCCATACCTTCTCTGGAGGCACTTCTTGCTGCCGTGTCAGCCCTGTCCAGTCGACGATGAAGTCTGCCAGGACCTGCGACTTGATTGCTGTCCTAGGTTTGAAGGTGATGTGGTACCCAGAGAGTTCGACTGCCTATTTGGCGATTCGGATAGACGCCTCTGGGTTTCTGAATAGCTCTCCTAGTCCCCTGTCCGAGGTGACCCGCACCTTGAACACCTCAAAGTAGTGGCGCAGCTTGCGCGATGCCATGACGACTGCGTAAGAGATTTTTTTCCAGTTCAGTCATGTTGCACTTGGAGGTCGTTAGAACTTCGGAGACATAGTAGACTGGACACTGCCGGGTCGTGCCCTCTCTGTCTTGCTTTTGGACTAGCGCTGCTGACTGCATATGGCGAGGCCGCAATGTAGAGCAGCAGAGGTAGCGAGGGGTCGGGACTGGTGAGAATTGCTAAGTCTGACAGGTGTTGCTTGAGTGATGCGAAGGCGGCCACCTGTTCTGGTCCCCACACGAAGTCTTTCGCACCACGCAGTGTCTTGAGAAAGGGTAGACTCCACTCTGTGGACCTAGAAATGAATCTGTTAAGGGTGGCTAATCTGCCTGTCAGATGCTAGACATCCCTGGTTGACTGCGGGGGTGTCACGTTGATGATTGCTTGAATCTTGGTCGGGTTGGCCTCGATCCCATGGTGCGACACCAGGTAGCCAGTATCTTCCCCTGGCGAACTCCAAAGATGCACTTCTCGGGGTTAAGGCAAAGTCGTGCGTCGCGCATGTTTGCGAACGTTTCTGCGAGGTCAGCCAGGTGATCTTCTTTATTTTTGCTTGCGACGACGATGTCGTCTACGTACGTGAAAATGTTGCGGCCCATTTGGCTCTCGAGCACCGTCTTGGTGAGGCAGGAGAAGGTTGACCCAGCGTTCTTGAGTCCCTCTAGCATCCTGATGAAGCAGTACGTGCCGAAGGGTGTGATGAAGCTGATGCTGGCCTTGTCTTCCTCTTTCATGTATATCTGGTGGTAGCCAGAGAAGAAGTTGAGAAGGGACATGGCTTCGCAACCGGCTGCGCTATCGACTATTTTGTCGATCCATGGCAGCGGGAAATTGTCCTTGGGGCAGGCCTTGTTGAGGCTGGTGAAGTCTATGCACATGCGCCACTTGCCGCTTTTCTTTTGTACCATGACTACATTGGCAAGCCACGTAGGGTAGGTGATTGGTTCAATGAAGTTGGCCTCCAGCAGGCGGTGCACTTCGGCTTTGGCAGCTTCTGTCTTCTCGTCGGACATTTTGCGCAGCCGCTGCTTTCTTGGGCGCACCGAAGGGTTGATGCCCAGACCGTGCTCGATGACGGTGTGGCTGACTCCGACCAGGTCGAGGGTGGACCAGGCGAAGACGTCCTTGTTTATGGAGAGACAGGAGATGAGTTTCTCCTCGTCTTGCGAAGTCAGGTCTTCGCTTATTACGACCGTTTGCTTGGGCGTCGCCGGATCGATGGGAACTGTCTTCGTTCTATCGTTGCTCTGTAGCTGCGCCTTAACTTTCTCGGCGGCGGCTAGGCAGGTCACTTCAGAGACTTCGTGTTGTGTTGTAAGGCAGTGTACGTTCCGTTGGCCTGGAACTAAGTCTCTCTTAATGTTGTGTGCAGTCTGTTGGTTACCATAAACTGTTATCACCCCTTGCGGACCAGGAATTTTCATGCATAGGTACAGTCCGTGAATGGCCGCTTCAAATTTATTGATGGAGCCCCGGCCCATTATAGCGTTGTAGGGATAAACCATGTCGACGATGTTGAAGGTAACCTACTCACTCTGCGCATTGGGTGCTACGTCGAATGACAGGGGTAGTTCAATCTTGCCCACAGGGAAAGTGCCCTTACCGCTGAAACCGTATAGGGGGTTGTCCGAAGGCTTGAGTAAGCTGTGGCTAATACCCATGCGGTCGAAGGCGTGCAGGAAGATGATGTCCGCCTGGCTATCGTTGTCAACTAGGACTTTGTGCAAGTCCCAGCCAGCCACGCTGCAGTTGATTACCATGGCGTCGACGTGAGGTGCGCTGCGCAGATCAACATCTCTGGCATCGAAGGTTAGTGGCACGTGTGACCACCTCGTTTGCACCACCGGGCCAGTGAGGGCGACATGGTTGACACTCCGGTAGTGATCCCTCTTTTGCCACTTCGTCTCAAAGTCTACGCTGGACCCTCTGGTGATCATGTGGATGACTCCGCGATATGGCTGATCGGCGAAGTCTTCCTGCTTTGGTGTTGAGGGTGATTTTGGTGGTGTGGGTTCGGGTGATGCGGAGGTGGAGGCGGGGGTGGAAGGACTTGTACTTCCTGGTGATGCTGATATGCGTGGTTGGGTGGGTGCTGGATATGGACGTTGTGGTATGGTTGCTGGTGGTGATATGTGTGCGCGACAACTCTTTGATTGTCGGTTGGTTGTGCCCGAGACATTCTATCCTTGGTGGCTCTTGTTTCTAGGCAATCCCTTGTTGGGTGTGCGCAGTCTTCGCCATGAAACAAACAGTAAAATCTGCGTGGTTGTTGCGCCTGTCCCCGGCCCCGGCCTCGCGTGCCATTACCGCGGCCCTGTGGGGGATATTCCTGACGGTGAACGGCTTCACTGGCCAGATGCTGATTGACTATGTTGTGCACCTGCTGCTGGTTGCGGCTGTCCCGTCCGGAGTCTGACTATGAAGGCTTGGTCCAGGTTCGACTGGACTATGGAGGGTCCTTAGGCTTTCTCCAGGACTCGACCTTTTGCTGGTGTAGCTCTTCGGATCTGGCGTACTTCTCGAATAGCTGATATAGCTCCTAGAGATTTTTGGGTGGGTCTCTGATGCAGTGACTGTATAGGACGCCAGCCCGAAGGCCGTTGATAGCGTAATGTATCGCGATGTGGTCGTCGACCGAAGGTAGTTGTGACTTGAGAGTCAAGAACTTGTGGTAGTACTCTCGTAGGGTTTCCTTCTCTTGCTGCTTGCAGAGTGATAGTTCGGCCAAGGCGTCGGTATCGGGTCGGTACCCTTGGAAATTGAGCAGAAACTTATTCCAGAGTCCTTTCCAGGAGTCGATGGACAACGGCGGCAGCCTGGTGTACTAGGTCAAGGCCAGACCTTCGAGGGCGATGATGAACGACTTGGCCATTGTGGCGTCGTCCCCTCCGGCCGATGCGACAGTGACTTGGTAGCTCATAATGTATTGTGCTAGGTCGGTGTTGCCGTTGTACTTTGGGTACGTTCCTGCCCTGAAGTTGGCGGGCCACGGTGATGCTTGGAGTTGCGGGGCTAGGGGGCTTCGCTCATCAAGGTAATTGATGCCTTGGAAGGCTGTGGCATGCGGGATGAAGGGCCCGCGCTGGGGTATGAATAAGTCTCCGGCTGGCGCACTCTATTGGAGGGGCGGGCCGTGCTGCAGATCATGCTGGCCTTCGCTCTACATGAGCGCGATCTCTTGCTCGAGCTCCCGGGCTCTTTGTTCCTCGTCCCGTATCATCTAGCGCACTTTGGCTTGCGCGGTGACACGTTGACGCTTGGCCTCGAGGATGTCTCTCTGTTTTTGGAGGTTGTGGTTCTTGATGCGCAGGGCCCATAGTTGTAGCTGTTCTTCGGCTGAGATGCCGATGACTTCGCCGTCCTCTGCTGCGTCTTTGCTCTCTGGTGGAGCGAAGCCTGGGGGTGGTGCTTGTGGTTGCCCTCTAGAGCTGCAGGTGCGTACGGTGCCTTCGGGAGTGGGGTGTTCTTGGCGCTATCTCTTGCTGAGAGCTTCATCTTCAGAGGCTTCTTGGTGGGTGTTATCTACGAGGGCCTTGCCTTTTTCTTAGCCAGGAGCGCCGCCTTCGCCGCTTCGTCGACGGATGGGGCTGCCTTCGAACTAGCTCTCTTGAGGGCCATCGTGGGTGGTTTGTTCGTAGCACGAACGGTGGGCACCAAATGTTGGTACTTGCTCTCCTGGGAAAGTGGATCCAACGGGGAAGTGGAAAGAGTACAAGTAGAGTTTAACGTGAGACGACAATTGCTCTGTTAATCTGGCCTCTCAAGGGCACTGTACGGGGGTATTTATAGGCACCCGAGTGTCCAACCTCCCAAGGCAAGGACGTTTATGCCCTCAGGTACCCGGACTATCCCCAGAATATTCCCATAAAGGGAGGTTACAGACCGTCATTACAGAAAAGCTATTACAGATGAGGCCCGTAACATGCTTGTCCACGCGAGGCCCGTTACAGTGGGCCAAATTCCACGTGGGCCTTCGGGCGAGATGAGGACACAGGACTACAGACTTCGTCGGAGTTTGGCCTTCATCTTGCAATGGAGAGGACGAAGGGCAACCGCGCCGATCATCTCGCCTTCGTTGTGTAGCGAGGCGACGAAGGCTTCGCGTGAAAGGGTAGCGTCTTCGCCTTCGCCCCAACAGCAGCTCTCCACAGGTCTGATCATGCCCTCCTCGCTCTTGTTTTAGCATCCCTATGTGCTTGTGATGCTTCTCGACCCGGCCAGTTGAGCCTAGAACCCATAGAATCACCGGAACGCTTCGAGTTGTCCGTAAATCGCGCTGTCACCGTGGGCAGAGAGATTAGGGGCTAGAATCTTGAAATTGGTTGAGGGGAAATGGTCATTAGGGGTCGAATTAGGTGTCAACCAGTCTAGAGCACCGGTCATTGCGTATCTTGGCCGGTACAGGCTTATCGGAGCCGCTGCTCTGCCATCCACGGTCGGGGATCGCGGGTTGTGAAGAATTAGAAAGTGAAGGGCCTCGGTGTAAATGTTAGTGACACAATTAAAATAGTGCACGGGACTATTAACGGGTTTTTCAAACCACCAGGGTCCTGAGTGCAAATCCGCCAGCGCGGGCGTGCGTGCGGGCGCGTTCTCCCTATATTGGGCTGACTCGGGCTAAATTGAGCCCAGCACTGTTGATGCTTTTTCTTTTTCTTTTTCTACCAGACTTAGGAAATCTGTATAAAATTATAGAAAAATGCTAAAAATATAAGACTAATTTTGTTGAACTCTTAAATTTCTATAGTATTTAACAAAATAGTTTCAAGATTTTTAGCCTAAACCAGGAATTATGTAGTATTTAATGAGGCCTACAACTAGTCTTTTGAATTTTATAAATTAATAGATAGCTCCAAAAATCATAAACTTTTTGGGTGAACTTATTTGGTATTTAGAACCCATGGTAAAGTTTGACATGTTTTGGACATTATTTGGTTCTCAAACCCAAAACCCTAGTTCCTTAGGGTAAAAATGTCTAATCCCACTAAGGTATTGACTCAGAAAAACCCTAGTTTCCCTGGAGCACTGTGAAGGAAGTTTTATTCAAGATACAACTTAGTGTAGTTTCTCTATTATTGGATTTTAATAAGCATTACATGAGCATTCATGATTATATGGTTATATATAGAGAACGAGGAAGAAGTGACTGTTGAAGAGGAAGAGACTACTCCATTAGCAGAGAATCACCTGCCGGGAACTGGTTTCTATTTTGATATTTGTGGAACAGAGCCCGACTCTCCTACAACACAAGGCAAGCCCCAGTGCATTTGCCACGTCCTTGTTGTTTTAAAATCTTATCACCTTATATGATGCATTAGGTGATAGGAGTTGTGTGCTAAACCAATTGCTGCCATTTCCTTCCTTGGAACTGATTACCAATCCTTGATTACCTGTTTTATGAAAAAGGTTTTTCTGATGCTTAGTCCTACTTTAGAAAAACAAATGTTTTGTTTTTAACAAAAGGTGATGCTTCAGAGTGGATGGGATGTTTTCAAAAATAAAACTTGATGGTGGATCCGTCATGGCCATGATAGATTCAACATAAGAAAAGATGTACCTCTATTAGGTACCAGACTTTGGGTTTATAAATGATAAAGCTGAGACCGTGCGGGTGACTTGCACGAGAAGAGAGTCTCGGTGTAATGTCTCCATCTGAGTCGATTAAGGACCGTCTCGATGTAGCTTGCTGATTGAAGACCTTTTAACTGGTCACATGCCTCATCATGGGTAAGCTTTGTCTCGAACAGACTAATACCAGAAAGGCCAACACGTAATGGGAGTGGAGAGATGGCAAGAGTTAGTGTGTACCCTCTATGGCAAGAGGCTGGACGGTGGTGTATCTGTGCTCTCGGTTGGCGTGAACCCGGTCTGGTCTTAAGAAAACCCGGTGGCGAGTTGACATATGCAAGGGTTAAGTGCTACATATGTCGTGTGATTGGAGATCCCCAGCTGGGTATTAATCGATCCGGATCGCTGTTACTTCTCGGACATGAAGACTTGGTCGCTGCCCTACACGTAGCATTCTAGTGAACAAAAAGGGATTGATAAAAGGATGGCTAGCTTAGGCCAAGTACTTGAACTAGGGTAGAAAGAACTCTAGTGACAGGTAAAAACTTAACTTACTAATAAACTGGATTTTTAAGGATCCACTATTAGTAAGGCACTTTTGCAAAATAGAGTCTTAATTCTTGATTAAGCCTACCTTGACTCCCTTAACCCAGCATATCCTTGAGAGTCTTTATTTTGACGGGTAAGACTTGCGAAAGTACACTTCGTACTCAGGGTTTTCGAACCCATGTTGTTGTAGGTGATGAAACAGCGGATTTTCTGTTGTTTCTGCACTAAGGTTGTGCCCAAGGATGTGGTGCCCAAGGAAGAACCTCAACAGTAACGTGGTTGCGGAAGGATGGGGTCCTTCCTTTTGAAAAACATTATACTTTTATGCGGGAGGGGGGTTTTGCCTCCCAGGGTTGTAATAATAATACTTATGCACTCTTATGACCTGGTGATGTAATAATAATACTCTTTCTATATTTTAATGAATGTAAATTAAGTTATTGTAATTCGCTTTCACTTATTCGTTCCTCCGGTGTGTTGTAATATCTACGTGACGAGTGAAACGCTCTTGGGAAAGGTAAAGGATATAGATACAGAACTTGTCAAGTGATTATGCGCATCTACAGGGTTATCCGAGGTCCATTGGACAAGGACAACTTTAGGTGGGCCTAATGACTTGGGAGGTTCCGTCACAGCTGGTATCGAGCGAAGCCCATCTCTTCAGATATTATGAAGCATTTCAAAAAGAATTTTCAAATACTTATCCAAGAAAATTTCTTTCATTCTTACCTTGCCACTTTCTGAAAGTACTCATCTTGTAATACCAGGTAATAGAGTGCAATATATAGCAGGTTGGGAATCAACGAAGGTTGATTCTGTAATTATGCATGCATCATGTTTAAAAACTATACTAATAAATTTTCCCCCTTATGGAGATATACCGCGTACGAGAAAAAACCGCGCGCAAGTCCTCTGACCTATTGGCGTGCCTCATCATCAGTTGGCTCCAAGACATGAAGGGAAGCAGCAGTGGCAGTAACGATCCAATTGGAGGACTTAGAAGCCCAAGTGGAACAGCTTCGGATGGAGCTACGTCACTGAAACAGGGTGTGGGCAGAAGACAGTCAGCGTATAGCTGAGTTGTCAAACCGAAGTCGACCGCTTGCGGTTTGAGCTCTTCGAACAAGACTCGGCCATTGATTGGGCCATCAACTCACGCTCGATCGCTTGGCATCACGAAGCAAAAGCTCGAGCTCATGTGGATGAGCTCAGCACGGCCCTTGATAACCTACAAGTATATTGTAATACTCTACATGAGGAAGTACATGTATTGTATGGTCGACTACACCCGGAAGTGCCTTGCCGACCCTGTTGGAATGGGAGCCGGACCATCGGAGATAGCAGGTGAAGGACCTGATGGGGAACTGGATCTTTTTAGGCCCCCTTCTTCTATGAACCTAGCTGATGAACGGTCTCCTGCAACAGACAGTGAAGCAACAAAGATAAAGAAGACTAGACTAGTATAGTATAGGAACACCTATCTATGTAAAATAAATAATGAAGTCATGTTGTACACTTGAGTCTGTATCATTACGTTTTGGTAATGTAAAATGATGGTATATTGGCATGTTATATTTCCCCAAATGTTTCTTTGCCTTAGATGCCATCAAGGACTCGTGCATAGGACAGTGCGGGTACTTCCCGTGGTCGGGAAGATACTCCTAATCCACCACCTGTACCACCCACGCTGGCTGAGGCTATCGCTGCCTTGGTTAATGCGACTGCCGATAATACCCGCTTTTTACGTGAAATGGCGGGTAATCAATTCTAGCAGCATGGTGGAAGGGCTCCTCCCCAAGGACGCGTGAAACCTCATACCTAGACTTCTCTGAAACGCATCCCCCCACTCTTTGTTAAAGCTGAAGATCCTCTTGAAGCCGATGAGTGGATCAGGGTAATAGAGCAGAAGTTAGGGTTAATCCACTGCACGGAAACACAGAAGCCGTTGTTCGCTGCCCAGGCAACTAAGAGGTCCTACCAGTACCTGGTGGGGAATTTTGTGGCAGTTCAACCAGCCGAACACCAGGTCACTTGGGATGAATTTAAATTGGCATTCTGTGAGCACTATATTCCAGAAGGAGTGCTTCACATGAAACAAGAGAAATTTATTCGACTAAAACAAGGAGGGGATACTGTGATGCAGTATCTCAACAAGTTTAATCATTTATCCCAATACACAATTGACCAAGTAACACTGACCTGAAAAGAAGGAACTGCTTCATGAGAGGACTCAACGACCAGCTCCAAGGAAAATGGCCACCTGCCTAGATCTTACATACAGCAGGGCTGTCAGCACGGCGCTGCAGTAGAAGCCAAGAATACAGGCCAAGGAAAATCCAAAGGATTTGGAGGTGACAGGTCCAATCAGGGCCTGAGAAGTGAACAAGGTTGGTAATCTGACCTTTCAATCAGAATCGTTCTTCGCCTCGTCCACCCTCCTATCCATTCAAACAAGCCTGTTTTCATTCGCCCTACCACTGCCCCCACTTCTACAAATCAGCCGAGTGCCCCTAGTGCTCGTTTCCCTGCCCTCCCTAGTTCCTCAACTGGCTGCTTCAACTGTGGGAAGTCTGTCATTTTATCAAGGACTGCCCATATCCGAGGCAGAATAAGTCCAATAATCAGCAGAACTCGAGGAGCTCAATCAAGGCAAAGGGAACGTGGCAAATAATTCAGTGGGCAAAAATGTGAAGAAGACTGGCGAATTTATTACACTCAAGTGGCCACTACACCGGAAGGAGAGCCGGTAATGATGGGTATGTTCCTTGTGGCAATCACTCAGCAGTCATTCTCTTTGATTCTGGTGCTTCGCATACATTCATAAGCAAGAAATTCGTAGAAAAATATTGCATTCCTTGCACTGAATCAAGGGAAGGGTTTTGTTGGGACCATGCTTCGTCGCTGAAGGTCCTGCAGGAAGAAACAGTTTCGGTTGAAGTTGTCTGTACGTAATGCCAAAGGGTGCTGTCCATGAAGCTTCGGAATTACGAACCGACTTAAAGATAGAATGACCTTTTAGTCCATAAGAGTTTGAGTCGATGTTGTAACTTTTATGAGGGGTATGATTGTAATTGTTCACAGGTTGTGTCCTGTGCCTATAAATAGTGAACAGTATTCCTTTACTGTTCACGCATTCCTGTAATTGCAAAGGCATCACTCGGGAATTATTGCTTGTCAAGGCGAAGGTATAATCATACCTTAAACATGGTATTCAAAATAAATATGTGAATGGTGCCATTTATCTCCAACATATCTATCTTTAATGTTTTATATTTTTACATCGTTTTATGTTATTTTCGTCACCTTTGTAATATTATGTTTGTATCCTTCGTCCGAAGTCATTAAACCCTTGAGGAGATAATGCTTCAGCGGACAAAGGGTATTTAATATTTAATATCTTCGTGTTGCCTTGTTCTTGATTCATAGCATTTGAGAACAAGTCCCAAACATTGGCGCCCACCTCCGGTCAACACACTTCCCACTTTTTTGAGTTGATGGCTTCGTTCAACGATCAAGCTGGACCTGTTTCAGCCCCGAAGCTGGTACTCTCGATAACAGGTGGTTCATGCTTAGAGCCAGCCAACAAAAAGCAGAAGAAGGAAGCATAGAGAAGGGTACAGCATGTTGGGGTGCAAGGACCCTTCATCAAGTCAAGATGATCTCACATTCCAATTACCTTCTCTCAAGAGGATCTTCAACTCAAGGATTACCCACACAATGATGCTATGGTTATCTCTTGTGTGATCAAAGGATTTCTGGTCCATAATGTTTTGGTTGACACAGGCAGCGCAGCTGATATCATATTTGCTAAAGCTTTCAGACAAATGCAAGAGCCCAAAGACAAGATCCATGATGCTACGCACCCTCTTTGTGGCTTCGGAGGACGGCAAATTGTAGCACTTGGGAAGATTACCATGCCAGTAACCTTCGGATTTGTTAACAACACAAGGACTAAGTAAATTGTGTTTGATATTATTGACATGGAGTATCCTTACAATGCTATCATTGGTCGCGGTACTCTCAATGCCTTTGAAGCAATTCTTCACCCAGCTTACCTCTGCATGAAGATACCTTCGGACCAAGGGCCTATTGCTATTCATGGAAGTCAGGAAGCTGCCAGAAGGGCCGAAGGAAATTGGACAGATTCAAAAGCAATCCATAATATAGATGGAGCTGAGGCCTGTGAGCAATACAAGTTCAGAAGGGAAAAAGCTGCTTCAGCTGACCAACCGAAGCCCATGCTCTTATGTGAGGATATAGCAGATCAGAAGGTGCTATTGGGATCTCAATTGTCTGAAGAGCAGGAAAAAACCTTGATAAGGTTTCTGTTCAACAATAAAGATGTTTTTTGCTTGGTCAGCTATGATCTTTGCGGAGTTAACAGGGATGTTATTGAGCATTCGCTCAATGTCGATCCATCCTTTAGACCCAGAAAGCAGAGGCTTCGAAAGATGTCTGATGACAAGGCCGAAGGTGCTCATAATGAAGTGAAAGACTTCTCAGTGCCGGAGTTATTAGAGAGGTAAAATACCCAGAATGGTTGGCTAACACTGTTATGGTGAAGAAGGCCAATGGTAAATGGAGAATGTGTATTGATTTTACTGACCTCAATAAGGCTTGTCCGAAAGACGAGTTTCCATTGCCAAGGATAGATTCCTTAGTCGATGCAGCAGCTTCATCAGAGCTTATGAGTTTGCTGGATTGCTATTCAGGCTATCATCAAATCTGGATGAAGAAGGAGGATGAACCGAAAACCAGCTTCATAACCACATTGCTACCTTCGGATGCCTGAGGGGCTTAAAATGCTGGAGGAAGCTTCAGCAGAATGACAGCGAAGGTTCTCCATTCTCAAATAGGCAGGAATGTACTAACTTATGTTGATGACATTATTGTAAAAAGCACGAAGCAAGATAACCACATTGCTGATTTACAGGAGACCTTCGCTAATTTTAGACAGGCTGGTTTAAAGCTGAATCCAGAAAAATGTGTCTTCAGAGTAAAGAAGGGGAAATTTCTTGGTTGCCTAGTTTCAACAAAGGGAATTGAGGCTAATCCAAGTAAAATCGAAGCTATACTTCGAATGGAACCACCAAGTACAAAAAGGGGGCTCAAAGATTGACGGGAAGGTTGGCATCTCTCAACAGATTCATATCCAGATCAGTAGAGAGAAACTTACCATTCTTCGAAGTACTGAAGTCAGCCGAAGTCTTTCAATGGGGGACCAGTCCAGCAGAAAGCCTTCGAGGAGTTGAAGCAATATTTGATAGATCTAACAACATTAACTCCACCAACGCCAGGGGCTCCTTTGTTATTATATGTGGCAGCTTCGCACTCAGCGGTAAGTGCAGCACTTGTCCAGGAGAAGCTTGAAGGCCAAGTTAAGAGGCAGGCCCCAATATATTTCGTATCCGAGTTCTTAGTTTGTCGAAGAAAAATTATACAGAATTGGAGAAGGTACTGTATGCTGTTTTGATGGCCTCCAGGAAGCTTCGGCATTATTTTCAAGCTTACAACATAATTGTTCCTTCTTCGCAACCTCTGAAGGATATTATGAGAAACCGAGAAGCTACTGGAAGGATTGGAAAAAGGGCTGCAGAGCTCAATGAATTTTGTATTGATTATGTTCATAGATCCTCGATTCAGTCCCAGGCGTTAGCAGACTTCATTGCTGACTGGACGCTAGGGGCTCAGGAGGAAGAAACAAATAAAGATGCCGAAGCATGGACAGTGTTTTGTGATGGGTCTTGGGGAACCTTCGGAGCAGGAGCGGCTGCTGTATTGGTTTCACCTTCCAAAGTTAAAACCTGTTACCGGCAAGACTTGATTTTAGTTGCACAAATAATATCGCTGAATATGAAGCTCTGCTCTTGGGTCTTCGGAAGTTAAAGGCAATGGGAATCAGAAGGGCCATTCTTAAAACTGATTCCCAAGTTATTTCTGGTCATATTGACAAGAGCTATAAGGCAAGAGATCCGAAGCTTGAAAAATATTTAGATACAGTCCGAAGGATTGAGGCTTCCTTTGAAGGATTCTCTGTTAAAAACATTCCTCATGGAGAAAATGAATATGCTGATCTATTAGCCAAGTCAGCAGCACAGGGGCTGCCTTTACCTTCGGAAGTATTTTTTGAAACAATAAAAGCACCTTCGGTCGAGCTTCTTGAAAGAGCGGTCCTCAATATATCCCCTGTCTATAGTGAAAATTGGAGAACTGAAATCATCTCTTTCCTTCAGGGTAATTTTCTTTCAGATGACGAAGCTTATAACAGAGGATAGAAGCAAGAGCTCGACCATATGTCATAATAGAAGGGGAACTATACAAGCGTGGGGTCTGTTCCCCATTGCTCAAGTGTTTATCCAGAACCGAAGGCATAGAATTGATGAAGGAAATACATGCAGGCCTGTGTGGATCTCACATTGGATCTAGGCCCTTGCTTGGGAAAGTTTTTCGCCAACGATTTTATTGGCCAAAGGCAGCTTCTGGATGCCAGCGGATATAGTCCAAAAGTGCGAAGGTTGTCAGAATGTGCAAGAGATCAAAAACAACCTTCGTCTTTAACTCAATTAATACAAACCCACTTGGTCGTTGCAAAGGTGGGGCCTTGATTTGCTAGGCCCATTACCATCAGCACAGGGGAATTTAAGATATGTGGTAGTGGCAGTGGAAGTATTTTTCCAAATGGATTGAGGCAAAGCCCTTAGCCACAATAACTTCATTTACTATTCAAAAGTTTTTCTGGCAGAACATTGTTTGTCGCTTCGGAGTGCCGAAGGCCATTACTGTGGACAATGGGACACAGTTTGATTCTGAAGCCTTCAGAGAATTTTGTGACCGAATTGGCACGAAGATCCATTTTGCATCAGTTCGACACCCAGAGTCAAATGGACTTGTCGAAAGAGCTAATGGGATCATAATGACAGGAATAATGAAGTCAATCTTCAATCAGCCCAGGGGAAAATGGCCTGACGAGTTAATCAAAGTGGTATGGAGCCATAATACAACCATGTCAAGGTCAACAGGTTTTTACGCCCTTTAAACTATTGTTCGGTGACGAAGCAATAACCCCAGAAGAGGCCAAAGCAGGATCAATAAGGATAGTAGCTTCGGCAGAGGGCAAAGATGAAGCTGATTGCTCTGTAGTAAAAGATGCTATTGAAGGGATCAGACTTCAAGCTGTGGAAAACATTAATAAATATCAAGCTGAAACAATAAAATGGCGTGACAGAAAAGTCAAGCTGAAGAACATTGAACCAGGACACTTGGTACTTCGAAGAGTAGCCAACCCTGAGACAGCAGGCAAATTACAGCTGAAGTGGGAAGGCCCATTTTTGGTAGTATCTTCGTCAAGACCCGGTTCCTACAGATTGAAGGATATGGACGGCAACGACATTCCTAGATCATGGAATGCGGATGAGCTTCGACGATATTATGTTTAGCTTGATGTAATTTTTTATATTCTTTTTCGTGGTACCCTTTTCCTTTCCAAAGGGGGAGAAAGGTTTTAATGGGGCCACAACATGTAATTTTCCTTATTTCAATTTTATGAGAGTGATATCCCCAAAAAATGTAAATGTAAACGCAAAAGCAAAAGAAAAGGAAACAGGGAGAAGCTCAAAAGTCGTTCCTGAGGGAATGCAGGGCTTACAGCGAAAAATAAGCGCTGATTCCGCCGAAAGTAAAAGGCGAAGAAGCTCCTAAGGGAGGCTTACAGCGAAAAATAAGCGCTGATTCCGCTGAAAGTAAAAGGCGAAGAAGCTCCTAAGGGAGGCTTACAGCGAAAAGTCAACGCTGAAGGATATGATTATGTATTTTGATATTCATTTGCACAATACATCTCATCATGTCATTTGCATTCATAAACATGCATTTAGACATATATAGAATCATCATTATACCGCACAAAAACACAGATGCTTCGGTGATGAGGAAAAACTCGAAGGAAATTTTTTATGCTTCGTTGTGTACGAAAAGAAGGGAAGGTGTTTTTCGCCTTCGGCTCAAAAGAGAAGTTTCGTCCACAGCAAAGCAGCTTGTACGCAGATAGCAGAAACAAAATATATTACAAGGTATGTACAAATTTACATAAGTTGTTCCATAACTATATTACAAAAGTTTCTCCAGAATTTTTGCAGGAAAATAGATTGTAAACAACTATCAAGCTTCAGGCTAGGCTTCGTAAAACTTCAACTTCGTCATTCTCCAGCTTCGTCTCCTGCGTATATCAAACAGCAAAATAAGAAAGGTGCAAATTTCAAGGAGAGGGTAAAAGTAACAAAAGTAGGTTTCTTACCGGCTTAAGATGACTTCGAGCTTCGTCACCCGCCATTTTTTGCCCGCCATTTACCCAGATCTGGGTCATGAATCTATTTCCAATGCTTCGGGCTAGGCTTGGGATATTTATCAGATCTGATGCTGACAAGCTGAAGTTTGGTCTGTTCACAATATTTCCATGCGTGCAGCAAGCCTTCAGAAAAAGCAGTGGCTGTGCCCCGAGAAGCTACCATGGCGCAGAAGTCGGCATGCCCACCAATAACTTCGTCGAGGGCATCAACCTCGCCTTCAATATATTCTAGCGTGCTGGGCAGATTATCAGCTGAAGGTGTAAATTTTGCAGAGCTAGCTCCGACAGAATGAAACACATCCTTCAGCCGTTGCACGCATCGGCTGCCGAAGCTCAGGCATTTCTCTTGAAGTTCTTTAAAGGATTTCTGCAAATTTGAATTTTTATCCACCTCAGTTTTCAGGCTTGCTTCGAGATATTTCTTTCTTGCTCAAATTTTTCTGACTGTTGGAGCAATTCATTCTTTAAGCTGTTATTCTCAGTTTGGATTTCAGCCAAAGAACCCTCCATTGTCTGAATATCAAAATCTTTCTTTTCTAATGCACCTTCGTGCTCTTTGACCATCATTTCAAGATCTTGGATGGTGAAATCCTTCTTTTTCAAATCAGCTTCGTAGTTTTCAACTTTTTCAGCCAAATTTTGGATGACGGCTTTGTTCTTCTCTTCTTCGAGATCTTGTTGCATTTTTAGAACCTTACTTAGCAGTATGCTCTGTCGAAAAGATCTTCGTTAGAAAGCGATCTAAAAGATAATAATAATAATAATAAAATAGCAAAAATATTTGTTACCTTGAAGTTAGCATAAAGCAAACTTCCGGCGATATGGTGTCGTTGGTAACGGCAGAGGTCCACTTCCAGCTTCGGCAAGCTAATGTTTTTGCAGAGAGTTCTAACAATTTTAGCTTCGCTGCAGTTCGAAGGCATCTCAGTTTTCCTTCGTTAACCCCACCAAATAGTGTAGCCCCTGGCTTATATCCGCAGGCTATGGCACATCTTTTAAGCTCTGCTTTTTCAGCGTCTGTCAGCTCTTGCCCAAGTAGATCTTGAAATTCAAAATCTTCACCCTCCAAAATATCTTCAGCTTGTTTTCCCCTTTCAGTGCCTGTGCTCGCCGCGGCCACAGCAGATTCTTCCTCAGTCATTTTTAAGAGTATGTTATCAATAACTTCAAGTGTCTCGTCCAGTTCAGATCTTCTGCGGCCTCAGTTTTCAACTCCGGCAGCTTCGGCTGCGCCAGTTTCAGCTTTGAAGATTTCCGCTCTGGTGGTTTCGGCTGTGGCGCCCTTAGCTTCGGCAAGTTTCGGCAGTCTGGTCAATAGCAATTCTTGATGCCGGTGTCGGCAACGGTGTCCCGTGAATTACATCTGCTATCTGAATAATTCCTTCGTTTTTTCGGCAGTGCAGGACCTTCTTCTGCCGAAGCTGCCTTGTCCTTCTGAAAAAACTTCGTCAGTTCCAACGCCAGCGGACTTAGCTTGACATGCAAGGGTTCAGTCATTACCTTCATAATCTCTTCTACTTCAACAGCAGAAGACGTTGCAGGAGTATCTTCTTCTTGAACCAACGTTCTTGGTTCTGGAGATGCAGTTTTCCTCTTTCCTCCAGTGGCCACCTTCGGCTCAGGATTCAATTCTTCAGGGCTAAGTTTTTCAAAATCTCCCCTTTTCTTTTTGGTTACCTTGGCGACCTCTTCGTCAGCAGCACTGGAAATTCTTTTTCGCTTTGGGCCTCCAGCATCTCCACCCAGGCGATCATAATCAGCATATTCAAAATCTATGGCATCAAGCACCCTGTTCAGCCTTCGCTTCGGCCGAGTGCCGAAGGCTGCTGTCATTAGCTGGTCCACTTTTTTGGAGTAATTTCCAAGGATTTCATTACTCATTACTTCAATTGTATCAAGCCATTCTTGGCAGGGCGCTTTAAATATTTCTTAAACTTATAATAATAGGGTAGTCGGACAAGCTCCCCTTCTTTCTTTTCTCCTTTAAGCTTCGGCATAGTCCACTCCTTCATAGTCAGAAATACTCTGAAGGCCAGAAATTCCTGCACTAAATCTCTAGTGCCGATGTGTTCTGCAATAATTTTGAATTCAGCCAGCGCGACCCAAGTTGGACCTTCAGTTGTCATTCTACAACGAGGTCTTGTTTCTCCGAAGATCAGTTCAAGAGGGCTCTGTACTAGCTTCTCTCTATCTTCGTCAACTTTAACATAAAACCATTCTGACTTCTAGCCTGACGGCCATTTGCTTCGGTAGCTAATCACAGGAAATTTTGTGGTCTTTCCGATAGGCAAAATTGTAACAACCAAAATTTTTGTGCAACCCATCCTTTCTGGCCTTAGTCTGGTAATGCAGCTCGTGTACTCGACAGAAGCTGTCGGCAAATGGCTTCCACCGCCTGGCTTCGGAGAGCCCAGATATAAACGCTAAGCCTGACAATGGCGTTAGGAGTCAGTTGGTGAAAATAGATCCCAAACCTTTGCAGCACATCAGAAATCATTCTATTCAAAGGAAATCTCAACCCAGCCTTTAAAAAACTTTTGAAAATAACTATTTCATCCTTTTCTGGTTTCGGGGTAGTCTCCTCTCCCCCGAAGCGAAGTAGCTTCTTCTCATCTTCTCTGAAATAGCCCGCCTTTACCATTTCGAGAAATCCGCCTTGGAGATAGTCGACTTCCCGAAGTCCAAATGGCTAGGCTTGCTCGGTACTGTGATATGGTAATCATCGTCAGAATCAGCTTCCTCAATATCTCCTCGTTCTGCTTCGGCAGCAGCTTGTTCTGTTTCGGCAGCAGTTTCGGCAGTAGGGATTCTTTTCCGAAGTCACCAATCCGGATCGCTGCATTGCTTCGGAGATAGGAACAGTCTCTGCACCTTCGACTTCGCCTCCCTCACGCTCAACTCTAGCAGTAGAGCGCAATCTGGCCATTCAATTTTAAATTTCTTGAAAGATTTCTCGGGAACTAAATAACCTCTTCTTCTGACGAAGCAGACACCAAATTGGAGCTTCGTCTGAATCCGAGAGTCGAGCTTCGGCTATGGTTAAAAATTTTGGCAGCAAAACAGTGTAATAGCAATGAATGCTGTGGTAACTTTACACCTACCAGTCTGTTTATATAGTGTTGCAGGAAGGAAGGTGAATCGTCGGGAATTTTTACACCAGGCAAACGGTTGCTCGCACCCGCTGAACGGTGGACCGCAAAAACCAGAATAGTGAACTCGCATGGTGGAACCGCTACGCGCTCGAAAGTTGTATCGTTTCTCGACAACGAGCTCAGGGAAGGTGTTTTTTCGGACCTTCGGCTTCCTGAAGCCTGAGAGACTTTTTTTCACAGATCAAGCTCGTTACGAAAAACGATCTAGCACCGCGAAGGGGCTACTGAAGGTGTTTTTCGGACCTTCGGCTTCCTGAAGCCTGAGAGACTTTTTTCACGGATCAAGCTCGTTACAAAAAACGATCTAGCACCACGAAGGGGCTACTGTTGGGACCATGCTTCGTCGCCGAAGGTCCTGCAGGAAGAAACAGTTTCGGTTGAAGTTGTCTGTACGTAATGCCAAAGGGTGCTGTCCATGAAGCTTCGGAATTACGAACCGACTTAAAGATAGAATGACCTTTTAGTCCATAAGAGTTTGAGTCGATGTTGTAAACTTTTATGAGGGGTATGATTGTAATTGTTCACAGGTTGTGTCTTGTGCCTATAAATAGTGAACAGTATTCCTTTACTGTTCACGCAATCCTGTAATTGCAAAGGCATCACTCAGGAATTATTGCTTGTCAAGGCGAAGGTATAATCATACCTTAAACATGGTATTCAAAATAAATATGTGAATGGTGCCATTTATCTCCAACATATCTATCTTTAATGTTTTACATTTTACATCGTTTTATGTTATTTTGTCACCTTTGTAATATTATGTTTGTATCCTTCGTCTGAAGTTCATTAAACCCTTGAGGAGATAATGCTTCAGCGGACGAAGGGTATTTAATATTTAACATCTTCGTGTTGCCTTGTTCTTGATTCATAGCATTTGAGAACAAGTCCCCAACAGGTTTATTATTCATTCGCCCGGGGGACAAATATTTACTAAGGAAGTAGCCTTCCATGTGCCAATAACATTGGCTGAATGGGACTTTCCCACCAACATGATTGTCTTAAAAGGCCAAGATATAGATGTGATACTAGGCATGAATTGGTTGGCCCAGCACAAAAGCTATCCTTAACATTGACTTAAGGACTATCCAGTTGAGCCATGGCCATGAAGAGGTTCTCCTGTCCATCCTTGTAGCTGTCCCGGTCAAATCATTTGGATGGGTCTATGAAGCTATTATACCAGAAATCCAGGACATTCCGGTAGTATGTGAATTTCCAGATGTATTTCCAGAAGATCTGCCTGGATTGCCCCTAGAAAGGGATGTAGAGTTTGTGATCGAACTGAAGCCCGGTACAGCTCCTATTTCTAGAAGATCGTACCGGATGCCCCCAAATGAATTGGTGGAGCTCAAGACGCAATTATAAGACTTGCTTGAGAAGGGATTCATTCGGCCCAGTTCATCACCTTGGGATGTCCCGCAATCTTTGTTAGGAAGAAGGATCAAACGCTTCAGATGTGTGTGGACTACAGACCCCTTAATGAGGTCACTATCAAGAATAAGTACCCTCTTCCCCGGATCGATATCTTGTTTCGATCAACCTTATCAGAGCTCGAGTATTTCCAAGATTGACCTTAGGTCAGGCTATCATCAGATTCGTATTCGACCCGAGGATATACCAAGACCGCATTTACTACGCGGTATGGATTATTCGAATATTTGGTTATGTCCTTCGGCTTGACAAATGCTCCTGTCCACTTCACATATCTAATGAACTCGGTGTTTATGCCCGAGCTGGATAAATTTGTGGTGGTCTTCATTGATGATATCTTGATCTATTCCAAGACTGATGAGGAGCATGCTAAACATTTACGGATCATGTTAACGCGCTTAAGGGAACATCAATTATATGCTAAATTCAGTAAATGCGCGTTTTGGCTGGAGGAAATCCAATTTTTGGGACATGTATTGTCTGCAAATGGGATTGCGGTTGATCCAAGCAAGGCCAAGGATATTCTAGAGTGGAAACTGCCTCCCACTGTTGAAAGTGCATTCATCTCTTTTGTGAGTTTTGGTGATCTGGATGACAACACATTTAAAAGACTAACAAGTTTGCTAAGTGTTGAACAGGAAATTCAGTATGATGAACATACTTGAATAGTGTATAATGACAGTGAACAAAGGTTCAACACAAGGTTAAATAACCAGTGAGACAATGCAAATGGATATAATATGATCTCTATATTGGTTTGAATATATGGACAAGACCTGAGAAATCACTACATACATATGATCAGAATAGAGGATGAAGTGATTAAGAGGACTGGTCAAGCCAAAGTGAATAAGATATGAGGAATCGTGAATTGGCTTGACCATTTTACTATCAGTCCATATATGCTTCTATGAGAATCAAACTAGAGCTTGATTAATCTTAACAGTTATATCTAGAAGACATTCAAACAAGGTTCACAATATTGAAGAAATGATTCTCTCAATGGATACTCAAAATGATGTGACTCGAGAATGGCTTGATAGGGTGAAGATAGCAAGGAAAGGGCTTCGAGGAACTAAGCGAAGGTGAAGGCCAAGCGACGGCTTGTAGACCGAGGTACCATGGCTAAGGTGAAGAAGAGAGTACTTTTACTAAGTCGATGAACTAATCAGCTATGAAGAGTTATAACATGTTGATGCATCAGTAAGGTGACTTGAAGCCATGATTTTGAACTCATATATGGTGATATGGTACAAGTCACAGGGTTTGAGTTATGTTTGCTTCAAAAGGTGAGACAAAGATGTTTGTGATCCTTATGAAGCAACGCCATGGAGAAAATCACACATGAGACACCAATGACTCAAGGAGTTTACTTAATTATATTTTATTTAACTTGAGTATAGAAATCGTCGTACTATAAAGGGGGATCCAAAAAGAAGATTGGTGTTTGCCAAAGCTCAAACCTCTATATTTAAAAGCTATTTTTGAAAAGCAAAAATTCTCTTTAACATTCTATGGTTGACCATGGTTAGGTTTGAGAAACCTAGAGTGTTCTTGTTGAAAAGCAGCTGAACTTCTTCAACTGTAGCTGAGCTGAACTTCAGCTGAGTTGAGCTTCTTCAGTTGAGCTGAACGTCAGCTGAGTTGAGCTTTCTCAACTCCAGTTGAACTCAACTTTAACTGTGAACCTCTTTGACCATACACTAGCTAAACTTGCCTCTGGGCAGTTGAGCTGGGGTTTTCTCTCCTAAACTCTCTGGTCAAGACCAGCTGAACTGGTCCTGAGGGGCAGTTCAACTGGTCTCTAACCCCTCTGACCTCTGATCTGCAGTCTGCCAGTCAGACTGGTGAACAGGTCGTCTGAGCTGTCAGGGATAGTTCAACTGCCCCCCCAGGTCGGTTCAACCGGTTTTGGTCAACTTGACCAGTCTGTGCGCTAGTCTGCGAGTCAGACTAGCAGACAGGCTGCCAGGCCTGCCAGGGGCGGTTCAACCGATCTCAGGTAGCCAAATCATCCCAACGGCTAGTTTTGAAGCCCCACCTATATATACTCACTCCTACCTCTCTCCCCACACAAGAGCACGACCCAAACTCCATTTCTAACTTGAAGGACACCTCCCACTCTCTCTCACACATCTCTTGCCTCTCCCATTTCAAATATTTGGAGAGAAATCTTTGAGTGAGTTTGAAAGCTGCAGTTTTTGTGCTTCATCTCCAAATCTCCCTTGCTCTTCTTCATTCGAGCTTTGGTACTACATCGAGTTCTTTGTGGATTCATTACTCTTGGAGCTTCTAGCTCCTAGACGACTAGGTGTCTCTTGTGAGTCTCCAAATCTTGTGGAAGACCACAAGAAAGTTTGTATTACCCGCTCGTTTGAGCAAAGATTAGTGTGTGAGCTTGACCTTTGTGGTCGGCAAAGGGAGGATTAGGGTTGAAAGAGACCCGACTCTTTGTGGGCGCCTCAACGAGGAAGTAGGGCACCTTGGTGGTGTGACCGAACCTCGGGATAAATCTTGTGTCTCTTGTGTTCTTCTTCATTGTGCTTATTCGTGTTCTTCGTTCTCTCACCATTCTGTGAAAGATTTGTTTATATCTTTTTGGTGTGTGGATTTTGAGAGGTGCCCTTCTTAGATCTACTATTTTGAACCCTGTGGATCATTTAGAACATCTCATTTCCAAAGTTAACTGGGTGAATTTCGAGATCAATTCAGTTTTACCCAGTTTGATTCTAGTTTTTGTTGAAAAAGTTTTAACTTGCCTATTCACCCCCTCTAGGCAACTTCCAATTGGTATCAAAGCCTAATCCTCGTTCTAAACGCTTAACCACGTGAGGAAAAGATCATGTCGGGGGGACTAAGAAACGAAAGTGCTTCTAAGCTTGAAAAAGTTGAGATTGCCTCGACTTTATCTTTTGGTGCAGATATTGATCCTTGGGCAATAGATCTTGCCATGAGAATCGCCGAAAGGATGTTCCTCAAAATGAAGGAAGATGAGGCGAAGAACAAGATTGAAGAAGAAGAAAATGATTGATGGAGACCAAAACGACGAATCCACCTCTTCACAAGGTTCGTCTTTCAAATCCACTTCTCATATGTGCTTTATCGCTAATGGGAGTGACAGTGAAAGCGAAAGTGAGGATGAGGATGAACATGAAAGTGACAGTGAAGATGAGGATGATCTTCAAAAATTCTTCGCTCAACTAAGTAAGAAAAATCGGATGAGCTTGCTCAAACTCATGAAAAAGAGCGGAAGAACAAAAAGAAATGCTTCATAAGCAAGAAGACTTCCTCATCAGAAAAATCAAAGACTTGGACAAGTTGACCAAAGAGCATGAGAAGCTAAAGTGCTCTCATGATGATTTGGTCCAAAGGTACGAAAAGGTTTCAATTGAGCAAAGTAGTACTTC
Source organism: Zea luxurians (assembly GCA_029449295.1). NCBI lineage: Eukaryota > Viridiplantae > Streptophyta > Magnoliopsida > Poales > Poaceae > Zea > Zea luxurians. The sequence continues at coordinate 302,610 of JAOPSE010000691.1, read as the reverse complement.
AAATGATTTATCATGTGTTGCTCAATTAGAAAAAGAAAATACTATGCTCAAGAACACGATAGAAAAGCTAAATATTGAAAATCTAGCTTTGCATGAAAAACATGATATGCTTGTGTGCTCTCATAATAAATTTATGGATTCACATATCATGTTAGAAATGACTCATGAGGTTGTGTTAACTAACTTGAAATCATATCAACCTCACATATGCACATGTACTCAAATAGAAACTTTATTATCATGTGCTAACAAATGTTGCTCTCAAGAAAGCCAATCTTCCATTGAGCAAGAATTTTCAGGAACAAGTAATGTTTCCTATGCAAAAGAAAACAATGAGCTCAAGGAAGAAAATGAGAGGCTAAAAAGGAGCTTGACTCAATTGAAGGGAAAGTGGCATGCTCAACCTTCTCAAGATAATCATGATAATACGGTGAAAAAGCTTGAGAAGGGGACAACTGTAGCATGCACAAAACCCCTTCAAAAGAATACCAAGCTTTCCAAGAAGCGCATGAGCAAATTCAAGGTGAGAAAATTAATGCTCATACTATTTGGTCTAACAATGTACCTATGTGCTTCACAAAGAAAGATCAAAGAGAAGTGATAGAAGGTGCTATGGATGCAAGGAGAAGGGTCATGAAATTGGTTCATGCCCCACATGAAGAATCAAGACCTTGCACGATCAAGAAAGATGACCATCAAAAAGGATGAAAGCAAAAGACAAATGCATTGCAAGGACAAGCACCGCATTTGTTACAATTGCCATGAAAAGGGTCATCTATTCAAGGTTTGTCCAAAGGGTAAAACTCCTAAGCCTAACATGGCAATACATTCAAATATGCTTAGGAGACCCAAATTTGACTCTTGTGCTAGAAAGGTGATGAGTTCACCACATTCTAGGACCAAGGCTATTTGGGTGCCTAAGTCCTTATTGGCTAACCTTGATGGACCCATCATGAGATGGGTACCAAAATATACTTAATAAGTTTTTGCAGGTACCTAGAGATAATATGAAGCTTTGGGGTGCTTGAGCAGTTTAACTCAATCCTTATCTCAAGCTATCAATCTTACATTGACTATTCTTTTAAGATTGGCCCAAAGATGAATTGAGTTATTATATCACTAACTTCATATTCACCTCTAGCAGAAACTTGTGTTGTAGGGAATAAGGATTAACCTTTGTGGGAATCAAGCAAAAGGCCTACAACCAAGTGATATCCAAAGGATGGTAACATTTAAATCTTAAGTGCACATTGCTTTCAATTAGTATATTCCTCTGTGTCTTTTGTAGCCACATAGAAAAATAAAGCACTTAAGAATGACCTTAAAGGAATTTACCTTGTTTTTGAAAAGTTCCAATCATATGGTAGATTGCATATTTGTTATTCTTATATGTGGCAATCTACATACTTTAATTGATGATAATTAACTCGTGGCATATTTCAAATGAATTATCGTATTATTGCCATGACCTAGACATAAAGAGGATTATCCCATGTTCTTAAATGAATAGAGTGCTAAGTAAGAAATTCAAATTCTTAAAGCACTTACCAAAAGGGGAATTCTCTATATGACTAGAGTCATGAGACTAATGTTTCTATCTAAGTGTTTATGTAGTCTCACAACATGAGAATGTGTTTCTCAAATGGAGTGTTCCATTCAACATTCAAAGAAGATCGAACCAATACTATGTGATGTATTCATTCTCGTTTAAATTGGTTTTGAGTCTTTTACATTAATCACTCACCATGCTATGAATTAAACTTACCATGTAAACTTAATTAAATAAGCATGCTTTGTTCACCTTTTTTAATTTTGGTGTTATGCATGATGCTTGTAAGGGCAGTTTAGTTCATATCATGAGGTTTCCTTATTTTAGTAACCTTCTTGTCATTCATATACTAGAGGTTCCTAAATAGGAAACTATTGTTTGTGTTTCTAATGCAATCTCTTTTAAGCCATTTCATGGAAATTCATAAGTAGAGATTATGCTCTTTCATTTGGTAAAATCACAAGCATTAAAGGTTAATCTTCACCTAAAAGAAAGATTAGGAATGCTCAAGGCAAAGGTATGGAACTAATTGTTTCATTTGGTATGTGACCAATAATAGTTCCTTTCAAGTGGCATTCTTTCAATTGGTAATAATCTATTCTATGGAAAGAAATGTCAATATGAAGGTTAAATTCCTTTTGGCTTAAATTTGTAAATTGGTGCATATTATTAATTCACTCATCCATGTGCATTAATTTAAAAGGAATTTAATTTATGCCTTTATGCCTCATAAATGATGATTTGTTTGCCATTCATATATAGATATCATCATTCATTAAATACGTCCTTGTACTACTAATACCTCTTTTCAAAGTGTTTTATCGACTAGTTTTAAAAGGAAAAGAGATAACAAAGAAGGAAGTCTCCACAAACGATGAAAAGAAGAATACTAAGGTGACACCACCACAGATAGTAAGATCTGTCAAATTGGTATAACAAATGGTACGTTCTATATGGTGGTAAGTATTCATAGGCATAAAAATTTGTCATGCCTTGACTATGATATGTAATGTACTCCTCATGAGACTCTTAATTGAATTGAAAGTGCATGTGGCAAGTCATTCAAATACTTGATGCACATATCTAGCGTGAGCACATTATATATATCTTGTGTCATAGAGAATAAGTTTCCCTTGAGTAAGCTATACTAAGACAATCCAAAATGGTAAATTTGTATCTCATTCATATGGATTGTAATCTTTGTTTTCTAAATAGCTACTCTTGATGCAGTTTAAAATTCCCTTATCGTTAAATCTAAAAGTGCATAAGAATCTTTTTTGTTGATATTCATCTCATACATATGCACTAACATGGATATGATTTTTAAACTGTAAAAAGTACAATTAGTGATCCATACTCTCTAAATTTTGGAAACCCGTATTTTGATATCTTAGAAATCTACTTCAATCGGTATCCATATGCTTCACATTGAATTGGATCACTAAGTTGTAAATTACATGCATAACTTGTCTTTATGATATGAATGCTTGTGCGACTAACCTTGATAAGCTAGGTGCACCCAAGGTCAAGCTAGGTTCATCATCAAGAAGGCAACATAATGATGTATCAAGAAAAGGAGAAAAGGCTCCTATTCTTAACTCTAGCTTTTATCTGTGTGATTAAATATTGACTTAAAACCATGTAAGATGGTTGTCAAGTATATGTGGGTACCTACACAAAGAGAAAGGCCACAATAAGGATTGTATGGATACTCAAGGCTCTTACTACTAATCTCAAAGGACCCAATTCAAATTGGGTACCAAGATACGAAGCTTAAACTTGTTTTGCAGGATCACTCCTTCAATGGATCAAGTTGGGTGCTCGATAATGAATGTATAAATCATATTCGGAGATAGTAGCAAGGGTGGTAACAACTGAATCTCAAGTGCATATTATTTTCAAATCTTATCTCTTTTGTAACTTGTGTAGCCACTAAGGAAAAGAAGCACTTGAGGATATACATCAGTTGTTGATTATGAAATAAAAGTCCAATTGGAAGATGAATGAATATTATCATATGGTCAACAATCCAAAATTATGTGACGTGTTCTCTATCTAGTTAATTTGGATTTGATTCTTCTTTATTAGATACTCACCATAATATGGATTAAGTCAGCCCTTTAGACTTCATTGAACAACCATGCATATTATCCATGTCATTCAAAATATATTATGCATGATGGCTCAAGGGAAATTTAGTCTATATTATGAGGTTTCTCTATTTTAGTAACTTGCTTGCCTTCCACATATAAAGGGTTGTTAAATAAGAAAGTAGTGCTTGTGCTACTAATGCCATCTCTTGTGTTGAGTTTATCTATAGAAAATCTATGTTAAGAGATGGTGCTTGTTTTAAATTGGATAAATCACAAGCTTAAAGGATACTATTCAACTAAAGTAAGAAGAAGTTGATAAGAAGCCAAGGTATGAAAACTTCCTCCCCTTCAGTTGTTTTAGTATTCTATCCTTAGTGGGATGTACCATAGTATAGGTTAAATTCCTTGCAATATAAAATGTTCAATAGTGCATATAACTTTGACATCAACTATATGTGTGCACCAATTTAAAGGAATTTAGTCTATCCTTTTGGTTTTCAATAATGATGATTCATTTGCCATCCACATATAAGGATCATCATTTGTGAAACCCTCTCTTGTGTTTCTAATGCACTCTTTTCTAAGTGTTTCAACAAGGTCCTCCCAAGTTCTTTAAAGATGAATTCAAAATCTACAAATATAAGAGTCTTGGTTGTTTCAATCATTGAGTTTCAATTGATCTCATATCAAGTATGATCGAATCAAGAAAAGATGAAAGAAGTTCATAATCACTTGGTTGGATGAAATCGTAAAGAGAAAAGAGATCACAGTGATTCAAGAAGAGAGTTATATTTTTTTGTCAACCAAATAATGAAGATGTAGTGACATATTTATATGATATCCTTCATTATGAGGTTTGAGGTTCATATTAGCATGCTTTACCCTTCAAGATTTCAATTGATATACTTTTAGTTCTTAAACTTTTAATTGGTATAATTTTCATCATCTATTTAAAGCATGTTATGTTAAACCAAGATATAGTGCAAACTTCTCCTTTAACCTCGTATTGTTGATGTGCATAAGTGTACTTTGTGTACTCTTACATGCACAAATTGAGGGAGAGTTTAGCCTATATCCTATGAAACTAATGATTTCTTTCAAGTTCATGTTGTGTAGTCTCACACCTTGGAGAACATTAAATGAGGATGAATGGTTTCATAGAAATGAAATGAGTTTCTCCTGATCGTTTGAAGAGGATAAGTTTCTCTTTGAAATGTTAAGCCTATCAAAAGCTAAGATGGAAATTCATGATTATAATGGAGACCATGTGGCGTAGAACAAAGGTGTGTCACTCCATGAATTATTGTATTACATTTGTGTATCTAGGCTCTTACATGCTAGTGTATGCATGTATATGCAATATCTTAAGTCACATCATAAGGTTGCACTTGTGGTGACGATTAAAGAATCTCTAGATATTTGATTAATACCTCTTGTGGTGATGTCATAAGTTAGTCTTAAGTCATCTTAGTGAGGTATGAGTCAAACATGCTAACTTCTCAAGAATCTTGGCTTAAAATATTGCATATCATGTCTATTAGTATACCTTTTTTATTATGAGTAATTTCTTCAATTGGTCCAATTTCATATTTTCATACTTTATTTGTACCAAGGTTCAAGTTGTAGAACTTAATCCCGTGGCCTCATAAGTCCAAGTGCATAAGCTAAACAAGTATTCATCACTTGTATGCACACATTTAGGGGAAGAATGGTCTATAATTTGAATCTTTGAGACTAACTTCATTTACAAGTCTATTATGTATGTAGTCTCAAATTAGAAAGGAATTTTCAGGCAAAGACAATCGCTTCCACTGCAAATTTGATGGGTATCAAAGATTCTTTGCTCCAATAAATGTATCTTTTATACATTTCATAATGAGAGCACCTAGAGGGGGGGTGAATAGGTGATCCTGTAAAATTCAAATACTAATAGCCACAAAACTTGGTTAAGTGTTAGTACGGCTAAGTAGCGAGCTCTTGTGAACACACAAGTATCACAGAGAAACAATCACAAGAGACACGTGAGTTTATCCCGTGGTTCGGTCAAGTATAACACTTGCTTACCTCCACGTTGTGGCATCCCAATGGACGAGGGTTGCACTCAACCCCTTTTAAGTGATCCAATAATCAACTTGAATACCACGGCTTTTCTTTGCTTATCTCTTTTTCCCGTTTGCGAGGAATCTCCACAAGTTGGAGTCTCTCGCCCCTACAACAAAGGTCACAGTGAAAGCACAAGAGTAAGGGTGGGAAGGAACACACACAAATCCGTAGCAACACACACGCACACAAGCCAAGACTTGAGCTCAAAATGAAGCACAACGAGTTCACAACTAGAACGGAGCTCAAGTCACTAACACAGTCGATAACACAGTCGATCAAGTGCGCGGAGACGGAGTGTGGAAGACTTAGAATGCTTAGAGTATGCTTGGGTGACTCCTCCATGCGCCTAGGGGTCCCTTTTATAGCCCCAAGGCAGCTAGGAGCCGTTGGAGACCAACAAGGAAGGCTAAGATTGCCTTCTGTCGAGTGGCGCACCGGACAGCCACTGTAGCTTGTCCGGTGCTGATCTCCTTCCTTTTCTGGCGCAGACGACCGTTCCACCTCGGCGTCGGTTGGCGCACCGGACACTGCCGGTGCACACTGGACAGTCCGGTGCCCCCTTCCGACCGTTGGAGCGGGCCACGTGTCGCTCGCCAATTTTGCTGTAGACCGGTGCGCAGTCGACCGTTGGCTCACTGGACAGTCCGGTGCACCACCGGACAGTCCGGTGCACCACCGGACAGTCCGGTGATTTTTAGACGTACGCCGTTGAACTTTTCTCGAGAGCGACGACTTCGCCGCGGATGACTCACTGGACAGTCCGGTGCACCACCGGACAGTCCGGTGATTTATAGCCGTACGCCGCCTTCGAGTCCCGAGAGTGGCCTGTTCACTGAGACTGGTCTAGCGCACCGGACACTGTCTGGTGCACCCAGATCGAGCAGCAGTAGGCTGTACAAAGCCAACTCTTTTCCAACTTCTTTTTTTCCTATTTCTAGCACTTAGACACAATACATTAGTACCCAAATCAATGTACTAAGTCTAGAAACGTACCTTGTTACATGATTTGCACTTCTTCAGTCTTTGGCACAACTTAACACTTAGAGAATATGTGTTGGGCACTTAATCACCAAAACACTTTAGAAATGTCCCAAGGGCACATTTCCCTTTCAATCTCCCCCTTTTTGGTGATTTATGCCAACACATCCAAAAGCAACCAAAAGAAGTGCAATATCAATGCAAAAGAGAACCAAATTGTTTTTTACGCTAATTTGGCATATTTGGATCATACTTTGCCACCACTTGGTTTGTTTTTGAAAATCAAATTCATTTTCCTATCTCTACAACAAACTCACTTGTTTGGGCACAAAGAGAGATAATCCAAGAGTAAAAATGATTAAGAGCCAAAAACTCCCCCTTTTTCCCATAGTCATAAATTCTCCCCACAATAGACTAAATTTTGCAATATGAGTGTTTTGGACAAATCAAAAAGTTCTAACTCTACTCATTTCAAAATTTCACAAGTGGTAGCTGATCCATTTGCTTTGGCCTTAATTTCTCCCCCTTTGGCATTAAGCACCAAAACGGGATCATTCTTGGCCCTTTAACCCCATTGCCCCACCAAAATTGTCAATTAAGAGCAAAAAGGCAATAAGAGCATAGATATGAACTTGGAGTTAACACCGGAGTGCAGTGGAAGTCTTTGATGGTCCAAGTTCACCTTTCCCTTTCAATTCGCTTTTGAGACTAAATAAAGTAAACTCAAACACAAAGGTTAGTCTCAAAGGGTCAAGTTGTAGCATGCCTCCCCCTAAATAAGTGCATCACTTGCAAATGGACTTGTGAGGTCCGGGGATCATGTGTACAACTTGAGCACCACAAATGAACAAAAATAGATTGAAATGCATAAATTAACATGATCAAAGGCATAAAACACATGTATGTTATAGATCAATCCAAGTTACACGAATCTAAGACATTTAGCTCACTACGCAACCTGCAAAACCTTTTCTCATCTAAAGGCTTGGTGAAGATATCGGCTAGCTGGTTCTCGGTGTTAATATGGTACACCTCGATATCCCCCTTTTGCTGGTGGTCTCTCAGGAAGTGATGCTGGATGTCTATGTGCTTAGTGCGGCTGTGTTCAACAGGATTATCCGCCATGCGTATTGCACTCTCATTGTCACATAGGAGTGGGACTTTGCTCAGATTGTAGCCAAAGTCCCGGAGGGTTTGCCTCATCCAAAGTAGTTGCGCTCAACATTGTCCTGCGGCAACATACTTGGCCTCAGCGGTGGATAGGGCAACGGAAGTTTGTTTCTTTGAACTCCAAGACACTAGGGACCTTCCTAAGAATTGGCACGTCCCTGATGTACTCTTCCTATCAACCTTGCACCCGGCATAATCGGAGTCTGAATATCCAATTAACTCAAAGGTTGACCCCTTTGGATACCAGATCCCGAAGCAAGGCGTAGCAACTAAATATCTAAGAATCCGCTTAATGGCCACAAGGTGACATTCCCTTGGGTCGGATTGATATCTAGCACACATGCATACGCTAAGCATAATATTCGGTCTACTAGCACATAAATAAAGCAAGGAACCTATCATAGACCGGTATGCCTTTTGATCAACGGACTTACCTCCTTTGTTGAGGTCGACATGTCCGTCGGTTCCCATTAGTGTCTTTGCGGGCTTGGCGTCCTTCTTCCCGAACCGCTTGAGCAGGTCTTGCGTGTACTTCGTTTGGGAGATGAAGGTGTCTTCCTTGAGTTGCTTCACTTGGAACCCAAGGAAGTAGTTCAACTCGCCCATCATCGACATCTCAAATTTCTGTGTCATCACCCTACTAAACTCCTCACAAGACTTTTGGTTAGTAGAACCAAATATTATGTCATCGACATAAATTTGGCACACAAATAGGTCACCATCACAAGTCTTAGTGAAAAGAGTTGGATCGGCTTTCCCAACCTTGAAAGCATTAGCAATTAGGAAATCTCTAAGGCATTCATACCATGCTCTTGGGGCTTGCTTAAGTCCATAGAGCGCCTTAGAGAGCTTACACACATGGTCGGGGTACCGTTCATCCTCAAAGCCAGGGGGTTGCTCCATGTGCACCTCCTCCTTGATTGGCCCGTTGAGGAAAGCGCTCTTCACATCCATTTGGAACAACCTGAAAGAGTGGTGAGCGGCATAGGCTAATAGAATGCGAATAGACTCTAGCCTAGCCACCGGAGCAAAAGTCTCCTCGAAATCCAAACTTGCGACTTGGGCATAACCTTTTGCCACAAGTCGAGCCTTGTTTCGTGTCACCACCCCGTGCTCGTCTTGCTTGTTATGGAACACCCACTTGGTTCCCACAACGTTTTGCTTGGGACGTGGCACCAGGCTCCAAACTTCATTCCTCTTGAAGTTGTTGAGCTCTTCCTGCATGGCCAACACCCAGTTCGGATCTTGCAAGGCCTCTTCTACCCTGAAAGGCTCAATAGAAGAGACAAACAAGTAATGCTCACAAAAGTTAGCTAGTCTTAAGCGAGTAGTTACTCCCTTGCTGATATCACCCAGAATCTGGTCAACGAGATGATTCCTTTGAATCGTCGCTCGGACTTGAGTTGGAGGGGCCCGTGGTGCTTCTTCCTCCAAAGCTGGTTCTTCCTATGCTCCCCCTTGATCACGCGCCTCTTCTTGAGGAACCTGTTCATCATCTTGAGTTGGGGGATGCACCATCGTTGAGGAAGAAGGTTGATCTTGCTCTTGGTGTTCCTGTGGTCGCACATCTCCAATTGCCATCGTGCTCATTTCGGCCGTTGGAACATCATCTTCATCTACATCATCAAGATCAACTTGCTCTCTTGGAGAGCCATTAGTTTCATCAAATACAACGTCACTAGAGACTTCAACCAAACCCGATGATTTGTTGAAGACTCTATACGCCTTTGTATTTGAGTCATAACCTAGCAAAAACCCTTCTATAGCTTTGGGAGCAAATTTGAAATTCCTACCTTTCTTTACTAGAATGTAACATTTACTCCCAAATACACGAAAGTATGAAACGTTGGGTTTGTTACCGGTTAGAAGTTCATATGAGGTCTTCTTGAGGAGGCGATGAAGGTAGACCCGATTTATGGCATGGCAAGCTGTGTTCACAGCTTCCGACCAAAACTGCTCAGGCGTCTTGAATTCTCCAAGCATTGTCCTCGCCATGTCGATAAGCGTCCTGTTCTTCCTCTCTACCACACCGTTTTGCTGTGGTGTGTAGGGAGCGGAGAACTCGTGCTTGATTCCTTCCTCCTCAAGGTACTTGTTGGGGGCTTGTTCTCAAATGCTTCAGATTGATGAAGAGTAAAGGTACAAAGGTGATGCGAAAAAGCGTATGCCAAGTCAGCGTGAACAGTACGGGAGTACTGTTCACCTATTTATAGGCACGGGACACAGCCCGTGTAAAATTACATTGATGCCCTTTACATTTATCAATAACTATAGTAATTCTTCGAGGTCCAATTTGGCTTTTCATCTTTAAGTCGGTTCCTCTTTTCTGTTATTGTGCCGAAGCCTTTCTGCACATAGCTTTGTGATCGTCTTATCCTTCGTCATGATCATTTTTCATTCCAGTCAAGCTTCGTCTTAACCGTGCTCTTGTATATTCGCGACCTGACTCCGAAGGTGCCTGTTCCGAAGGTGCCTGTTCACATATTACACTTGGAAAATATTGTCAAACTATGTTTTTGAGGACCTTCGGGAGCCGAAGGCCCCCAACAGTAGCCCCTCGCAATATCAATTTATTGTCAAGATAAATTCATATTGCGACATGGACGAAGGCTTTAAGCCGAAGGTCCGAAAAAACACCTTCCTTTTGCTAGAATAGCAACAGTCATTGACAAGCGGGGCCCTCCAGTTTTCGACATACTGGGTGTATAAATACAAGCTCACCGCGAGTTTATTTGGCACGCCCTTTTGCCACCTGCTTTTTCTCACCCAGCTATTAGCCTACGCACCCAGCTTCAGCCTGCGCGCGTCAGCATTTGCTCGGTCTTAGATTTTTAAGCTTCGGTGTCAAGTCTGGTTTGCCAGCATTCACGAAAATGTCTGAGGAAAAGATAGTTGCTGGTGCTTCGAAGCAAAGCCTTTCGGAGGAGATGCACCTGGGCTTTCTTGAGTCAATGTCGAAGACCAATACGGAAAAGATTGTCAAGGAAACTTTGGAGGGTTTATCTGAAGATACTGGCGACAGTGATAGCTATGATGTGGATAGTGGTGGGGAGGACTCCGAAGATCGCCCGTGGTGACCTAGTCACTCAAACTTCGGAAAATCAACTATAAAGCAGAGTCACCTTGAAAACATGAGGGGGAGATATTTCCGGGATATATCCATCGCGAGGGCAGATGACGGAGAAAAAACTACGCCGACCCCCGAAGATAATGAGGTCGTGATCTTCCGAAGCTTTTTAAAGGCTGGGTTACGATTCCCTCTAAGCAGGTTTGTGGTAGAAGTTCTGAAAAAATATATCAAATTTACCTTCATCAACTTACCCCCGAAGCAGTGATAAGATTGGGAATCTTCGTCTGGGCCGTGAGGAGCCAGGGCCTGGAGCCAAGTGCAAAAAGCTTTTGCAATATACACGAGCTAGTATATGAAACAAAACCCTGGGGTAAGGAGCAATATCATAATAATTTTGGTTGCTATAGCTTCGGTGCCCGGTCTGGGTCAAGTTGTCCCGTGCCAACCTTTCGGAAGAGATGGCCCGAGGAATGGATGAAGGAATGGTTCTACGTGAAGAATGATTTGAAGGTTCGGGAAGATATCAAAGACATCATCATGCGCCCTATCTGGCAGCGCTTCGGACTCCGAAAACCAAAGGTAGAAATGGACGAAGCAGCTGAAGAATGTCAGAGGGCCTTCGGCGTAGTGTGTTCTTTTATTGGGACTAGGGATTTAATGCAAGAGCACATTGCCTTCAGAGTGTGGCCACTTGTAGATGACTGGGAAATGCCGAAGGAGACCGTTAAAGAAACTGACGAGGGTGGATTAATCAGACTGAAATATACATTCAAGTATGGAGATAAGTTTGTTGAACCGGATGATGATTGGCTGAAAAGCATTGAGAATGTAAGTGATGAATTGCTTGGGGCATACTCGAAGGCCGAAAACACTGCATTATCAGCGGCTTTCGGAGGCCAAAAAAGAAGAGACTTAACCGAGTATTTGATGCAATTGGATTTATCTATCCTGACTACTATTATCCAATGCGAGGTCAAAAGAGAAAAAAAAATGCTTCTCCTACAAAGGACACTGCTTCGACTGCTCCCGGGGAGCCAGCGCCGAAGAGGAAGAAAGTAAAAGTATCCACACACCCTCCACGCTGTATTGAGCCGGCCACAGTGCCCGAGTTTATTGGAGAGGCCTCTTCGGCCACCGAAGCCAGAGAAGCAACTGCAGCGCCAAAATCCGAAAAAATGGCCGAAGCACCAGCAATAAGAAAAGAGAAATCTGAAGAAAGAAAAACACTAGATGTTATAAGTCCTTCGTCAAAAGTTGAGACAGCTAAAAGCTAGAAGAGGCCAGCAGTGACCCCGAAAAGAAAAAGGATGGTTAATGTGCTGGATGTTTTGGAGACAATTAAATCTTCAAGCACAACTCCAAAGAAAACTGTTGAAGTGTCTACTGAAGCCTTTGCTGCCGAAACTTCGAAGCAGCAGTTTGAAACTGAAGCTGGGCCTTCGGAATCCACCAAGATACAACCTTTGAAGGCAAGTTTAGAAACTGAAAAAGTAAAAATAGCAGAGCCGATTCTGACTGAGGAAATTGGCACTGCCACCCCCGAAGCATCTTCCAAAATACATGATTATATTGTGCGACAAGCTTCGGGGAAGAAACTATCTGAAGAAGAGATTTTTGAAGCCAACCACTATGCTCGAGAACTGAAATATCCGAGGGGGGCCGTAGTGTTCAATGGGACAAACGAAGATGATTTCTTGTACTGTCTCCCAGAGAATAAAGAATTATCCGTGTGTCGGGAGATGGCTAGAAGCATGGGGTTCCCAAAACTCGAAGCTGGCCTTTGCGCCATGATGAAAGAGGATCTTGCGGATAGCTTGGCGTACAATAGTCTGAAGGTACAAAAATTGTGAATTTTGAAGTTTATGAATTTTGAGTTAGTTTTTTGCTCTTATGTTAACTCATTCATTCTTTTGAATAGGGCTTGATACTCAGCAATGTCTTGAGGGCTAAGAAGAATGCCGAAGATGAGAGCTGCACCATTGCTCTCAACAACCTTCGAACAGAGGTTATCAGGCTAAGAAACGAGGCCTTGGAGAAGGACAAAATTCTGCTTACATTAGTGGAGAAAATGAAGAAAGACGAAGCTAACTCTAAAACTCAAGCCGAAGCTCAGAAGCGTGAAATTGAAGATCTTCGTAAACAACTAGCCCGAGCCAAAGAAGAACGCACTCTTGAAGAAACAAGACGAGAATTAAGCGATCAATGGGCAGATCATTTGGAAGTTAATGTTAAAGAGCTTCGTGCTTCTTAGAGAAGATTCTACGTTAAATCCATAGAGTGCGTTAAAAAGATAAAATCCAGCTTTACCAATGTTGGCGCATTCTCTAGCGAAGAGAATTTCTCAAGGGGCAATCCCGAAGGTCCGATGGAATGGATCAGTAACGAAGCTGAGGCCTTCGAAGAAATCCTGAATAGCCGCGGAGACATATGCGCTTTTTTGGGTGCTAGAGGAATTGCTACTATTTTGGAGAAGAGAGGTTGTGAGCATGTAAAATCTTTAGCGCAATCTGAAGCTACTTTGTCCTCCGAAGACAAATAAGACCCCTCAGCCGAAGCAAGCATGATCGGCGGAAATTTTTTTACCGATATCTAGGACAACGGCGGCCGAGAAATGACGCAAGAAATTATTCAAAAGAGTGAAAAAGGCATCCATGATGCTAGAAAAGTAGCGGCGGCTGCCGAAAAAAGTACAGAGCCCGAGGGGCAAATAGGTATTAATTAGTGATTTTTATTACATTGTAATTTTTGATTCCAGACTTTGTTCACGGTTTGTAATAGTAATATAGCCGTATCTTCTCTTCGCTCAGAACCTGCTGAGGCATCTCCGGGCCCCCACCCGAAGGGGGACGATGAAATTAGAAAAATGGCCGAAGCCATTATGGACAAGGTTGTCGACCAGCTACTGAATGAAGCTGCAGAAATAGTTCTTAAAGAGGATTAAATGCTACTGTAAAAACATTTGGAACGTAACGTATGTAATATATTGTAACTTTGAATGTAATATATAATCCATGTACAGTTTTAATTCTTTACGATGCATGAAATCTTGCATACATACCATTTTTTGAGCCTTCGGCGAAAAAACACCTTCCCTTCTTTTCATGCTTCGTGAAGAAAATCTCTCTAATGAAGCTACATATTTCTTCTCAACTTGTCTTGTGCTTTAGTACGATTTTCTCTTTTCCAAAATATTCGCCAAAGATCAAGACTGTACCCCCTTCTTGTTCCACATGCAATATGCTGTATGATGCTTATGTTATGCAAAATGATGTGATGATGTTATGTTATGCAAAATGACATTTGTGCCACAGATACATATCCCTATAATAGAGCACACACACTTTTATATCAGCGTTGACTTTTCGCTGTAAGCCTCCCTTAGGAGCTTCTTCGCCTTTTACTTTCAGTGGAATCAGCGTTTATTTTTCGCTGTAAGCCTCCCTTAGGAGCTTCTTCGCCTTTTACTTTCGGCGGAATCAGTGCTGACTTTTCGCTGTAAGCTCAGAAAACTTACTCTGTGCTCCTTTAGGAACGACTTTTCACTGTTTCAAACAATTTGCACTGTGTCCGTTATAAAAAAACTTTTGACAATACAACGGTCCTTCATGCCACCATAAATTCGTATGCTTCGGCAACTCAAGCCCATGGAGAAAGTGTTACAAGAAATTGAAAAACGATAAAAGACACTTAAACTTCCCATAATTGTTCCTTATTAACAAAAAAGTAATACTGAATGTAAAAATGCGAAAAAAAACTGCTGTTTTGGTAGGATATTTATCAATAAATGTGCTTCGACTCTGGCACAGTGCTATTGACTGTGCGAGCTTCGGATTCTTCTCTGAAGTCCCTCTGGGGGTGAGAGTGCTGGCTCCCTTCTGGCTGCGAAGCTCGTTGTATTGGTGGTGGCGGTGGAAGCTGTTGCCAGGAAGCTTGGGGTTGGCTTGCCGAAGCAACAGAGGCTGTAGGGTGATTGCCTACATATTCTGGAATGTAAGGCGAATGGTACGAAGCAGTATGCATGACCTGCTTCGGCTGATTCTGTTGTGCAGCAGCTTCTGCTAACTCCTTTTGCTTCTGGATGGTAATGTGACACATCCTAGTGGTGTGGCCCTTACCTTCACCACAGAATAGGCAGTATATTTTTCTTGGTTGATCCCCAAATCTTCCCCCGAAGCCCCTGGCGCCTCTGCCCCTTGGCGCTGGCGGTCAGAAGGAGCTTTGCTGTTGCTCCGAAGCTTGTGAGTATAGGTGTACATTCGGGCCGCCCGGCCCGGCCCGGCCCAAGCCCGAAAAGGCCCAGCACGTTTAATTTCGGGCCGGCCCGGCCCAGTATTAAATTCGGGTCGTGCCGTGCCGGCCCACGGGCCAACCCCTCGGCCCACGGCCCGGCCCATATTTCACTAAACGTGTCGTGCTTTAAACGGGCGGCCCGAAATAACAAACGGCCCGAAATAAAAAAGGCCCGAAATACACATTTTGGGCCCGAAATACACATTTGGGCCCCGAAATGCAAAATCGAGCCCAGAATACATAATTGAGCCTGAAATACACTAAAGCTTAAAAACGGCAAATGATTGGCTGCTGTTATTGTCGATTCGATTCGAGTTCCCATCCATAGAAATGGTGGCCGACTCAAGTTGGCCGTCGGTAGCAGGAGCAGGCCCAGCAGGGACACACGGACGCAAAGGTGGTCGGGGAGGAAGGGAAACTCCCTGTCCTGGAGGTCGGGGAGGAGCAGGGGGGTCTGCTCCAGCCGTCCCCGCGGCGGTCGGTGGGCCGGGTGGCCGTGGAGGTGGCGCCACGGTTGCCGCCTTGCCGGAGTGCTGGACCATTTCAGAGAACCTGAAAGCTTCCTCCCTCCTTTAGCGAAAATCATTGTCAGCTCGAATATACTCGTCCATCTTCTGGAGCAGCTTCTCCAAAGTTTGAGGAGGCTTCCTGGCAAAGTACTGAGCTGCAGGTCCTGGCCGAAGCCCCTTGATCATGGCCTCAATGACAATTTCATTGGGCACTGTTGGTGCCTGCACTCTCAGACGTAGGAACCTTCGGACATATGCCTGAAGGTATTCTTCGTGATCCTGGGTGCACTGGAATAAAGCTTGAGCAGTGACTGGCTTCGTCTGAAACCCTTGGAAGCTGGTTATCAGCATATCCTTCAACTTTTTCCATGAGGTGATTGTCCCTGGCCTAAGGGAAGAGTACCAAGTTTGTGCAACGCTCCTGACAGCCATGACGAAGGACTTTGCCATGACCGCCGTGTTGCCACCGTACGAAGATATGATTGCCTCATAGCTCATCAAGAATTGTTTCGGGTCTGAATGACCGTCATACATGGGGAGCTGAGGCGGCTTGTAAGACTGTGGCCAAGGAACAGCCTGCAGTTCTGTTGACAAGGGAGAAGCATCGTCAAAAGCAAAATTTCCGTGATGGAAATCTTCATACCAGTCATCCTCGTTGTAGAAACCCTCTTGATGAAGCTCTCTGCGCGGGGGCCTTTGATTTTGGTCATCTTGAGCGAGATGTCGAAGCTCTTCAGAGGCTTCATCTATCTGCTTTTGAAGATCAGCTAGACGAGCCATCTTCTCCTTCTTCCGTTGAACCTGTTGATGGAGCATCTCCATTTTTTGTATTTCTTGGTCCAAGTCGTCTTCCGGAGGCATTGGGCTGATGGCCTTCCTCTTCTGGCTTCGGGCCTCCCTAAGAGAGACGACATCCTGATTAGGGTCCAGTGGCTGCAGAGTGGCAGCCCCTGTCGTTGAAGCTTTTTTCGGCGGCATGACGAAGGTGATGCTTGCCGAAGGTTTTCAAAACCCAAAAAGTGGAAGTGAGTTGACCGGAGGTGGGCGCCAATGTTGGGGGCTTGTTCTCAAATGCTTCAGATTGATGAAGAGTAAAGGTACAAAGGTGATGCGAAAAAGCGTATGCCAAGTCAGCGTGAACAGTACGGGAGTACTGTTCACCTATTTATAGGCACGGGACGCAGCCCGTGTAAAATTACATTGATGCCCTTTACATTTATCAATAACTATAGTAATTCTTCGAGGTCCAATTTGGCTTTTCATCTTTAAGTCGATTCCTCTTTTCTGTTATTGTGCCGAAGCCTTTCTGCACATAGCTTCGTGATCGTCTTATCCTTCGTCATGATCATTTTTCATTCCAGTCAAGCTTTGTCTTAACCGTGCTCTTGTATATTCGCGACCTGACTCCGAAGGTGCCTGTTCCGAAGGTGCCTGTTCACATATTACACTTGGAAAATATTGTCAAACTATGTTTTTGAGGACCTTCAGGAGCCGAAGGCCCCCAACAGTACTCCTCCACTTGTAAGTACCCAAGTGAAGCGGGAAAAATCATCAACAATAACAAGACCATACTTACTTCCCCCGATGCTGAGGTAGGCGACGGGTCCGAAGAGGTCTATATGAAGTAGCTCCAGAGGTCTTGATGTGGTCATCGCATTCTTGCTGTGATGAGTGCTTCCCACCTGTTTACCTGCTTGATAAGCTGCACAAGGTCTATCTTTTTCGAAAAATACATTGGTTAGACCTAACACATGTTCTCCCTTTAGAAGTTTATGAAGGTTCTTCATCCCAACATGTGCTAGTCGGCGATGCCACAGCCAGCCCATGCTAGTCTTAGCAATTAAGCATGCATCTAGATCGGCCTCCTCTTTCGAAAAATCAACTAAATAGAGTTTGCCGTCTAGTACACCCTTAAAAGCTAATGAACCATCACTCCTTCTAAAGACAGACACATCTACATTGGTAAATAGACAATTATAACCCATATTACATAGTTGACTGACAGACAATAAGTTGTACCCGAGCGATTCAACTAAGAACACATTTGAGATAGAATGCTCGGATGAAATGGCTATTTTTCCTAGTCCTTTAACCTTGCCATGGTTCCCATCTCCAAAGATGATCGAATCTTGGGAATCCTTGTTCTTAACGTAGGAGGTGAACATCTTCTTCTCCCCCGTCATGTGGTTTGTGCATCCGCTGTCGATAATCCAGCTTGAGCCCCCGGATGCATAAATCTGCAAGGCAAATTAGGCTTGGATTTTAGGTACCCAACTCTTGTTGGGTCCTACAAGGTTAGTTACAATATCCTTTGAGACCCAAATACAAGTCTTGTCTCCCTTGAATTTGGACCCCAACTTTCTAGCAACCACTTTTTCATTTTTACATGAAAGTACAAACGTAGTGTTGCAAGCATGAAAGACAGTGGTAGGTTTATTACACATTTTCCTAGGAGCATGAGACACAAAATTTCTCCTAGGCCTACCATTTGAACTTGAAGCAATCATATCATATGAATCAAAAGCATTATAACTCCTATTATAATGAGAATTTCTAAAAAAATTCTATCATTATACATGAAAGCATGATTCTTTTGATTACTACTAGCCATAAGGGCTTTCCCTTTCTCCTTGTTGGGATTGGGAGCCCTTTGGCTTGTTAAGTTCTTGGCTTCCTTTCGAAAGCCAAGTCCATCCTTAATTGAGGGATGTCTACCAACAGTGTAGGCATCCCTAGCAAATTTTAACTTATCAAAATCTATCTTGCAAGTCTTAAGTTGAGCATTAAGACTTGCCACCTCATTATTTAATTTAGTAATTTATGTGAGGTGTTCAACACAAGCATCAACATCAAAATCCTTACACCTATTACAAATGGCAACATGTTCTACACAAGATCTAGTTTTATTAGCTACTTCTAGCTTAGCATTTAAATCATCATTAACACTATTTAAGCTAGACACAGTTTCATGACAAGCAGATAATTCAGAAGATAGCATTTCATTCCTTTTAACCTCTAAAGCAAGAGATTTTTGCACACTAACAAACTTGTCATGCTCTTCATACAAAATATCTTCTTGCTTCTCTAACAATCTATCTTTTTCATTTAAAGCATCAATTAACTCATTAATTTTATCTACTTTTGCTCTATCTAAACCCTTAAATAATTCAGTATAATCTACTTCATCATCACTAGAATCATCATCGCTTGAAGTAGTGTACTTGGGGGTTTCTCGAGCGCTTACCTTTTTCTCCTTTGCCATGAGGCAAGTGTGGCGCTCGTTGGGGAAGAGTGACGATTTGTTGAAGGCTGAGGTAGTGAGTCCTTCGTCGTCGGAGTCGGAAGAAGAGCAATCCGAATCCCATTCTTTGCCAAGGTGCGCCTCGCCTTTCGCCTTCTTGTAGGCCTTCTTCTTCTCCCTCTTCTCGCTCTTTTCTTGTTCCTGGTCATTAGCATTATCGGGACAATTTGCTATAAAATGACCAGTCTTACCGCATTTAAAATAGGAGCGCTTTCCCTTTGCTTTGCTCTTGTTGGGATGCTCCTTGCGTCCTTTTAGCGCGGTCTTGAAGCGCTTGATGATGAGGGCCATTTCATCTTCGTTTAGCCCGGCAGCCTCAACTTGTGCCACCTTGCTCGGTAGCGCCACCCTGCTGCTGCTTGTTGCCTTGAGTGCAACGGGCTAGGGCTCATAGATGGGCATTGGGTCGTTCAATGCATCATCAACATATCTTGCTTTCTTAACCATCATACGCCCGCTCACAAATTTTCCGAGTATCTCCTTGGGCGTCATCTTTGTGTACCTAGGATTTTCATGGATGAGGTTCACAAGATGAGGGTCAATAACAGTGAAAGACCTGAGCATAAGTCGGACGACATCGTGGTCCGTCCATCTCGTGCTTCTATAGCTCCTGATCTTGTTGACCAGGGTCTTGAGCCTATTGTACGTTTGCGTTGGCTCCTCTCCCCTGATCATGGCAAACCTTCCTAGCTCGCCTTCCACCAACTCCATTTTGGTGATCATGGTGGCGTCGTTCCCCTCATGCGATATCTTGAGGGTGTCCCATATTTGCTTGGCGTTGTCCAAGCCGCTCACCTTGTTGTATTCATCCCTGCACAACGATGCTAACAAAACAGTGGTAGCTTGTGCATTCTTATGAATTTGTTCATTAATGAATACAGGGTTATCCGTACTATCAAATTGCATTCCATTTTCAACTATCTGCCATATACTAGGATGGAGAGAAAATAAGTGACTACGCATTTTGTGACTCCAAAAAGCGTAGTCCTCTCCATCAAAGTGTGGAGGTTTACCAAGAGGAATTGAAAGCAAATGAGCATTGGAATTAAAAGGAATACGAGAATAATCAAATGAAAAATTTGAATTAACCGGTTTCTTTTTCTCGTCGTCGTCGTCTCTTGGGGAAGAAGAAGACTCGTCGCTGTCGTAGTAGACGATCTTCTTGATGCGCCTCTTCTTCTTCCCGTCCTTCTTCTTATGACTCGAGCCAGAGTCAATGGGCTTGTCATCCCTTGGCTCGTTGAAGATGGACTCCTTCTCCTTATCGTTGACCACCATCCCCTTTCCCTTAGGATCCATCTCTTCGGGCGATTAGTCCCTTTCGTGAAGAGAACGGCTTTGATACCAATTGAGAGCACCTAGAGGGGTGTGAATAGGTGATCCTGTAAAATTCAAATACTAATAGCCACAAAAACTTGGTTAAGTGTTAGTACGGCTAAGTAGCAAGCTCTTGCGAACACACAAGTATCACAGAGAAACAATCACAAGAGACACGCGAGTTTATCCCGTGGTTCGGTCAAGTATAACACTTGCCTACCTCCACGTTGTGGCGTCCCAATGGACGAAGGTTGCACTCAACCCCTTTCAAGTGATCCAATGATCAACTTGAATACCACGGGTTTTCTTTGCTTATCTCTTTTTCCCGTTTGCGAGGAATCTCCACAAGTTGGAGTCTCTCGCCCTTACAACAAAGATCACAGTGAAAGCACAAGAGTAAGGGTGGGAAGCAACACACACAAATCCGCAGCAACACACACGCACACAAGCCAAGACTTGAGCTCAAAATGAAGCACAACGAGTTCACAACTAGAACGGAGCTCAAATCACTAACACAATCGATCAAGTGCGCGGAGACGGAGTGTGGAAGACTTAGAATGCTTAGAGTATGCTTGGGTGACTCCTCCATACACCTAGGGGTCCCTTTTATAGCCCCAAGGAAGCTAGGAGCCGTTGGAGACCAACAAGAAAGGCTAAGATTGCCTTCTGTCGGGTGGCGCACCGGACAGTCCGGTGCGTCATCGGACAGCCACTATAGCTTGTCCGATGCTGATCTCCTTCCTTTTCTGGCGCAGACGACCGTTGCACCTCGGCGTCGGTTGGCGCACCGGACACTGTCCGGTGCACACCGGACAGTCCGGTGCCCCCTTCCGACCGTCGGAGCGGGCCACGTGTCGCCCGCCAATTTCGCTGCAGACCGTTGCGCAGTCGACCGTTGGCTCACCGAACAGTCTGGTGCACCACCGACAGTCCGGTGATTTTTAGCCGTACGCCGTTGAACTTTTCCCGAGAGCGACGACTTCGCCGCGGACGACTCACCGGACAGTCCGGTGATTTATAGCCGTACGCCGCCTTCGAGTCTCGAGAGTGGTCTGTTCACCGAGACTGGTCTGGCGCACCGGACAGTCCGGTGCACCTAGATTGAGCAGCAGTTGGCTGTACAAAGCCAACTCTTTTCCAACTTCTTTTTTCCTGTTTCTAGCACTTAGACACAATACATTAGTACTCAAATCAATGTACTAAGTCTAGAAACATACCGTGTTACATGATTTGCACTTCTTCAGTCTTTGGCACAATTTAACACTTAGAGAATATGTGTTGGGCACTTAATCACCAAAACACTTTAGAAATGGCCCAAGGGCACATTTCCCTTTCACATAAGGGAATGAGTTTCTCTTTTATATACTACTCCAATATCATCTAAAATTAGTAAACATGTATCACATCCTTTTGGATTGCAAATGTATAAAGTAGCATAGCTTATAAATTCTCCTGTCTAGAACTTAATTGATTAAACAGTGCACATGTTTCTTATGTCGCATGATTATGTTCAATTGATACTCCTCTTATGCCAATGGTACTTTAAGTTGCAAATAAGTACTCTCAACAGATATCAATTGAATTCATATATATGTGTGCACTAAAACTTGAGGAGAACTTAGTATAATATGCAATTAGTGATCTGCTTATCTAACAAATTGTATCAATTGGTGGTTTTTAATTGATATTTTTCGTACATGATCACTAGCTATAGAATCCATACTTGTGCAATTTTCATGTTGCCTCTTGTTATGATAAAGAAAATGCTAGGTAACATCTAGACTCCAGGTATCAAGATTTATCTTTCAATTTGTATGACAATATTCATTTGATATCTTGGACCTATGTCACAATTATGCCAACAAGAGCTTGCAAATGAATTCTAAATCCAACACAAGTTTGGAAACCCCTTAAAAAGGTAAAACGCAAAGGTACATCACTTATGACACTTATCCATTACCTTTGTGCCATCTAAGGATCCTTTTCATGATAGTGTGTTCACATCTCGCTTAATCATAATTTTTACCCTTTATATTCTTTGTATCCTTTTTGGAGATTTATGACAAAGGGGGAGAAATTTTGTATTAAAGCTTACCTTTAGTCTTATGTAACTAAGTGTTAGAAGACTTTTAAGAAGG
The DNA here is from genome assembly GCA_029449295.1 of Zea luxurians. Lineage (NCBI taxonomy): Eukaryota > Viridiplantae > Streptophyta > Magnoliopsida > Poales > Poaceae > Zea > Zea luxurians. Next base: position 280,092 of record JAOPSE010000691.1, on the reverse strand, counting down.
GGAGATATAATTAACAAAAAGGGGGGTCATAAGAAAAACATAAGATGTAGAAAGTTGATAAGTGCATTCTATGTCATGAGCATCACGTTTATTTTATGACACACTGCAACTCATGAATAGTATGATATAAGTTGCTATACTTTGACCCAAATATGTGCTTTTGCCATTTGAGTACAAAATTAGTATTTTCTGAAATGCACATATTTAGGGGGAGGAAACTATATCATAGGATTCAAAATCTTATTTATCAAATCTTATGTAAGCTTTAAATGTGTTGTCATCAATCACCAAAAAGGGGGAGATTGAAAGTGCATTCATCTCTTTTGTGAGTTTTGGTGATTTGGATGACAACACATTTAAAAGACTAACAAGTTTGCTAAGTGTTGAACAGGAAATTCAGTATGATGAACATACTTGAATAGTGTATAATGACAGTGAACAAAGGTTCAACACAAGGTTAAATAACCAGTGAGACAATGCAAATGGATATAATATGATCTCTATATTGGTTTGAATATATGGACAAGACCTGAGAAATCACTACATACATATGATCAGAATAGAGGATGAAGTGATTAAGAGGACTGGTCAAGCCAAAGTGAATAAGATATGAGGAATCATGAATTGCCTTGACCAATTTACTATCAGTCCATATATGCTTCTATGAGAATCAAACTAGAGCTTGATTAATCTTAACAGTTATATCTAGAAGACATTCAAGCAAGGTTCACAATATTGAAGAAATGATTCTCTCAATGGATGCTCAAAATGATGTGACTCAAGAATGGCTTGATAGAGTGAAGATAGCAAGGAAAGGGCTTCGAGGAACTAAGCGAAGGTGAAGGACAAGCGACGACTTGTAGACCGAGGTACCATGGCTAAGGTGAAGAAGAGAGTACTTGCACTAAGTCGATGAACTAATCATCTATGAAGAGTTATAACATGTTGATGCATCAGTAAGGTGACTTGAAGCCATGATTTGAACTTGTCGGTACCCTGAAACTTGGGTACCCCCTGCTACTGTACAAAGACAAAGAACCCACTCGGCTATGCCTTAGTCGCGTGGCAGAAGTGTTGTGTGTGGGACCAAGCCACAGCTCGCCCCAGACGCGGGCGGGTACTCAGGGCCCACAGCAGCGCCCGACTCCTCCACACGAGCGGGTCCGAAGCTGCCACGTGTCCAGAGGAGGTGATATACTCCAAGGCATCATCAGTAGGTCCAGACCCCCCCGGGACAGTGCCGGACCCCTGTATGCGCAACCCGGACCTCCGGATATGGTTAGGGACCTCCACGTGAGCAAACCGGACCCCTCGAATGGGACCTGGACCCCTCTATGTGAGGTTCGGGCCACTCACAGCAAGGTCCCAAGATAGAACATGCACGGGCCTTGGACAGGACCCAGGCGGGGGTCCGGTGATGACACGTGTCCGGACCTAGTCTGGTGTGGATCTGTCCGCATGCACCACTGCTCCCTGCCCAGGCAGAGACTCGATGCTACCACGTGGCCTATCGCGTGTGACGTAAGCCGGCGGGCGGAGCCTGACATAAGGCCTCCGGGATACGCGGCCCCTGCATTTATTACAGATAAGGCGCGCCGCCTGTCCATCCCGCTGATAGGCGATGTGCCGCCTCAGCATTTAATGAGCCCTGTCCATTCCACTGGCAGGGATGTACCGCCTCGGCATTCAATGTGCCCTGTCCACTCCGCTAGCAGGCGGCGACTAGGTCGTCCCACAGGCGGCGTGCCTGTCCATTCCGTTGGTAGGCGGTACGCCCATGCTGTGGCGTGCACTGTGCTCATCATCACTCGTACATTGCCAGGGAAGCTTCCACTGCACACCAATGCTACACAGACCACGGATACCAAGACGCACGATGATTGCACTGATGACTAGCATTAGTTGCTCCAAGTATTACATCTGTTATGTTCCTGGGCCCACATGTTGGGGCTCAGTACCCTTGTATGTGCCTCCCTTGAGCTATATAAGGGGAGGCACGAAACGTTACAAGGCAGACCCAACTTAGACACTCAGGCTCTCGGCTCTCAAGCTCTCACAGCAATACAACACACAGTGGAGTAGGGTATTACGCTCCGGGGGCCCGAACCACTCTAAATCCTTGTGTCTTTGTGTGTTCATCCCGAATCCATCTAACAGGCAAAATGCTTAGGCCCCCTCCTCATCTTAGGATTTAGGGCGGGTGCATTCCACCACCCGGCTGGAGAATTTCCTCTCCGACATTTGGCACGCAGGTAGGGGGCTTGGCTTTAGGTTTTTACTTGTTTTCTTGCTTGGCATGATGGTCCAAATTGTTGAGCACCGCGCCGAGACTTATAAGGACTTCCTCATGGAGGAAGAAGCGGCGTCTTCCATGCCGCGGGCCTCCAACCGCCCTGCGCAGGGCGCTGCTACTGTTGTGCATGCTGCGCAACAGCACACACCTGTGCATACATCCCGGACTCCGTCCAGGGCTGCGCTGGGGGCGTTGTCTGTGGCCAGGGAGTTGCTGCGCCACCCCTTAAGCTCTATGGCCTCGCCGAGGGCCATGAGGCAGTGGCGTGACGACGACGATCGTCTCCTTAGCATGGCGCAGTCAAGCTCGGCCAGGCCTAGGTCTCGGTCATTCTGGCGCCAGCACGTGGTGTCGGCGTCAGTGCAGTCACCCTCGGTGAAGGCCGCACCGATGGAGGACTTGCAGGCGGAGCTCAACCACAGGCGTGCGGGAGAGGACGCCCCAACCTCTCTGGAGAGGCCTGAAGAACTGCGGGCAGAACTCAACCGCAGGCGTGCGGGCGAGGATGCCCGCGTTTCTCTAGAAAGGGCGTGCGAGCACCGGCAGAACATCGAGGGTCGCAACCTCGACCTAGACTTTGCAGCGGTCGCACCATAAACTCCAAGGGGTGCCCGAATTCAGGCGGGTGTCCCATTGGCCGGCGTGGGCTACGTCGCACTGATGGATCAGTCTCTGCGCGGTGACTTGGCCGCCTAAGTTTCGGCCACACCTGCCAGAGAACTACGATGGTACATCAAACCCGTCGGAATTTTTTGTAGTCGTTCGATGAAGTCTGTGCAGGAACAACTATGGCGTAAGGATGTGGAGTTCATCGACGAGCGCAGATGGCGAGCGGCGATCCAAAATGCACGGTACAACTAGGCGCTCAGGTGCTACCACCAACGGTTCGTGCACAGTAGGGAGCTCAGGGTCGGAGACCTGGTCCTAAGGCGAGTACTGAACCGAGAAGGGCTCCACAAACTCTCCCCCAGCTAGGAGGGACCCTTCAAGGTGACGGAAATATGCCGACCTGGGTGCGTCCGCCTTGCTACAACTAAAGGAGAGCCTCTTCCCAATCCCTGGAACATAGAGCATCTCCATAAGTTTTACCCATAAAAACAAACCTAGGGGTTCAGTTTTTCTTCCTTTGTAACTAGGTCCCGCATATATGTACGTCAACCCGGTGAGGTCCACCCTCATAAACCCGATCTGTTGGCCTACACTCATGTACATCAAGTTATAAGGGAAAGATTCACCCCCTAGATTTGTTTTTGTGTCGGTTTTATTCTGCTTCAGTCTACGAGCATTATTTTTATCTAACCCACCCATACAGTTCCTATCCTTGCTGGTATAATGACGTCCAAATTGAGTAAGCCAAGCTTGCAGTTTAGGACCCCTCGGCAGGGGGGTCCGGTAGCCTGGGGGCCAGTTCTAGAGAATGGGTGCTCGTTCCCTAGGGTGGTCCGGAGCTATGTAGCCGCTTAGCTTGGTTCCGTACCCTAAGCCTGCACACTCCACCACTCTGTGACAGGTATCCTAGTATTTGGAACTATAGTCCTGTGCGTCCGGTAACCTAGGATCCAGTCCTAGAGAATGGACACTCGTCTCCTAGGGTGGTCCGGAGTTGTGTAGCCGCTTAGCCTGGTTCCGTACCCTAAGCCTGCACGCTCCACCACTTTGCGATGGGTGTCCTAGTATTTGGAGCTGTGATCTAGGGGGTTCGGACATGCGGCTTGGCTTCCCAGACTAAATCCTGCAGGTCCTGTTGCATGAATCAAAGGATAAAAGATACCAGTTTGGCGGGTCCTATGGGTGTGCTACTAAAACTCCCTAGCCGAAGCTGTGTACAGGTCCAGATCCCAGTAGACACTACCTCCTAGGGGCCGAGTCACCAAGTCTTTCTCAGGTATACTGGTATCCAGCCTCGACACGGGAGAAGTTGGTAACGATGCACACAGCAAGGACAAATAGCATACAGATAAGTGCTGTTTGACTAATACTTCTCAAAAGTATCTTATAAACCCAAAAGTTATCACAAACCGCACCCCAAAGGAACCCTTGTTTTGTCTCTGCAGAATGGACTACTCGTCATCAACAGGATCCCACATGAAGCGCTCTGCCACCAGCTCCATGGCGTCCTGTACGCCCTCCCGGGCGGCATCTTCAGTATCGGCCACCGGACTAGCTCCACCGCTGGAAGTTTCGGGCCCACCTGCAGGCTCGCATCCTCCCCTGAGGTGGGCCTAAGGGCCACTGTCGGTACCCTAAAACTAGGGTACCCCTTGCTACTGTACAAAGACGAAGAACCCACGCGGCTATGCCTTAGTCGCGTGGCAGAAGTGCTGTGTGTGGGACCAAGCCACGGCTCACCCTAGATGCGGGCGGGTACTCAGGGCCCACAGCAGCGCCCGACTCCTCCACACGAACGGGTCCGAAGCCGCCACGTGTCCAGAGGAGGTGATATACTCCAAGGCATCATCAGTAGGTCCGGACCCCCCCGGGATAGTGCCGGACCCTGTATGCGCAACCCGGACCTCCGGGTATGGTCAGGGATCTCCACGTGAGCAAACCGAACCCCTCGGATGGGACCCAGACCCCTCTGTGTGAGGTCTAGGCCGCTCACAGCAAGGTCCTAGGACAGAACATGCACGGGCCTTGGACAGGACCCAAGCGAGGGTCCGGTGACGACACGTGTCCGGACCCAGTCTGGTGCGGACCTGTTCGCATGCGCCACTGCTCCCTGCCCAGGCGGAGACCCGATGCTGCCACGTGGCCTACCGCGCGTGACGTAAGGCCTCCGGGATACGTGACCCCTGCATTTATTGTGGATAAGGCGCGTCGCCTGTCCATCCTGCTGACAGGCAATGTGTCGCCTCAGCATTTAATGAGCCCTGTCCATTCCACTGGCAGGGATGTGCCATCTCAGCATTTAATGTGCCATGTCCACTCCGCTAGCAGGCGGCGACCAGGCCGTCCCGCAGGCGGCGTGCCTGTCGATTCCGTTGGCAGGCGATACACCCGTGCTGCGACGTGCACTGTGCTCATCATCACTCGTACATTGCCAGGGAAGCTTCCACTGCACACCAATGCTACGCAGACCGCGGATACCAGAACGCAGGAAGATTGCATTGGCGACTAGCATTAGTTGCTCTAAGTATTACATCCGTTATGTTCCTAGGCCCACATGTCAGGGCTCAATACCCTTGTATGTGCCCCTCTTGAGCTATAAAAGGGGAGGCACACAACGTTATAAGGCAGACCCAACTTAGACACTTAGGCTCTCGGCTGTCATGCTCTCACAGCAATACAACACACAGTGGAGTAGGGTATTACGCTCCGGTGGCCCGAACCACTCTAAATCCTTGTGTCTTTGCGTGTTCATCCCGAATCCATCTAACAGGCAAAAAGCTTAGGCCCCCTCCTCATCTTAGGATTTAGGGCGGGTGCATTCCGCCACCCGGCCAGAGAATTTCCTCTCTGACAGAACTCATATATGGTGATATGGTACAAGTCATAGGGTTTGAGTTGTGTTTGCTTCAAAAGGTGAGACAAAGATGTTTGTAATCCTTATGAAGCAACGCCATGGAGAAATCACACATGAGACACCAATGACTCAAGGAGTTTACTTAATTATATTTTATTTAACTTGAGTATAGAAATTGTCGTACTATAAAGGGGGATCCAAAAAGAAGGTTGGTTTTTGCCAAAGCTCAAACCTCTTTATTCAAAAGCTATTTTTGAAAAGCAAAAAATCTCTCTAACATTCTATAGTTGACCATGGTTAGGTTTGAGAAACCTAGAGTGTTCTTGTTGAAAAGCAGCTGAACTTCTTCAACTGCAGCTGAGCTGAACTTTAGCTGAGTTGAGCTTCTTCAGCTGCAGTTGAGCTTTCTCAACTCCAGCTGAACTCAACTTCAGTTGTGAACCTCTTTGACCATACACCAGCTGAACTTTCCTCCGGGCAGTTGAGCTGGGGTTTTCTCTCCTAAACTCTCTGGTCAAGACCAGCTGAACTGGTCCTGAGGGGCAGTTCAACTGGTCTCTGACCCCTCTGACCTTTGATCTGCAGTCTGCCAGTCAGACTAGCGAACAGGTCATCTGAGCTGTCAGGGGCGATTCAACCGCCCCCCCCCCCAAGGCGGTTCAACCGGTTTTGGTCAACTTGACCTGTCTACGCATCAGTCTGGCAGACAGGCTGTCAGGCCTGCCAGGGGCGGTTCAACCGCCCTAGGGGGCGTTCAACTGATCTCAAGCAGCCAAATCAGCCCAACAGTTAGTTTTGAAGCCCCACCTATATATACTCACTCCTACCTCTCTCCCAACACAAGAGCACGACCCAAACTGCATTTCTAACTTGAAGAACACCTCCCACTCTCTCTCACACATCTCTTGCCTCTCCCATTTCAAATCTTTGGAAAGAAATCTTTGAGTGAGTTTGAGAGCTGCGGTTTTTGTGCTTCATCTCCAAATCTCTCTTGCTTTTCTTCATTCGAGCTTTGATACTACATCGAGTTCTTTGTGGATTCATTACTCTTGGAGCTTCTAGCTCCTAGACGACTAGGTGTCTCTTATGAGTCTCCAAATCTTGTGGAAGACCACAAGAAAGTTTGTATTACCCGCTCGTTTGAGCAAAGATTAGTGTGTGAGCTTGACCTTTGTGATCGGCAAAGGGAGGATTAGGGTTGAAAGAGACCCGACTCTTTGTGGGTGCCTCAACGAGGAAGTAGGGCACCTTGGTGGTGTGACCGAACCTTGGGATAAATCTTGTGTCACTTGTGTTCTTGTTCATTGTGCTTATTCGTGTTCTTCGTTCTTTCACCATTCCGTGAAAGATTTGTTTATATCTTTTTGGTGTGTGGATTTTGAGAAGTGCCCTTCTCAGATCTACTACTTTGAACCCTATGGATCATTTAGAACATCTCATTTCCAAAGTTAACTGGGTGAATTTTGAGATCAATTCAGTTTTACCCAGTTTGCTTCTAGTTTTTGTTGAAAAAGTTTTAACTTGCCTATTCACCCCCCTCTAGGAAACTTTCAAATGTACATCAAGTTTGAAGTTTCCTTGGACTGGCTGGCTATTACCGCAGATTTATTCCGGATTTCTCCAAGATTGTGAAGCCAATCACAAGTCTATTGAAGAATGATACCAAATTTAACTGGTCCTCAAGATGCAACGAAGCCTTCGAGCAGTTGTAGGTATTATTGACCACTGCTCCGGTATTAGCTCAACCGTTTATTGAAAAGCCTTTTGATGTATACTGTGACGCATCAGGCAGTGGTCTCGGATGTGTCTTAATGCAGAAGGGCCGAGTTATAGCATATGCTTCAAGACAGTTGCGCCAACATGAAGAACATTATCCAACTCATGACTTGGAATTAGCTGCTGTGGTTCATGCCCTTAAAATATGGCGTCATTATCTACTAGGAAATATCTGCCATACATATACAGATCATAAATGTTTGAAGTATATTTTTACCCAGTCAGAACTAAACATGAGGCAGAGGAGATGGCTTGAGCTGATTAAGGATTATGAATTGGAAATTCACTATCACCCAGGCAAGGCCAACGTGGTGGTAGATGCACTAAGTCGCAAGGCTTCCTGCCATTGTCTTACAGTAAAGACCTCTGACACCACATTGTGTCAAGAAATGGAGAAATTAAACCTAGGAATGATTCAATATGGAACCTTAAACCAATTGAAGCTTGAGTCGATTCTTCTGCAAAGAATTATTGATGCACAAAGGAGTGATACGAGTATGAAACATATTCATGAGAAAATAGGAGCTGGTAAAGCAAATTGTTTTAGAAAGGATGATCAAGGCATAATATGGTTTAATAATCGCATAGTTGTGCCCAAGAATGATGAGGTCCGCCAGCAAATTTTGGACAAAGCTCATCATAGTAGATATTCCATTCATCCCGGAAGCACTAAGATGTATCGAGATTTAAAGCAACATTATTGGTGGACGAAGATGAAGATCGAAATTGCACGCTATGTGGCGAGATGTGACACCTGTAGACGTGTCAAAGCCATACATATGAAGACTGCTGGTCCACTGCAATCTTTACCCCTCCCGACTTGGAAATGGGAGGACATTAGAATGGACTTCATTATGGGATTACCCAGGACAACAAAAGGATTTGATTCTATCTGGGTTATAATTGATCGACTTACAAAGATCGCCCACTTTCTTCCAGTCAAGGTAAAGTATACAGTGGCCACATATGCGGAACTATATATTGCCCGTATTCTCAGTTTGCACGGTGTTTCAAAGACAATAATGTCGGATCGTGGACTGCAATTTGTATCCAAATTCTGGGAGGAACTCCACAAAGATCTAGGTACTAAGTTGCTCCACAGTTCGGCCTATCATCCTCAAACCAGTGGGCAGACTGAGAGAGTAAATCAAATACTCGAAGACATGTTACGGGCATGTGTTCTAGAGTTTCCGCAGAAATGGGATGATTGTTTACCACTGGCAGAATTTCGTATAACAATAGTTATCAAGAAAGTATTAAGATGGCACCCTTTGAAGCTTTGTATGGACGATGGTGCCGTACTCCATTGAATTGGTCTGAACCAGGGGAAAGGTGGTTTTTCAGGCCTGATATGGTTAAAGAAATGGAAGAAAAAGTTCAACGAATTATACATAATTTGAAAGAAGCACAAGCTCAACAAAAGAGTTATGCAGACAAACGACGCCAACCCTTGTACTTTCAAGTTGAACATTATGTTTACATGAAAGTATCACCAATGAAGGGTGTATCTCGTTTCGGTGTAAAAGGAAAGCTTGCACCCCGGTACATTGGACCGTTTCCTATTCTTGAAAGATGTGGACCAGTGGCGTACCGACTCCAACTACCCGAAACATTGTCTGCAGTGCACAATGTGTTCCATGTATCCCAATTAAAAAAATGTCTTCGGGTTCCAGATCGAACTATTGATGTGATGGATGTTACCTTGGAACCAGACTTGACATATTCAGAACATCCCATTCGAGTCCTAAATCAAAAGGACAGGGACACCCGAAGAAGAGTTCTCAAATTTTATAAGATACAATGGAACCAACGTACGGAAGATGAAGCTACATGGGAAACCCAAGACTTTTTAGAAAAGAATTTCCCTGGCTTTTTGGCTTCATGTAATTTGTGAGATATGTACAGTTGTTTGTAAGAATGGAATAGACCCATACCACCCCCTACCTTGTACAAGAAATAAGTAAATAAAAATATGACACGTTTCCTTTTCCACTACTTGCCCTAGGACTTTAAATCTCGGGACGAGATTCTTTTATGCGGGGAAGGATGTAACACCCCTAGTGTTACTGTCACTAAAACTTGAGTATAACATCATGTGCATGGGCATATCATGTGTTTGTTACACCTAGAGTGCATTCACTAGGTAAAAATTTCAAATCAGTTGTACTGATGTGACTTGAGGTGTGGTTAACCCTAGGATAAAGTGCTTAACCTCAGATCAAGGCTTATGGACATAAGTGAAGCCCAAATATGTGAAAATCTCAAAAGACATGAGACATGATCATAAGATATCACATTTGAAGGACTTTAGTGACACCAAAACCCTAAAGTGCTAAAAACCCTAAAAAGACCCCTGGAAAACCCTAAATTGGAACCCTAGGGGGCTAAGTGTAAATTTTGTGCACTTTTGGACCCAAGTGCAAAAACCAAAGTATTAGAGCACCACAAATCATATGTTTCACACATTTGAGGATTTGCAAATCAAATTATGGGATTTGGGCTTATTTGCAAAAAACACCACTTAAGCCATATAAGCCTAAGTCTGAAATTCAGTGAGTTTGGGGCATATTTGGAGCCTTATATCTCATAATCCATAAAGAATTTGCCTAGGGTCAATACATCAAATTTGAAGAGCTACTAAAGGAGTATAACTTTGTTTAAGTCATCAGACACAAGTGTTGTGCAAAATAGGGATGAAAACGGTCGGAAACGGTATTTATTCGGTAATCAGTTTTTTGTTTGATTGCGAATAAATAGGATATAGAATATATAATACAAATTTGTATTCTTATTTTTAACATCCAGCTTGTTAAGATTCATAAAAGGTAAACCTCAAATTCATCCTATATTTTCTCAAATAATAGATATAAACTTTGGTATGGATTCGGAAACAAATTCGGTAATTTTTTCAACTTTTTGTGTTGTAGAGAGAAAATAATACATAAAACAACTTATATAATATTTTATTCATATTTATACTAATGTGCTTGATAACATAAGAAAAGATCAACATCAAATTTTATACATATCTATTTTAAAATATTAAATTTGTTCTAATAGTTCGGATTACCACTTTCATCCCTAATGCAAAAGTTGGAGTTAAATGGACTCAAAGTTGGGCTGTCAGTCAGCTCGGGGGCTGAACTTTTACTGACAGTGACATGAGGTGAACTTTGGGAGCTCTTTTGAAGATAATCCAGTGAGTGTTTGAGCATGGTTACTATAGCAAGATTGTAACTGGATTGTAGGGCTACAACTTTGATACAGAGAGGTGGTCCAGTCATTACATGAAATTTGAAGCAAATCGACCTGCGAATTGCTCTGTCAGAACAACTGAAATAGCCCTAATGGTACAGTATCTGCAGAAATATCTCAGGATTCAATCCCCCTCACCGTCGGTGACCTTGCACCCGGATTCGCACCGGTCGCCATGATTCGTGCTTGGCACGCAGTGGATATTCACGGGGAGGTCAAAAGATCTTGCGGGGGCGCTGCTTTGATCGCGGCAGAAGCTTATCACCGCGCATGTAGCCATGCGACATGGCCGGACCGCCGGTGTCGTCGTGGACACTCCGATGACCTCGGTTATGCCATGTCGTGGCTCGTTACTGCGCGGTAGTAACCGTGGCACACTCAGAATTACAAGCTTTGAGCTGTTGCACTAGTGAACGCCACGATTAAGCCACCAGTATTCTCCCCTCTCTCCGACCGCCAGCGCGCCATCTCAAATTCACGGGCCACCGCCCTCGGGTCCTATAAATTGAGCGTGCCATCAGCTCCACTAGGTATTCAAGCATCCAATACACCAACCCATGCCTCAGATCATCCACCAGAGCTCCCCAATTTGAGATTTCCCCCAAATCGGTCAAGAACACCGCGTGTGTGAGCTCGCCGTGGCCAGCTCTCCACAGGTCCGATCATGCCCTCCTCGCTCTTGTTTTAGCATCCCTGTGTGCTTGTGATGCTTCTCGACCCGGCCAATTGAGCTAGAACCCATAGGATCACCGGGAACGCTTTGAGTTGTTAGTTGATCGCGCTGTCACCGTGGGTAGAGAGATTAGGGGCTAGAACCTTGAAATTGGTTGAGGGGAAATGGTTATTAGGGGTCGAATTAGGTGTCAACCACTCCAGAGCACCGGTCATTGTGTATCTTGGCCGGTACAGGCTCGCCGGAGCCGCTGCTCCGCCATCCACGGTCGGGGATCACGGGTTGTGAAGAATTAGAAAGTGAAGAGCCTTGGTGTAAATGTCAGTGACACATTAAAATAGTGCGCGGGACTATTAATGGGGTTTTCAAACCACCAGGGTCCCCAGTGCAAATCCGCTAGCGCGGGCGCGCGCGCGAGCGCGTTCTCCCTGTATTGGGCTGACTCGGGCTAAATTGAGTCCAGCACTGTTGATGCTTTTTCTTTTTCTTTTTCTGCCAGACTTAGGAAATCCGTATAAAATTATAGAAAAATGCTAAAAATATGAGACCAATTTTGTTGAACTCCTAAATTTCTATAGTATTTAACAAAAATAGTTCCAAGATTTTTAGCCTAAACCAGAAATTATGTAGTATTTAATGAGGCTACAACTAGTCTTTTGAATTTTATAAATTACTAGATAGCTCCAAAAATCATAAAACTTTTTGGGTGAACTTATTTTGGTACTTAGAACCCATGGGTAAAGTTTGATATGTTTTGGACATTGTTTGGTTCTCAAACTCAAAACCCTAGTTCCTTAGGGTAAAAATGTCTAATCCCACTAAGGTATTACCTCAGAAAAACCCTAGTTTCCCTGGAGCACCGTGAAGGAAAGTTGTATTCAAGATATAACTTAGTGTAGTTTCTCTATTATTGCATTTTCATAAGCATTACATGAGCATTCATGATTATATATGGTTATATATATAGAACAAGGGAGAAGTGACTATTGAAGAGGAAGAGACTACTCCATCAACAGAGAATCCACCTGCCGGGAATTGTTTCTATTTTGATATTTGTGGAACAGAGTCTGACTCTCCTACAACACATGGCAAGCCCCGGTGCATTTGCCACCTCCTTGATGTTTTAAAATCTTTATCACCTTATATAATGCATTAGGTGATAGGAGTTGTGTGCTAAACCAATTGTTGCATTTCCTTGGAACTGATTACCAATCCTTGATTACCTATTTTATTAAAAAGTTTTTCTGATGCTTAGTCCTGCTTTAGAAAAACAAATGTTTTGTTTTTAACAAAAGGTGATGCTTCACAGTGGATGAGATGTTTTCAAAAATAAAACTTGATGGTGGATCCGTCATGGCCATGATGGATTCAACATCAGAAAAGATGTACCTCTGTCAGGTACCAGACTTTGGGTTTATAAATGATAAAGATGAGACCGGGCGGGTGACTTGCACGAGAAGAGAGTCTCGGTGTAGTGTCTCTGTCTGAGTCGATCAAGGACCGTCTCGATGTAGGCTTGCTAATTGAGGACCTTTTAACTGGTCACATGCCTCATCATGGGTAAGATTTGCCTCGGACAGACTAATACCAGAAAGGCCAACACTTAATGGGAGTGGAGAGATAGCGAGAGTAGCGTGTACCCTCCGTGGCAAGAGGCTGGACGGTGGTGTATCTATGCTCTCGGTTGGCGTGAACCCGGTCTGGTCTTAAGAAACCCGATGGCGAGTTGACATATGCAAGGGTTAAGTGCTACATATGTCGTGTGATTGAAGATCCCCAGCTGGGTATTAATCGATTCGGATCGTCATTACTTTTCGGACATGAAGACTTGGTCACTGCCCTACATGTAGCATTCTAGTGAACAAAAAGGGATTGATAAAAGGATGGCTAGCATAGGCCAAGTACTTGAACTAGGATAGAAATAATTCTAGTGAACTTAACTTGCTAATAAAACTAGATTTTAAGGATCCACTATTAGTAAGCACTTTTGCAAAACAGAGTCTTGATTCTTGATTAAGCCTTACCTTGACTCCCTTAAACCAACATATCCTTGAGAGTCTTTATTTTGACGGGTAAGACTTGCGAAAGTACACTTCGTACTTAGGGTTTTAAAGCCCATGTTGTTGTAGGTGATGAAACAACAAACTTATGTTGTTTCTGCACTAAGGTGGTGCCCAAGGATGTGGTGCCCAAGGACGAACCTCAACAGTAACGTGGTTGCGAAAGGACGGGGTCCTTCCTTTTGAAAAACATTATACTTTTTATGCGGGAGGGGTTTTTGCCTCCCAGAGTTGTAATAATAATACTTATGCACTCTTATGACCTGGTGATGTAATAATAATACTCTTTCTATATTTTAATGAATGTAAATTAAGTTATTGTAATTCGCTTTTGCTTATTCGTTCCTCCGATGTGTTGTAATATCTGCGTGACAGGTGAAACGCTCTTGAGAAAGGTAAAGGATACAGATACCGAACTTGTCAAGTGATTATGTGCATCTACAGGGTTGTCCGAGGTCTGTTGGACAAGGATAACTGTAGGTGGGCCTAATGACTTGGGAGGTTCCGTCACACCCAGGGATACCCTTGCGGTGCTTTTGGATATGACGGTGTTGTTGATTGTAGCTCGATGGTTCGTGCTAGGTGCACGAGAGAGACAAGCGATTTTCTATAGGTTCGGGCCACTTTGACAGGCGTAATACCCTACTTCCTGGGATTGGTCTATATGTGGTGCGTTACAAGTGGCGTCTCCTGAATGGAGAAGGGCTAATGGATGAAAATAATGGGGTTACACCTGGGCCTTATATACACGACCGAGGGTCACTCCCTACGTATATGGTGATGACATCCTTCCAGCATATCCCCTAGCTAATAGTGAACTAACTTAACCAATATTCAGAAAAAACCCGCCGACTCTTCTCTGAACTATCCCGACATTTGAGGGTGGCAGGCACGGGAAAGTCGGACGGTTTCTTGGGATTGTGCACGATCCGACGGATAATCTGGGCATGAGTCCATTGCCTTCTCGGATCGGCACATTCCACTCATAGTCTCTGTCTGGCCCACGATGAAATGACCTTACAGGCTAACTGGCCTGTGACCTCGTACAAGAATCTTTTGCCTTCTAGTGGACCCGAAAAAATCTGTCCCCCACAATATAAAACACAATGGTTACTAAAAGAAAGATACACTCGACCTTGCTACCCTCATCTTGTGCGTTCCTAGCTTGTTGTATTATATTATGAATGTCGATATATGGCTGAGTAGTAGAATGCAAAGTACTGTTTTACGTTATTTCATTGTGTATACTATATAATATTTATAGAGAAAGAGAGACCCCTCCTCTCCTACTCACACTGCAATAATAACCGAGTAAGATGACGAAAAATTCGGCCCAACCATATGCGGAGGCCCAACCATAGCTCTCACACGGCCTTATAACAGCCCAAAGCGGCCCACTGGAGGCGGCAACACATCTTCCACAAGAGTGAGACAGAGAGTGAGACGACTAGACCAGTCGCAGCGGCCTCCCCGTCACCGTCCTCCACTCCCAAATTCGTTGCCTTGAGGCGGCGGCCGGCGGGAGAGAGCAGCTATAGAGAGAACATAGAGCGCATAACTAGCGGCGGCGGCGGCGATGAGGATAGAGGAGGTGCAATCGACCTCGAAGAAGCAGCGCATCGCCACCCACACTCACATCAAGGGCCTCGGCCTCGACGTAGCTGCCCGCTCCTCATCCTTCCCCCTCTGTTTGTCCTAGGGTTTTAGCTATTCTGTGTGTATGCGTAGTAGCCCCTCACTTTCTTCTCCTTCTTCTTCTTCTTGCGGAGCAGGCCAATGGAATGTCGATGCCGTTGGCGGCGGGGTTCGTGGGCCAGGCGGCGGCGCGCGAGGCGGCCGGCCTGGCGGTTGACATGATCCGCCAGAAGAAGATGGCCGGTCGCGCGCTGCTCCTTGCGGGCCCGCCCGCCACGGGCAAGACGGCGCTAGCGCTCGGCATAGCGCAGGAGCTCGGCAGCAAGGTCCGTGCGCCTAGTGGCTTATATTTGTTTTCTGGTACTTCGAAGAAATGATTTTATTGCTTCGCCATTTTTCTCTGTTGTGGGTCACACGAGTGGAGCCTGACAAGGGATAAACTAGGGACGAAAGTGGGTATCCGAATTGTTAGGACAAATTTAATATTTTAAAATAAATATGCATTAAATTTGGTGCTCATCTTTTCTTAGGTTATCAAGCACACTATTACGAACAAAAACATTTTGTTGCATAAATTGTTTTATGCATTATTTGCTCTCTACAACGGAAAATATGAAAAAATACATGTACTTGTATCTGAATTTTATATTTATCATTTAAGAAGATATATGATAAATTTGAAGTTTATCTTTTATGAATCTTTACAAGCTCAATGCTAAAAACAAGAATATAAATTTACATAACAGATTCTATATCCTATTTATTCGCAATCAAATAAAAAAGAGCAAAAAATGATATCCGAATAAGTATTCGTTTTTATCTCTAGGATAAACTAAGGCAAACCTTCTCCTGGAGGCACCCTGCTGCCCTTGTTGTTGAGTGGTTGAGCATAGGTTCTGATAATTGTGGGGGCATGGTTGTCTTCAATTAGTTACTTCTCTGTTTATAGGTTTATCCTGTTTGTATTATACTTTATGGATCTTGCTCTTAACGTCTAACCACTAGAACATACGGATCTAACAATTTACTTTTGACTAAAGCAATGATTGGTGCCTGTTTGGGGAAGAGGCACAACGAGCACTGTTTTGTATTGGCGGCATTCAGCGTTGTAGATCATAGATGCCACATCATCGCCTGCTTGGAGAAGAGGCACCACATAGATGAACGCCGCAGTAGGTGTAGGTTTCACGTCCATCCCCGTGTCTATTTTAATCGATAGGTTTTTCATAGTACAAGACTCTTGTCTTACTATACCAGGAGAGCGAAAGGGCCTCTACCTAGTGGTTAAAGGCTCCGAGTAGCACCTCCAATTCTCGGGTTCGATTCCCCTCGGTGGCGAATTTTTTGGCTTGGTTAAAAAAATCTCCTTGCTCTGCCCTGTCCGTTCTCGGGTTACGTTGTCTTGTGCGCCACCCTCCGGTTGGGCTGTTGTAGAGTGGGCGGTTGACGTCGGCCCGTTAGTGATGGGGGCCAGGGTTCAGGGATTTTCTCGGCCGAGACCATTGTTTCGGTCTCTTAATATAATACCGAGAGGGCGGTCATTCCCTCCCTGATTGAGTTTACTGTACCAGGAGGTCATTCCCTCTCTAATATACATACACGGGTTAGACCTAGGACCAAGCCATTAACTAAGACGGTGTTCCCCTGGTTAGGGAACATGGTTTGTTAGCCTCCTAAGACTAGGTCAGTTCTTTGACTGAGCCCAAGATCAGCCCTAACAGTTTGGTGAACAAGCTCTGGGTGGGCAGGAAAAAGAACAGTTTAGCTAATTCATAGGGATCTTGAGGTATTGTAGCATACCTAATGTCATTTTAGCCGGATGGTTCGAGTTTTATGTTCATCTAGCTTAACTGGGTGTTCTGGAGAGACAGTTTGTCTGAAAAATGTTACTGATGTTGATAAGTCGTGATGTTTGCTGGATTCACTGTAGCATTTATGCTCTAATCTTCTAATGTTTCCTTCCCCTGTCACTGCAATGCAGGTCCCATTCTGTCCTATGGTAGGATCAGAAGTGTACTCCTCAGAGGTCAAGAAAACTGAGGTGCTGATGGAAAATTTCCGTAGAGCTATAGGTTTGCGTATAAAGGAAAACAAAGAGGTTTATGAAGGAGAGGTAAGCAATGCATACAAGCACATGCCCATGTTAAACGAATACTAGGCTATAATATTAGATTAGTGGTTTTATTTATTTATCAACAGTTTTCATTATCGCTTTGGTAGCTAATGTTCACTTCTTGCTTCTATAATAGATATACCAATGTTGCTCTGTTCCTAGGTTATTGAACTTTCCCCAGAAGAGGCTGAGAGCACAACTGGTGGATATGCGAAAAGCATTAGCCACGTAATCATTGGCTTAAAGACTGTCAAAGGGACTAAGCAATTGAAATTAGACCCTTCAATTTATGATGCTTTGATCAAGGAAAAGGTAACTGCCTGATTTTTTATCTATCCTGCTGGTGGTAGCCTTTTGGATTAAGTTTTTACTCTTCAATAATAATGGGCAGTCTAATTGTTTCTTACTCGAAATGATGTCATGATGAACATTTTAAATCTTCTATGTCTATTGATAAATTACTCTGGGAATGTTTATGCTAACTCACTGCCAGATGTCCTGGTGCTGAGTAGCTTCTTAAACATTGAGTTACCGTATCTATTCTGTATTTCTGTTATCTGCTTTTGTTGCTTTAGGTTACTCATTGTCTGCCTATGGATATAGGTGGCAGTGGGTGATGTTATATACATTGAAGCAAATAGTGGAGCAGTGAAAAGAGTTGGTAGATGTGATTCTTTTGCTACAGAATATGATCTTGAAGCTGAAGAGTATGTTCCTATCCCCAAAGGTGAAGTCCATAAGAAAAAGGAAATAGTGCAGGTATCATTCTGATTCAATCTTAACCTTAACATTTCAATATTTTCTGCAGTGATCTTTTTTCACACGGTACCTTTGTTAGTGAATGTTATCAACTTATCATGAATGAAACAAAATCTTTTCACTGTCGATACTCAAGATGCAATTTCGACCAATAATTTCTATCACAATTTGCTGACTATTTTTTTCACAAGATTTTAGTGAAGCTATAGCAATATAGTGTTGCAAGTTGATATTTTGACGACAGCTGCTTTCTACAACCAATTTTAGCTACAAAAAGTTTCATAGATCTTCCCTGCAAAATTGCTGGCCACTTTATTCATCTTTTTTCCCTATAATGGAAACTGCTTTTGTGGTTTACAAATCAGCTAGGGAGGTAGTATAAGATGGGCAGACCAGATTTCCAGAACGACAAATATTGAAGAGTCACAGTGCAATGCTAGTGACTGTTAGAATAATACATACATGAATAAAAGTCACAAACAACTGTTATGTGCATCACCATTGGCCATGAGCCCAAGTCCTTTCAACAAGAATATTTTAGACTCGATTAATTTGGTTCTGCCGTGCTTGCTTCTGCTACTGTTACTTAGTAAATAAACAGTTGAAAGTACATTACCTGACCGTTTATTATCACAAGGAGGATATTTTTCTTAGTGCAATTTTAATAAGAATTAATTCTTGTATTTGCATCTCAACATGGAGGCTTCCTGTATTCTATGCTCTTGTTCTGAAGAGGAAATGACCTCCTCATCATTTTTTGCAGGATGTCACACTCCATGACCTTGATGCAGCAAATGCTCAGCCACAAGGTGGCCAAGATATTTTGTCCCTTATGGGCCAGATGATGAAGCCACGGAAGACTGAAATCACCGAAAAGCTACGCCAAGAAATCAATAAGGTTTTGATTTCTTTTCCAACAAACTTTTTTTAGTTTTATAGGCAGTATCAAATTTTATATAATCATGTAAGAATCTTCACCTGATTTTAAATTTTACATGGTGAAAGGTGGTAAACAGATATATCGACGAAGGAATCGCAGAGCTTGTACCTGGTGTTTTGTTCATTGATGAGGTATATCATTTTATTGCACTTGTGATTGAAAAATCCACTTGTCGTGTCCTAACAAAAAAATTAGTAGAAAGCGCACTGATTTTGTTAGTTGCTAAACATGTTTCAACCGTCTCATGGTGCAGTGCCACAATTGCTGAACCTGATTGTGTCTGACTGTCTTCTGACCATTCAAAATCAATTAATCAAATATCCTTTTTCAGGTCCACATGTTGGATATTGAATGTTTTTCTTATCTTAACCGTGCATTGGAGAGCCCATTATCACCAATTGTGATACTCGCTACGAATAGGGGAATATGTAATGTAAGGTAAGCAGTTTATTTGCCAGAGTACTCTGCAGCTAACTACAATACTCAGCATAAATCCGTACTTGTTTATTAAGTTGCACATTGATTAATGTGCCTTGTGATGGTTTCATCTAGAGGAACTGATATGACGAGTCCACATGGTATACCAGTGGACCTTCTAGATAGGTTGGTGATTATTCGGACAGAAACATATGGCCCTACTGAGATGATACAGGTTCTTATTTAATTTGGGCATGCTTTATGTCTGTTTTTTTTTCTATCCAGAGTTTGCGTAAATCTTTGTTCCTTGCCCTTTACAGATATTGGCTATCCGAGCACAAGTGGAAGAGATTGATATCGATGAAGAAAGTCTTGCTTATTTAGGCGAGATCGGACAGCAGACATCTTTGAGGTTAGATTTTTTTTTTCTTTCTATTGTTCTTCGGTATTTTCCTTGCACTCCATGGATTGGTTTCCAAATATGATCAGAGACACAAGTCCTTGGAAGTTAGGCATGCATCTGATTGGCCTGATATACTACGCGCATGGTCGAGTTTAATCTTAGAATTGATCTCACTGTATGTAGTATTTGCTATTGCAAGCCACCGACTTCTCCTTCGGTCCTTCCCCCCTCTATAACTTGGGAAAGAAACGATGGTAACAGACCTTATTCTCTCTGCAGACATGCTATTCAGTTGCTATCACCTGCCAGCGTGGTCGCAAAGACCAACGGGAGAGAAAAGATGTGCAAGGTATGTCTACCGACCGAGCTTTCATCGCGAGCTGGTTCCTGTTCTCTCGCAAGCTTATTATGACCTCTGATCTTATTACATATACATGGTCTCTATCAGGCTGACCTCGAGGAAGTCAGCGGGCTCTATTTGGATGCCAAATCCTCGGCTCGCCTGCTCCAGGAGCAACAAGAAAGATACATCACCTAGATTTGCATCTCTTGCTGTGGAAGGAAAAGCCTCGAAGAGAAATGCATTTTGCAAAGTGCGTCGATCTGCTTTAGTAGCTCGTAGTCTACAAGTCTTGGAGAGAGCACGTTGCTGCGGGGAAGGAAGGAAAACTGTTTGAATTTTGTAGCGCCTGTTTGTGTTAGCCTTCCAGCTATTAAGATTGTTCACGCACCGTTAACACCGATTAAGATTGGCCCAGCCACGCAGGAATATTGACCCTAGCTTTGTAACCATGCACATGATTTCTTTTAACGCTGATGGATGGCGCCCGGATCTCTGTCCATGGCCATCGTAATCCCACTGTCTGGAGCAGGGTTTCATGGAGTTCTCTTCCCTGTACAACGAGACTCGATCTCCGTTTGCCTTTTTCTTCTTTTTTTTTTTGGCCGAGAGAGACAACTGCGAGCACATGTTGAAGTGGGATGAAAGGCAGAAGCGACGAGGGAAAGTAATGGAACAGAAGAGATTGGTTCTGGAGTTCTCAATTCTGTACCAACACATAGGAAAAATTGGAGAATATTGGGGATGAATCGCTGTACTCTCTGAGGACTCGCAGGAAGTATACACACAAAAAAAGGGAAGGAAAAAACAAGGAAAATATTGGTCCTGGACCCTGATGAATATACCTGCTTCCCTGGAATTATGTGCTCCGCTATTCTTTTACTATGTTTGATTAGGCGCTGATGCTTATGATTTAAGTACTTTAAGTATTAAGGTACACTGCAGCACAACAAAGTGGCTGTAGTTTAGTGGTGAGAATTCCACGTTGTGGCCGTGGAGACCTGGGCTCGAATCCCAGCAGCCACAGTTGTTTTTTGTTTTGTTTTATTATTTCGTTCCAACCCCCTTTTATCTTTTGTTTTCGTTTTTTAGTCCTTTAGCAGCCACATTTTTTATCTTTTGAAATTCAGAGAGCTTGTGTAATTAATTGGAAAGATACGCTGCAGGTGAAGATGTGTGGCGCAAAATACTCAGTAGAAGGCAACGAAAAGGAAGACATCAGAACCAAGGAAAATAATCCGTGGTTGGCTAGCTACTGGAGCCACGGTCGGCCACTGCGCCGTGACGCCGTCCGCTCGTAGCCGTCACTTCTGGCATGTCCCCTTTCGCGGCCACTCTTTTCTTTTCTCAGCCGCATGCTCTCTCCATCTCGTAGAAACCGGTGTCTCCACGGCTCCACGCCAGGGTGTGGACCAGCTCGCCTCGCCTCGCCTCTTCGCCGGCGCGTGGCGTGATTTGCCCCCAGCGCAGCGCGGGTGCGCGGGGCACGGCATCCGACGCGCGGTGCGGCCACATGCATCGGCAGTTCTAAGCATAGCGTGGCTTATACTTCGGCAAGTGTGGCACATTTAGTCGTGCAAGTTGGGCCGACCGTGCTGTCCGGGCACGGATTCGTCGTGGTTCAAACTTAAATACTTCGGATTAGATTAGCATGAATTGTATGCGAACTGAGCTAAATCGTGCTTACGTCCTAAAATATAGACCCAGTATGGTCCTAAAGCATGGTGGGCTTGCGTCGGGCTATGAGAACCCAGACCCGGCCCGTAATTAAGCATCAGGTGACTAAGTCATATACGAAAACAAGTCCAAACCCCTCTCAGGCAACATAAACAACAACACAAAAATACGGAAACAAGTCATATATTTAAACAAACTGTTACAATAAATTAGACAACGCAAACAAATTTTTGAGGGAAACTACTTTTTATTCCTCGACCTGCCTCATTAAAAACCTTACACCCTAGTGTGGGGCTCCCTCTGTAAGGAAAAGAGTACAAATCGGAAAAAGTTTTAATATCCACAGTCCATATTACAATAACAGTCCATATTATAATAACAGTCCACATTAACGGAATGAACTAGATAAAAGAAGTAACACTAATCATGGCTAAAATCAGCAAAAACTTGTTCAACCTCAGGATCTTCAAGTTGATGTTGCTTTCTATCTTCTGCTCTTTCCCAATCCTTAACGTAGGTGATGGCCTCCACTGTCTCAGGTGCAAGAGAGGACCTCCTTTATTCAATAATTCTATCAATTGTGCTGAATGTTGCTTCAGATAAAACCGTCGAAACAGGAACAAGAAGAATATCTCTAGCAAAATGAGATAATACTGGGAAACTGTACTTGTGTTCCCTCCACCATTCAAGTAATTTTACCTTATCACCCTTCAAGGTGTGTTCAGTCGCTGCAAAGTTAGTAGACAGATAATGATTCAATTCAACATTAGGATTCCACCGTTGATTTGTTGTAGAGTTAGAAGATTCTTTCCCCTTAGATCTCTTTCATAAGTGGGCTGTCAAAGAACTATCTGAATGTCCTATGTCATGTTCAGCCATTGTTCCTGTAACATCACTGTTGGGGGCCTTCGGCTTCCGAAGCTCCTCAAAAACATGATTTGACAATATTTTCCGAGTGAAACATGTGAACAGGTATCTTCGGAGTCAGGTTGCGGGAGTACAAGAGCATGGTTAAGACGAAGCTTGACTGGGGTGGAAAGCGATCACGACGAAAGACAGGACGATCACGAAGCCATGTGCAGGAAAGCTTCAGCACGACGAAGGAAAAGAGGAACCAACTTAAGGATGAAAAGTCAAGTTAAACCTCGAAGGATTGCCATAAAGTTATTATCAAATGTAAAGGATATCAATGTAATTTTACACGGGCTGCGTCCCGTGCCTATAAATAGATGAACAACACTCCCGTACTGTTCACGCTGACTTGGCATACACTTTTTCACATTACGTCTGCATCCTTACTTTTCAACAATTCGAAGGTACACTTGTAATTTGTTTTCATGAATTTGACAATAAAGATAAGTTGATGATAATACTCAAGCCATTATCTGTATTTTATATATGTGTTCTTTCTTACCGTTAATCAATCTTATGAGAATCTTTTCCTTTGTAACCTTCGTCCAAGATTCATTATATCCGAAGGGATATAATGTTTTTAAGGACGAAGGAACTTAACATTTAATATTTTTCTATGTTGTCTTGTTCTTAATTCTTAGCATTTGAGAACAAGCCTCCAACATTGGCACCCACCTCCGGTGAACTCACGACCATTTTCTGAAGTTTTGAACACCTTCGGCAAGCGTCACCTTCGTCATGCCGCCTAAAAAAGCTTCAGCGACAGGGGCTGCCACTCTGCAGCCGCTGGACCCCAATCAAGACGTCGTTTCTCTTAGGGAGGCCCGAAGCCAGAAGAGGAAGGTTACCAGTCCAACGCCTCCGAAGGACGACTTGGATCAAGAAATCCAAAATTTAGAGATGATCAATCAACAGGTCCAACGGAAGAAGGAGAAGATGGCTCGTCTAGCTGATCTTCAAAGGCAGATAGACGAAGCCTCTGAAGAGCTTCGACATCTTGCTCAAGATGACCAGAACCAAAGGCCCCCGCGCAGAGAGCTTCATCAAGAGGGCTTCTACAACGAGGGCGACTGGTATGAAGATTCCAGTGCACCCAGGATCAAGAGGCCAGGGACAATCACCTCATGGCAAAAGTTGAAGGATATGTTGATAACCAGCTTCCAAGGGTTTCAGACGAAGCCTCACTGCTCAAGCTTTATTCCAGTGCACCCAGGATCACGAAGAATACCTGCAGGCATATGTCCGAAGGTTTCTACGTCTGAGGGCACAGGCACCAACAGTGCCCAATGAAATTGTCATTGAGGCCATGATCAAGGGGCTTCGGCCAGGACCTGCAGCTCAGTACTTTGCCAGGAAGCCTCCTCAAACTTTGGAGAAGCTGCTCCAGAAGATGGACGAGTATATTCGAGCTGACAATGATTTTCGCCAAAGGAGGGAGGAAGCTTTCAGGTTCTGTGAAATGGCCAGGGGCTATGGAGGAAGATTTTATCCGAGGCACTTCAGGTCAATTCACAATTCTACCCAAAGTGATGACAAAGGCAGTCAACAACAAAGGCCACAGTGCTCCTCGCAAGCTTCGGGGCAACAGCAAAGCTCTTTCCGGCTGCCAGCGCCAAGGGGCAGAGGCAACAGGGGCTTCGGGGGAAGATTTGGAGATCAACCAAGAAAAATTTATTGCCTGTTCTGTGGTGAGGGCAAGGGCTATACCACCAGGATGTGTCATGTTACCATCCAGAAGCAAAAGGAGCTAGCAGAGGCTGCAGCGCAACAGAACCAGTCGAAGTAGGTCATGCATACTGCTTCGTACCATTCGCCTTACATTCTAGAATATGTAGGCAATCACCCTGCAGCTTCTGTTGCTTCGGCAAGCCAACCCTAAGCTTCCTGGCAACAGCTTCCACCACCACCACCAATACAACGTGGTCCGCAGCCAGAAGGGAGCCAGCACTCTCACCCCCAGAGGGATCTCAGGGAGGAGTCCGAAGCTCGCACAGTCAATAGCACTGTGCCAGAGTCGAAGCATATTTACTGACAAAATATCCTACCTCGTCAGCAGCTTTTCACATTCAGTTTTACTTTCTTTATAGTAAAGAATAATTGTGGGAAGTTTAAGTGTCTTTTATCGTTTTTTCAAATTCTTGTAACAGTTTAGCTTATCATCATAATGAAAATATATTTTCTCCATAGGCTTGAGTTACTGAAGTACAAGAATTTATGGTGGCACGAAGAACCTTCGAATTATCAAAAACTTGTTCTAAGGAACACACTGTAACTTCTTCGAAGTAGTAAAAAGTCGTTCCTAAAGGAGCGCAGTGTAAGTTTTCTGCTCAAAAGTCGTTCCGAAGGGAATGCAGAGCTTACAGCGAAATATAAACGCTGATTCCGCTGAAAGTAAAAGGCGAAGAAGCTCCTAAGGGAGGCTTACAGCGAAAAATAAACGCTGATTCTGCTGAAAGTAAAAGGCGAAGAAGCTCCTAAGGGAGGCTTACAGCGAAAAATAAATGCTGATTCCGCTGAAAGTAAAAGGCGAAGAAGCTCCTAAGGGAGGCTTACAGCGAAAAATAAACGCTGATTCCGCTGAAAGTAAAAGGCGAAGAAGCTCCTAAGGGAGGCTTACAGCGAAAAATAAACGCTGATTCCGCTGAAAGTAAAAGGCGAAGAAGCTCCTAAGGGAGGCTTACAGCGAAAAGTTAGCACTGAGATAAAAAGATTGTGTGCTCTATTGCAGAGATGTGTGTATCTTCGGCGTAAATATCATTTTGCATAGCATAACATCATCACATCATTTTGCATAACATAAGCATCATACATCATATTACATGTAGAACAAGAAGGGGACACAGTATTGGTTTTCGAAGAATGTTTTGGAAAAAGAGAAAATCGTGCTGAAGCATTGAGAAGAAGCATAACTTCGTCAGAGAGACAACATAAAACTTTTTTATAACTTTGAAGAATGTTTTCACGAAGTTTGGATATTCTTCATCAGAGAAGTACAGAAATTCTTGTGATACATAAAAGATTTTCTTCACGAAGCATGAAAAGAAGGGAAGGTGTTTTTTCGCCGAAGGCTCAAAAAACGGTATGTATGCAAAATTTCATGCATCATAAAGAATTGAACCATAAATAGATTATATATTACATTCAAAATTACAAAGTTTTACACATGTCATGTTCCAAGTATTTTTACAATAGCACTTAATCTTCCCTAAGAACTACTTCTGCAGCTTCGTTTAGTAGCTGATTGACAACTTTGTCCATGATGGCTTCGGCCATTTGTCTAATTTCGTCGTCCCCCTTCGGGGGGGGGGGGGGGGGTCCGGAGCTGCCTCAACAGGTTCTGAGGGAGGAGAGGACACGGCTATATTACTATTACAAAACTGATAGTCGCCTAGAGGGGGGGTGAATAGGGCGAAACTGAAATTTACAAAAATAATCACAACTACAAGCCGGGGTTAGCGTTAGAAATATAAACGAGTCCGCGAGAGAGGGCACAAAACAAATCGCAAGCGAATAAGAGTGTGACACGAGGATTTGTTTTACCGAGGTTCGGTTCTTGCAAACCTACTCCCCGTTGAGGAGGCCACAAAGGCCGGGTCTCTTTCAACCCTTCCCTCTCTCAAACGATCCCACGGATCGAGTGAGCTTTCTCTTCTTCTCAATCAACCGGGAACAAAACTTCCCCGCAAGGGCCACCACACAATTGGTGCCTCTTGCCTTGGTTACAATTGAGTGATGATCACAAGAACAAGTGAGAAAGAAAAGAATGCGATCCAAGCGCAAGAGCTCGAAAGAACACAAGCAAATCACTCTCTCTAGTCACTATGGAGTTGTGTGGAATTTGGAGAGGACTTGATCTATTTGGTGTGTCTAGAATTGAATGCTAGAGCTCTTGTAGTAGTTGAGAAGTGGAAAACTTGGATGGCAATGAATGTGGGGTGGTTGGGGTATTTATAGCCCCAACCACCAAAAGTGACCGTTGCTGGAACCTCTCTGTTCGATGGCGCACCGGACAGTCCGGTGCACACCGGACAGTCCGGTGCCCCATTGCCGTTGGATTCTGACCGTTGGAGCTTCTGACTTCTGGGCCCTCCTGGGTGTCCGGTGCACACCGGACATGTACTGTTTGATGTCCGGTGCACCGGCATGGGCGATCCTGACGTCTGCGCGCGCTGCGCGCGCATTTAATGCTTCGCAGGGAGCCGTTGGCGCCGCAGAGAGCCGTTGCTCCGCTGGCACACCGGACAGTCCGGTGAATTTTAGCGGAGCGGCTGCCGCGAGAACCCGAGGCTGGCGAGTTCCGGAGACCGCGCTTCCTTGGAGCACCGGACATGTCCGGTGCACACCGGACAGTCCGGTGAATTATAGCGCGCCGGCTTCTGAGAATTCCCGAGAGCGAAGAGTTTGAAGTCGGAGTCCTCTGGGCGCACCGGACAGTCCGGTGCACACCGGACAGTCCGGTGCCTCCACCCAGAGGTGCCCTCGGTTGCCTTGCTGCTCCTTTGTTGAATCCAACACTTGGTCTTTTTATTGACTGAATGTGAACCTTTTGCACCTGTATAACTTATGCACTAGAGCAAACTAGTTAGTCCAATATTTGTGTTGGGCAATTCAACCACCAAAATTATTTAGGAACTAGGTGTAAGCCTAATTCCCTTTCAATCTCCCCCTTTTTGGTGATTGATGCCAACACAAACCAAAGCAAATATAGAAGTGCATAATTGAACTAGTTTGCATAATGTAAGTGCAAAGGTTGCTTGGAATTGAGCCAATATATACTTATATGATGCGCATGGATTGTTTTCTTTGTTTTTGACATATTGGACCACATTTGCACCAAGAGTTTTGTTTTTGCAAATTCTTTTGTAAATTCTTTTCAAGGTCATTTTGCAAGATAGTCAAAGGTAAATGAATAAGATTTTGCAAAGCATTTTTAAGTTTTGAAAGTTTCTTCCTTTGTTCCAAAATGCTTTCCCTTTGACTAAACAAAACTCCCCCTTAAATAAGGTCTCCTCTTAGTGTTCAAGAGGGTTTTAAGACATCAATTTTGAAAATACTAATTGCTCCCCCTTTAGAACACAAAGAGATACCAATTTTGAAATTTACCAATTTAAAATCATCAAATTTATAAAAATTAGGTGGTGGTGCGGTCCTTTTGCTTTGGGCTCATATTTTCTCCCCCTTTGGCATGAATCGCCAAAAACGGAATCATTAGAGCCCAATGAAGTGCTTTCTCCCCCTTTGGTCATGAAATGAATGAGTGAAGATTATACCAAAGTTGGAGAGATGATGCGGAGCGACGGCGAAGGATGAGTAGTAGAGCGGAGTGGAAGCCTTGTCTTCGCCGAAGACTCCAATTCCCTTTCAATATACCTATGACTTGGTTTGAAATACACTTGAAAACACATTAGTCATAGCATATATAAAAGAAACATGATCAAAGGTATATCTATGAGCTATGTGTGCAAGACTAGCAAAAGAAATTCCTAGAATCAAGAATATTGAGCTCATGCCTAAGTCTGGTAAAAGATTGTTCATCAAGAGGCTTGGTAAAGATATCGGCTAATTGATCTTTAGTGTTAATGTAAGAAATCTCGATATCCCCCTTTTGTTGGTGATCCCGAAGAAAATGATACCGAATGGCTATGTGCTTAGTGCGGCTATGCTCGACGGGGTTGTCGGCCATTTTGATTGCACTCTCATTGTCACATAGCAAGGGGACTTTGGTTAATTTGTAACCGTAGTCCCGCAGGGTTTGCCTCATCCAAAGTAATTGCGCGCAACAATGACCTGCGGCAATATACTCGGCTTCGGCGGTAGAAAGAGCGACCGAATTTTGCTTCTTTGAAGCCCAAGACACCAAGGATCTTCCCAAGAACTGGCAAGTCCCCGATGTGCTCTTCCTGTTAATCTTACACCCCGCCCAATCGGCGTCCGAATAACCAATCAAATCAAAAGTGGATCCCCGAGGGTACCAAAGCCCAAACTTAGGAGTATAAGCCAAATATCTCAAGATTCGTTTTACGGCCGTAAGGTGTGATTCCTTAGGGTCGGCTTGGAATCTTGCACACATGCAAACAGAAAGCATAATGTCCGGTCGAGATGCACATAAATAAAGCAATGAACCAATCATCGACCGGTATACCTTTTGATCCACGGACTTACCTCCCGTGTCGAGGTCGAGATGCCCATTTGTTCCCATGGGTGTCTTGATGGGCTTGGCATCCTTCATTCCAAACTTGGTTAGGATATCTTGAGTATACTTCGTTTGGCTAAGGAAGGTGCCCTCTTGGAGTTGCTTGACTTGAAATCCTAGAAAATACTTCAACTCCCCCATCATCGACATCTCGAATTTCTGTGTCATGATCCTACTAAATTCTTCACATGTAGATTTGTTAGTAGACCCAAATATAATATCATCAACATAAATTTGGCATACGAACAAATCATTGTCAAGAGTTTTAGTGAATAAGGTAGGATCGGCCTTGCCGACTTTGAAGCCATTTGCAATAAGGAAATCTCTAAGGCATTCATACCATGCTCTTGGGGCTTGCTTGAGCCCATAAAGCGCCTTAGAGAGCCTATAGACATGGTTAGGGTACTCACTGTCTTCAAAGCCGGGAGGTTGCTCAACATAGACCTCCTCCTTGATTGGTCCATTGAGGAAGGCACTCTTCACGTCCATTTGATAAAGCTTGAAGCCATGGTAAGTAGCATAGGCCAATAATATACGAATTGACTCAAGCCTAGCTACGGGTGCATAGGTTTCACCAAAATCCAAACCTTCGACTTGTGAATACCCCTTGGCCACGAGTCGAGCTTTGTTCCTAGTCACCACACCATGCTCGTCTTGCTTGTTGCGGAAGACCCACTTGGTTCCTACAACATTTTGGTTAGGACGTGGAACTAAGTGCCATACCTCGTTCCTTGTGAAATTGTTGAGCTCCTCTTGCATCGCCATCACCCAATCCGAATCTTGAAGAGCTTCCTCTACCCTGTGTGGCTCAATAGAGGAAACAAAAGAGTAATGTTCACAAAAATGAGCAACACGAGATCGAGTAGTTACCCCCTTATTAATATCGCCGAGGATGGTGTCGACGGGGTGATCTCGTTGTATTGCTTGGTGGACTCTTGGGTGTGGCGGTCTTGGTTGTTCATCCTCCTTATCTTCATTATTTGCATCTCCCCCTTGATCGTTGCCGTCATTTTGAGGTGGCTCATCTTCTTGATCTTCTTTTTCAACATCTTGAGCCTCATCCTCAATTTGAGTTGGTGGGGATGCATGCGTTGAGGAGGATGGTTGATCTTGTGCATGTGAAGGCTCTTCGGATTCCTTAGGACACACATCCCCAATGGACATGTTCCTTAGCGCTATGCATGGAGCCTGTTCTTCACCTATATCATCAAGATCAACTTGCTCTACTTGAGAGCCGTTAGTCTCATCAAACACAACGTCACAAGAAACTTCAACAAGTCCTGAGGACTTATTAAAGACTCTATATGCCCTTGTGTTTGAGTCATATCCTAGTAAAAAGCCTTCTACAGTTTTAGGAGCAAATTTAGATTTTCTACCTCTCTTGACAAGAATAAAACATTTGCTACCAAAAACTCTAAAGTATGAAATATTTGGCTTTTTACCGGTTAGGAGTTCATAAGATGTCTTCTTGAGGATTCGGTGAAGATATAACCGGTTGATGGCGTAGCAAGCGGTGTTGACCGCCTCGGCCCAAAACCGATCCGGTGTCTTGTACTCATCAAGCATGGTTCTTGCCATGTCCAATAGAGTTCGATTCTTCCTCTCCACTACACCATTTTGTTGTGGAGTGTAGGGAGAAGAGAACTCATGCTTGATGCCCTCCTCCTCAAGGAAGCCTTCGATTTGAGAGTTCTTGAACTCCGTTCCATTGTCGCTTCTAATTTTCTTGATCCTTAAGCCGAACTCATTTTGAGCCCGTCTCAAGAATCCCTTTAAGGTCTCTTGGGTATGAGATTTGTCCTGTAAAAAGAACACCCAAGTGAAGCGAGAATAATCATCCACAATTACAAGACAATACTTACTACCGCCGATGCTTATGTAAGCGATCGGGCCGAATAAATCCATGTGTAGGAGCTCCAGTGGCCTGTCGGTAGTCATGATGTTTTTGTGTGGATGATGGGTGCCAACTTGCTTCCCGGCTTGGCATGCGCTGCAAATCCTGTCTTTCTCAAAATGAACATTGGTTAGTCCCAAAATGTGTTCTCCCTTTAGAAGCTTGTAAAGATTCTTCATTCCAACATGGGCTAGTCGGCGATGCCATAGCCAACCCATATTAGTCTTAGCAATTAAGCAAGTGTCGAGTTCAGCTCTATCAAAATCTACCAAGTATAGCTGACCCTCTAACACTCCCTTAAAAGCTATTGAATCATCACTTCTTCTAAAGACAGTAACACCAGTATCAGTGAAAAGACAGTTGTAGCCCATTTGACATAATTGGGATACGGAAAGCAAATTGTAATCTAAGGAATCTACAAGAAAAACATTGGAAATAGTATGGTCAGGTGATATAGCAATTTTACCCAAACCTTTGACCAAACCTTGATTTCCATCCCCGAATGTGATAGCTTGTTGGGGATCTTGGTTTTTCTCATATGAGGAGAACATCTTTTTCTCCCCTGTCATATGGTTTGTGCACCCGCTGTCGAGTATCCAACTTGAGCCCCCGGATGCATAAACCTACAAAACAAGTTTAGTTCTTTGTTTTAGGTACCCAAACGGTTTTGGGTCCTTTGGCATTAGATACAAGAACTTTGGGTACCCAAACACAAGTCTTGGAGCCCTTGTGTTTGCCCCCAACAACTTTGGCAACTATCTTGCCGGATTTGCTAGTCAAAACATAAGATGCATCAAAAGTTTTAAATGAAATAGCATGGTCATTTGATGCATTTGAAATTTTCTTTCTAGGCAACTTGGTATGGGTTGGTTGCCTAGATCTAGATGTCTCACCCTTATACATGAAAGCATGATTAGGGCCAGAGTGAGACTTCCTAGAATGAATTTTCCTAATCTTGCTCTCAGGATAGCCGGCAGGGTACAAAATGTAACCCTCGTTATCCTG
The DNA here is from genome assembly GCA_029449295.1 of Zea luxurians. Taxonomy (NCBI): domain Eukaryota; kingdom Viridiplantae; phylum Streptophyta; class Magnoliopsida; order Poales; family Poaceae; genus Zea; species Zea luxurians. Next base: position 248,284 of record JAOPSE010000691.1, on the reverse strand, counting down.
AGGCATGGGAGCCTTGCCTTTAACAAAGTTAGATAGGTTCTTTGGAGGGGCATTAATTTTGACATTGTCTCCCTTTTGGTAGCCAATGCCGTCCTTAATGCCAGGGCGTCTCCCATTATAGAGCATGCTTCTAGCAAGTTTAAATTTTTCATTTTCTAAGTCATGCTCTCTAATCTTAGCATTAAGTTGTGCTATGTGATCATTTTGTTTTTTAATTAAGGCTAGGTGATCATGGATAGCATCAACATTAATATCTCTACATCTAGTACAAATGGAAATATGCTCAACATTAGATGTAGAGGGTTTGCAAGATTTTAGTTCAACAACCTTAGCATGCAACATATCATTTTTAGTTCTAAGGTCGGAAATAGTAGCATTGCAAACATCAAAATCCTTAGCCTTAGCAATTAGTTTTTCATTCTCATTTCTAAGGCTAGTGATAGAAACATTCAACTCATCAATCCTAGCAAGTAAATCAACATTATCATTTCTAGGATCAATGCAAACATGAGAATCAACCTTAGCAATTAGTTTAGCATTTTCATTTCTAAGGTTGGCAATAGTGTCATGGCAAGTGCTTAGCTCACTAGATAATTTGTTACATTTTTCTACCTCTAGAGCATAAGCATTTTTAACCTTAACATGTTTCTTGTTTTCCTTGATTAGGAAGTCCTCTTGGGAGTCCAAGAGATCATCCTTTTCATGGATGGCACTAATTAGCTCATTTAATTTTTCCTTTTGTTCCATGTTAAGGTTGGCAAAAAGAATACGCAAATTATCCTCCTCATTTTTATCATCATCCTCATCACTAGATGTTTCATATTTAGTGGAGGATCTTGATTTTACCTTCTTTTTGCCGTCCTTGGCCATGAGACACTTGTGGCCGACGTTGGGGAAGAGGAGGCCCTTGGTGACGGCGATGTTGGCGGCGTCCTCGTCGTCGGAGGAGTCGCTTGAGCTTTCGTCGGAGTCCCACTCCCGACAAACATGGGCATCGCCGCCCTTCTTCTTGTAGTATCTCTTCTTCTCCTTCCTCTTGCCCTTCTTGTCGTCGCCCCTGTCACTATCACTAGACATAGGACATTTTGCAATAAAATGACCGGGCTTACCACACTTGTAGCAAACCTTCTTGGAACGGGATTTGTAGTCCTTCCCCTTCCGTTGCTTGAGGATTTGCCTGAAGCTTTTGATGATTAGGGCCATCTCCTCGTTGTCGAGCTTGGAGGCGTCAATTGGTTGTCTACTTGGTGTAGACTCCTCCTTCTTCTCCTCCGTTGCCTTGAAGGCCACCGGTTGCGCCTCGGAAGTGGAGGGTTCATCAAGCTCGTTGATCTTCTTGGAGCCCTTAATCATGCATTCAAAACTCACAAAATTCCCGATAACTTCCTCGGGGGTCATTAGTGGATATCTAGGATTGCCACGAATTAATTGAACTTGTGTGGGGTTAAGGAAAATAAGGGCTCTTAGAATAACCTTAACCACCTCGTGGTCATCCCATTTTGCGCTCCCGAGGTTGCGCACTTGGTTCACCAAGGTCTTGAGCCGGTTGTACATGTCTTGTGGCTCCTCTCCTTGGCGAAGACGAAAGCGACCGAGCTCCCCCTCGATCGTTTCTCGTTTGGTGATTTTGGTGAGCTCATCACCCTCGTGCGCCGTCTTGAGTAGGTCCCAAATCTCCTTGGCGTTCTTCAACCCTTGTACTTTGTTGTATTCCTCCTTGCTTAGAGAGGCAAGAAGGATGGTTGCGGCTTGGGAGTTGAAGTGCTCGATTTGGGCCACTTCGTCCGCGTCATAGTCCTCATCCCCTAGAGATGGTACCTGTACACCAAACTCAACAACATCCCATATACTTTTGTGGAGAGAGGTTAGATGAAATCGCATTAAATTACTCCACATAGCATAATCTTCACCATTAAAAGTTGGTGGTTTGCCTAATGGGACGGAAAGTAAAGGTGTATGTTTAGGAATGCGAGGGTAGCGTAGGGGAATCTTACTATACTTCTTACGCTCTTGGCGTTTAGAAGTGACGGACGCCGCGTCGGAGCCGGAGGTGGATGTCGATGAAGTGTCGGTCTCGTAGTAGACCACCTTCCTCATCCTTTTGTGCTTGTCCCCACTCCGATGCGGCTTGTGAGAAGAAGATTTTTCCTTCTTCTCCTTGTGGTGAGAAGAGGAAGATCTTTTCTCCTTCCGCTTGGAGGAGCTCTTCTTCTTCTCCCTTCTCTTGGTGCGGGACTCTTCCGATGAAGTGCTCCCTTGGCTTGTAGTGGGCTTATCGCCGGTCTCCATCTCCTTTTTGGCGTGATCTCCCGACATCACTTCGAGCGGTTAGGCTCTAATGAAGCACCGGGCTCTGATACCAATTGATAGTCGCCTAGAGGGGGGGTGAATAGGGCGAAACTGAAATTTACAAAAATAATCACAACTACAAGCCGGGGTTAGCGTTAGAAATATAAACGAGTCCGCGAGAGAGGGCACAAAACAAATCGCAAGCGAATAAGAGTGTGACACGAGGATTTGTTTTACCGAGGTTCGGTTCTTGCAAACCTACTCCCCGTTGAGGAGGCCACAAAGGCCGGGTCTCTTTCAACCCTTCCCTCTCTCAAACGATCCCACGGATCGAGTGAGCTTTCTCTTCTTCTCAATCAACCGGGAACAAAACTTCCCCGCAAGGGCCACCACACAATTGGTGCCTCTTGCCTTGGTTACAATTGAGTGATGATCACAAGAACAAGTGAGAAAGAAAAGAATGCGATCCAAGCGCAAGAGCTCGAAAGAACACAAGCAAATCACTCTCTCTAGTCACTATGGAGTTGTGTGGAATTTGGAGAGGACTTGATCTATTTGGTGTGTCTAGAATTGAATGCTAGAGCTCTTGTAGTAGTTGAGAAGTGGAAAACTTGGATGGCAATGAATGTGGGGTGGTTGGGGTATTTATAGCCCCAACCACCAAAAGTGACCGTTGCTGGAACCTCTCTGTTCGATGGCGCACCGGACAGTCCGGTGCACACCGGACAGTCCGGTGCCCCATTGCCGTTGGATTCTGACCGTTGGAGCTTCTGACTTCTGGGCCCTCCTGGGTGTCCGGTGCACACCGGACATGTACTGTTTGATGTCCGGTGCACCGGCATGGGCGATCCTGACGTCTGCGCGCGCTGCGCGCGCATTTAATGCTTCGCAGGGAGCCGTTGGCGCCGCAGAGAGCCGTTGCTCCGCTGGCACACCGGACAGTCCGGTGCACACCGGACAGTCCGGTGAATTTTAGCGGAGCGGCTGCCGCGAGAACCCGAGGCTGGCGAGTTCCGGAGACCGCGCTTCCTTGGAGCACCGGACATGTCCGGTGCACACCGGACAGTCCGGTGAATTATAGCGCGCCGGCTTCTGAGAATTCCCGAGAGCGAAGAGTTTGAAGTCGGAGTCCTCTGGGCGCACCGGACAGTCCGGTGCACACCGGACAGTCCGGTGCCTCCACCCAGAGGTGCCCTCGGTTGCCTTGCTGCTCCTTTGTTGAATCCAACACTTGGTCTTTTTATTGACTGAATGTGAACCTTTTGCACCTGTATAACTTATGCACTAGAGCAAACTAGTTAGTCCAATATTTGTGTTGGGCAATTCAACCACCAAAATTATTTAGGAACTAGGTGTAAGCCTAATTCCCTTTCAAAAACCGCGAACAAAGTTTAAAATCAAAAATCGCAACAGAATAAAACCACTAATTAATACTTATTTGCCCTTCGGGCCCTGTCCTTTTTTCAGCAGCCTCCGCTACCTTTCTAGCGTCATGGATGCCTTTTTCGCTTCTCTGAATGATTTTTTGAGCCATTTCTCGGCCGCCATTGTCCCAACTGTCGGTGAAAAATTTTCCACCGACCTGGCTTGCTTCGGTTGAAGGGTCTTTGATATCTTCAGAAGATAAAGCAGTTTCAGACTGTGCCAAAGACTTCACATGCTCGCACCCTTTCTTCTCTAAAATAGTAACAATTCCTCTGGCGCCCGAAAAAGCACAAATGTCCCCGCGACTATTCAAGATTTCCTCGAAGGCCTCATCTTCGTGACTGATCCATTCAATCGGGCCTTCTGGATTTTCTCTTGTGAAATTTTCTTCACTAGAAAATGCGCCGACGCTGGCGAAGCTGGATTTTATCTTTTTAACACACTCTATGGATTTATCATAGCACCTTTTCTTCGAAGCACGAAGCTCTTCAACATTTACTTCCAAATGATTTGCCCATTGGTCACTTAGTTCTCGTTTTGTTTCTTCAAGAATGCGTTCTTCTTTAGCTCGGGCTAGTTGTTTCCGAAGATCTTCGATTTCCGGCTTCTGAGCTTCGGCTTGAATTTTAGAATTAGCTTCGTTTTCCTTTATCTTATCCACTAATGTAGCCAGGATTTTATCCTTTTCCAAGGCTTCGTTTCTTAGTCTGATAACCTCTGTCCGAAGGTTGTTAAGAGCAATAGTGCAGCTCTCATCTTCAGCATTCTTTTGTGCCCTTAAGGCATTGCTAAGTATTAAGCCATATTCAAAAGAATGAATGGATTAACATAAGAACAAAAGACTAATTTAAAATTCATAAATTTCAAAATTTACAATCTTTGTACCTTCAGACTAATATATGCAAGGCTATCTGCAAGATCCTCCTTCGTCATGGCGCAAAGGCCAGCTTCAAGCTTCGGGAACCCCATGCTCCTAGCCATCTCTCGGCAGACAGACAATTCTTTATTGTCTGGGAGACAGTATAGGAAGTCATCTTCGTCTGTTCCATTGAACACTACGGCCCCCTTCGGATACTTCAGTTCTCGGGCATAGTGATTAGCTTCAAAAACCTCTTCTTCAGATAGTTTCTTCCCCGAAGCATGTCGCACAATATATTCATGTATTTTGGAAGATACTTCGGGGACGCCAGTGTCAATTTCTTCAATCAAAATTGGCTCTGTCATTTTTATTTTTTCGGTTTCCAAAGTTGCCTCTGTCAATTTTCTTTCTTCAGCTTTCAAAGGTTTTACCTTGATGGGCTCTGAGGGCCCAGCTTCAGTTTCAAATTGTTGCTTCAAACCTTCAGCAACAAAGGCTTCAGTAGACACTTCAGAAGCTTCAACAGTTTTCTTCGGAGTTATGCTCGAAGATTTAATTGTTTCCAAAACATCCAGCACATTAACCATTCTTTTTCTTTTCGAGGTCGCTGCTGGCCCCTTCTAGATTTTTGCTGTTGGACTTAAAATTTCTAATGTTTTTGCTTTTTCAGTCCTTGGTTCTTCTGTTTTCTTTGTTGCTGGTACTTCGGCTATTTCCTCGATTTTTGCCACCGGAGTTGGTTCTCTGGCTTCAGTGGCCGAAGAGGCCTCGCCAATAAACTCAGGCACTGTGGCTGGCTCAATATAACATGGAGGGTGTGTGAGTACTTTTACCTTTTTCCTCTTCGGCGCCGGTTCGCTAGGAGCAGCCGAAGCAGTTTCCTTTGCAGGAGAAGTATTTTTCCTTTTTTGGCCTCGCACCGGGTAATGGTAGTCGGGGTAGATAAACCCAATTGCATCAAATACACGGTTAAGCCTCTTCTTCTTTCGGCCTCCGAAGGCCGCTGATAGTGCAGTATCTTCGGCTTTCGAGTATACCCCAAGCAATTCGTCACTTATAGCCTCAATACTCTTCAACCAGTCATCATCTGGTTCAACAAACTTATCTCCGTATTTGAATGTGTATTTTAGCCTAACTAGCCTGCCTTCGTCAGGTTCCTTGACAGTCTCCTTCGGCATTTCCCACTTTTCTACAAGTGGCCAGACTCTGAAGGCAATATGTTCTTGGACCAAATCCCTTGTACCAATAAAAGAGCAAACTACGCCGAAGGCTCTCTGGCATTCTTCGGCTGCTTCATCCATTTCCACCTTCGGCTTTCGGAGGCCGAAGCGTTGCCAGATAGGGCGCATAATGATACCTTTGATATCTTCACACGATTTTAGGTCATTTTTCACGTAAAACCATTCTGTCATCCAGTCATCGGGCCACCTCTTTCGAAAGGTTGGCACAGGGCAGCTTGACCCCGACCGAGCGCCGAAGCTGTAGCAGCCAAAGTTGTTGTGATACTGCTCTTTGCCCCAGGGTTTTGTCTCATACAACAGCTCGTGTATGTTACAGAAGCTTTTTGCGTTAGGTTCCAAACCTTGGCTTCTCGCGGCGCACACAAAGATGTTCATCCTTATGATTGCTTCGGGGATAAGTTGGTGAAGGTAGATTTTGAATATCTTCAACACTTCCACGACAAAACTACTCAAGGGAAATCGTAATACAGCTTTCAAGAAGCTTCGGAATATCACGACCTCATTTTCCTCGGGAGTTGGATAAGTCTTTTCTCCTTCATCAGCCCTCACAACAGACAAGTCCCGAAAGTATCTCCCTCTCATATTGACAAGATGGTTTTCCTTAATGCTGGACTTACCAAAAACTGCATGGCTTGGTCGCCAGGGTCGATCTTCGGAATCTTCACCACCACTATCCACATCGTAACTATCACTGTCGCCAGTATCTTCAGATAAACCCTCCAAAATCTCTCTGGTAATCTTCTCCGTATTAGTCTTCGACATTGATTCAAGAAAACCCAGGTGCATTTCCTCAGAAAGACTTAGCTTCGAACCACCAACGGCTTTCTTATCCTCAGGCATCTTTGAAAATGCTGACAAAACACACTCGAAGCCGAAGCTTAAAAATCTAAAACCGAGCATGTGCTATTGCGTGCAGGCTAAAATTTTTTTGGGTGAGTAAAAGCGGATGGCAAGAGAGCGTGCCAAATAGACTTGTGGTGAGCTCTTATTTATACACCCAGTGTGTCGGAAACTGGAGGGCCCCGTCTGTCAATGACTGCTGCTATTCTAGCAGAAGGAAGGTGTTTTTTTGGACCTTCGGCTCAAAGCCTTCGTCCATGTCGCAATATGAATTTATCATTGCAGAAAATTAATATTGCGAGGGGCTACTGTTGGGGGCCTTCGGCTTCCGAAGCTCCTCAAAAACATGATTTGACAATATTTTTCGAGTGAAACATGTGAACAGGTATCTTCGGAGTCAGGTTGCGGGAGTACAAGAGCATGGTTAAGACGAAGCTTGACTGGGGTGGAAAGCGATCACGACGAAAGACAGGACGATCACGAAGCCATGTGCAGAAAAGCTTCGGCATGACGAAGGAAAAGAGGAACCGACTTAAGGATGAAAAGTCAAGTTAAACCTCGAAGGATTGCCATAAAGTTATTATCAAATGTAAAGGACATCAATGTAATTTTACACGGGCTGCGTCCCATGCCTATAAATAGATGAACAACACTCCCGTACTGTTCACGCTGACTTGGCATACGCTTTTTCACATTACGTCTGCATCCTTACTTTTCAACAATCCGAAGGTACACTTGTAATTTGTTTTCATGAATTTGACAATAAAGATAAGTTGATGATAATACTCAAGCCATTATCTGTATTTTATATATGTGTTCTTTCTTACCGTTAATCAATCTTATGAGAATCTTTTCCTTTGTAACCTTCGTCCAAGATTCATTATATCCGAAGGGATATAATGTTTTTAAGGACGAAGGAACTTAACATTTAATATTTTTCTATGTTGCCTTGTTCTTAATTCTTAGCATTTGAGAACAAGCCTCCAACAATCACTTTCACCATATTTGTTATAGTAAAAGCCAAAAACACGAAATAATTCATCTTTCACATGATTAAAAGCATCTAAATAGTCCATATCTAGCAAGTCGCTAATTCCTTCTAAAGCAGTTTGTAACCCATCAAGTTTTTTCTAGGATACAAAATAGTTGCAAAGCAATATATATGGGATATGTTATCAAAGTATTTTAGAAATTTTAACTCCATTTGGAGCAACAATAGTGCAAAGAAGGGAATCAAATCTGTGCTTAGCAAATGACTCGACAATTAACCAAATGTAAGCAATGACTAAACATGATGTAGGATAGTAAACACCTGATAGAACATTTGTGGCTACATAAAAGGGCATCAAAATCTCTCTAAAATGTTTAACCATATACCAATCATCTTCAATTAGCACCAAATCAATATCAAGAGCATTAGCATTCACAAAGACAATTATAATTTTCTCATAACCTTCTAGTTTCTTAAGCATAAGGTAGGTCGAATTCCATCTTATCTTCATATTAAGGCCAAATTTCCTTTGTTTCATATTATTTTCCTTGCAATACTCACCAAATTTTGTAATCATTTGAGGGGTACTTGTTATGAAATGAACAACAACATGAACATTATCCAAATATTTGCTAACAACTATTATGTCATCCTGAACAACCAAATTCAGAAATAATGTATTTAACAAAAGCACGTTGAATCAGATTCTTAAAATTAGGGCTTTCACCCATCATAATAGGTAAATCTTCAGAAACAATGTATTTAATAATTTCTTCACATGCTACTTGTGGATTGTAAACCCATGTACTTACAGTGCCATCCACAGCGAAGTTAAGTTGACTTTGCACACCTGCACCAAGAGTTTGCCCTACCTTCTTCAAACAAGCTCTAAAATGTTGATTCATATGTCCAGTGCCACCAGCAGAATCTGCACTCAACTCGTTTTACAATAATGACATACAACAGAATCACTTATTGGTCAATTTCCATCTCAAACAGGCACCCGACTCTCCGGTGGGGGCACCGGACTATCCGGTGCTCCATCTGATCGTTGGAGCTGGCTGACGTGGCTGATAGCCGTTGGATGTCCTCACACCGGACCGTCCGGTGATTTATAGCTAGTGGGATCTGACCAAGCCCGAGAGTGGACAATTTGGCCATACAGTCACCGGACAGTCCGGTGCACACCGGATTGTCCGGTGGGTGGCACCGGACTGTGCGGTGCTACCCAGACCAGCCAAACTTCTTCCTTTTCGTGCCAACTTTATTTTGTTTCTTTTGGCTCGACTTCGGATGGTCCCTAGCACTTAGACAAACATGATTAGTACCTAAACAATTGACTAAGTACTTGAAACATACCTTTATCACTTTGATCCATAAAGGTTTGCAATGTGCCCATTTTCAAGCCTAAAAGTGCTTTTCCTCAATTTTCTTTATAAATACCTGTACTCATGCTCATATGAGAAGTGTTACTTCATAGTAATGTGTCGAACATTTAATCACTAAAACAACTAGAAATGGTCCAAGGCACATTTCCCTTTCAATTATACCCCTGAGGGGTCTCAAGTCTCTCTATATAGAACATGTACCCCTCATATGGAATAACGGAAGAGAAAGAGGCTAGAGGCCCAACCCTACATCATGTGTCTCATGTGTTCTGTGTCGTGCTTTTGGGAAGGGAGACGGGTTTTCTACATCTTCTCGCGCTTAATCTGCTGGAGGGAAGGGATCAGATCTTGTGACCCGTGATAACGCAGTTATTCAACACGTGAAATGGTCATCTAGTGTAATGCCTCAATATTTTATAAAATGCACAAAAGCCAAACTGAACTTGTTGTTCGCTCTCTACTCTTGTTTATACGGAGTTTGCCAGAAATTGTTGAGGAGTAAGCATATTGGTTTGAATGCTTCTACCAGATGTAGATGTTGATATACCCAGGATTAATATCATATCCACATTTGACTTATAGGCATTTAATCTATTCTCGAGAACACATGCGAATATAATCCATCGGCCTTAGTGAGAGCACCTAGAGGGGGGGGGGTGAATAGGTGATCCTGTAAAAATCAACACTAAATGACACAACTTGGTTTATGAAATGTTAGTGGAATCAAAACCAAGGTGCTATGTCTAGAGAGAAAGAGATGACTTGTTCACTTAATTGCTCTTCACAAGGTGAGTATTAAACTTAGAGCAATTATCAAGTGAGTAGAAGTAGAGAGAATTGCACACGAATAACAACAGATGACACATCGATTTTATCCCATGGTTCGGCCAAGTAGAACACTTGCCTACTTCCACGTTATGGTGTCCCAATGGACGAGGGTTGCACTCAACCCCTTTCAAGCGATCCGATGATCCACTTGAATACCACGATTTTCTTCCTTATAGCAGATGTTCCCTTTGTGAGGAATCTCCACAAGTTGGAGCCTCTCACCCTTACAATATTAATCACAATGAAAACCACAAGAGTAAGGGAGGGAATAGAAACACACGCAAGAGCTAGAGTCACAACAGTGACACACACATAAGTCAAGAAACGAGCACACAAACACAGCGTAGCGAGTTTACAACTCAACAAGTGCTCAAATCTCAAACACAATGATCCGGATGCGTGCTTGCGGAGTCTAGGCATCTTAGGATGTTCAATGGAGGCTTGGTGTACTGCTCTATGCGCCTAGGGGTCCCTTTTATATCCCCAAGGTAGCTAGGAGCCGTTGGAGCTCCATTTGGCAGGCAATATTTGCCTTCTGTCCATTGGCGCACCTGACAATCTGGTGCACCACCGGACATGAACAGTGCACGATTTCTTTCCTTCTTTAGCGAAGCCGACCCTTGAACCCCCGGTCCACTTGACACACCGGACACTGTCCGGTGCACACCGGATAGTCCGGTGTGGCCTACTGACCGTTGGCTCTGGCCACGCGTCGCTCGTTGATCGCGCTGCCGACCGTTGGCACGGGCGTTGTTGACTCACCGGACAGTCTGGTGAGTTTTAGCCACGACGTCCTCGGCGTCTCGAGAGCAGAAAGTTCGTCGTTGAACAAACTGGGCAGCGGACACTGTCCGATGCACCCGCAGCTGGTGCTCCACTGGTTGTTTCAGCTGAACTCCTTTTGGTCCTTTTGGACTTGACTTAATTGAGTTCCTGGCACTTATACAAGCATGTTTAGCACATAAAACAATTGACTAAGTGTCTAGAACTTACCTTCACACTTGATCCATCTAAATATCATTTGATCAATATTATGTTAGTTCACACATAGTGTGTTGTGCATCTAATCACCAAAACAATATAGAAATGGCCTAAGGGCACATTTCCCTTTCAATCTCCCCTTTTTTGGTGATTTATGCCAACACATTAAAAAAGCAACTCGTTTCGAGCTAACATATCTAGAAGAGCTCAAAGATGCAAGTTGAAGACCAATAAGATTTTCAAGGAATTTGGCATATTTGGATCACTTTTGCCACCACTTGGTTTATTTTCAAAAAACAAGTTTTTTTCCTATCTCTAAGTCCAACACACTTGTTTTGGTAAATCGAGAGATCTTTCAAGAGTAAATTTGATCAAATGCCACAAACTCCCCCTTTTCCCATAATCAAAATTCTCCCTCATAAGAGAGCAATTTTTGCAATAAGAGGGTTTTGATCATACACAAAGATTCTAACTCTACAATTTTTGAAATTCACAAGTGGTTGGCTGATCCATTTGCTTTGGCCTTAATTTCTCCTCCTTTGGCATTAAGCACCAAAACAGGAGAACTTTTGGCCCTTTTAACCCCATTGCCTCACCAAAATGTCAAATAAGAGCAAAAAGACAATGTGAACACAAGTATGAACTTGGGACAAGATACATTAATACCGGAATGCAGTGGAAGCCCTCTCTTTGTTCAAGTTTACTTTTCCCTTTCAATATACCTTTGAGACTATTTCAATAGTACTCAACAAACAAGTTAGTCTCAAGAGAGTCAAGTTGTAGCATATCCTCCTCCTAAACATGTGCATCATTTGTATAAGGACTTGTGAGGTCCGGGGATGACTTGTACAACTTGAGCACCAAAAATAAGCAATTAAAGACATTAATGCTTAAAGTAACATGATCAAAGGCATAGAACACATGTATGCTATAGATCAATCCAAGTTACGCAACTCTAAGACATTTAGCTCACTACGCAACCTACAAAACCTTTTCTCATCTAAAGGCTTGGTGAAGATATCAGCTAGCTAGTTCTCAGTGCTAATATGGTATATATCGATATCTCCCCTTTGCTGGTGGTCTCTCAAAAAGCGATGCCGGATGTCTATGTGCTTAGTGCGACTGTGTTCAATAGGATTATCCGCTAAGCGGATTGCACTCTCATTATCACATAGGAGTGGGACTTTGCTCAGATTGTAGCCAAAGTCCCGGAGGGTTTGCCTCATCCAAAGCAGTTGCACGCAACACTGTACTGCGGCAACATACTTGGCCTCAGCGATGGATAGGGCTACAGAAGTTTGTTTCTTAGAGCTCCAAGACACCAGGGATCTTCCTAGAAACTGATAAGTCCCTGATGTACTCTTCCTATCAACCTTGCACCCGACATAGTCGGAATCTCAGTATCCAATTAAGTCAAAGGTAGACCCCTTTGGATACCAGATCTCGAAGCAAGACGTAGATACCAAATATCTAAGAATTCTCTTAACGGCCACAAGGTGACAATCCTTGGGGTCGGATTGAAATCTAGCACACATGCATACACTTAGCATAATATCCAGTCTACTAGCGCAAAGATAAAGCAAAGATACTATCATGGATCGGTATGCCTTTTGATGAACGGACTTACCTCCTTTGTTGAGGTCCAGATGTCCGTCCGTTCCCATCGGTGTCTTTGCAGGCTTTGCATCTTCATCCCAGACCTCTTGAGCAAATCTTGAGTATACTTTGTTTGGGAGATGAAGGTTCCTTCCTTGAGTTGCTTTACTTGAAATCCAAGGAAGTAGTTCAACTTGCCCATCATTGACATCTCAAATTTCTGCATCATCACCCTGCTAAACTCTTTATAAGACTTTTGATTAGTAGAACCAAATATTATGTCATCAACATATATTTGGCATACAAAGAGATCACCATTACAAGTCTTAGTAAAGAGAGTAGGATCAGCTTTCCCAACCTTGAAAGCATTAGAAATAAGGAAATCTCTAAGGCATTCATACCATGCTCTTAGGGCTTGCTTAAGTCCATAGAGCGCCTTAGAGAGCTTGTAGACGTGGTTGGGATACCTATCATCCTTAAAGCCAGGGGGTTGTTCCACATACACTTCCTCCTTGATTGGTCCATTAAGGAAGGCGCTCTTCACATCCATTTGAAACAACATAAAAGAGTGGTGAGCAGCATAGGCCAATAATATTCGAATTGATTCTAGCCTAGCTACAGGAGCAAAAGTCTGCTCAAAATCCAAACTTGCGACTTGGGCATAACCTTTTGCCACAAGTCGAGCCTTGTTTCTTGTCACCACACCGTGTTCTTCTTGCTTGTTATGGAACACCCACTTGGTTCCCACAACATTTTGCTTCGGACGTGGCACCAGGCTCCAAACTTCATTTCTCTTGAAGTTGTTGAGCTCTTCCTGTATGGCCAACACCCAGTCTGGATCCTACAAGGCTTCTTCTACCCTGAAAGGCTCAATAGAAGAAACAAACGAGTAATGCTCACAAAAATTAGCTAGACGTGAGTGAGTGGTTACTCCCTTGCTGATATCACCTAGAATTTGATCCACTGGATGATTTCTTTGAATAGTTGACATGACTTGAGTTGGAGGAACTTGTGACGCTTCTTCCTCCTTATCCTGTTCTTCATGTGCTCCCTCTTAATCCAGCCCTTCATCTTGAGGTACATGTTCCTCATCTTGAGTTGGGGGATGCACCAATGTAGAGGAAGAGGGTTGATCTTGCTCTTATTGTTCCTGCGGTCGAACATCACCTATTATCATTGTTCGCATTGCGGCCGTCGAAACCTCATTCTCATCTACATCATCAAGATCAACTTGCTCTCTTGGAGAGCCATTAGTTTCATCAAATACAACGTCGCTAGAGACTTCAACTAATCTTGATGACTTGTTGAAGACCCTATATGCCTTTGTATTTGAGTCATAACCTAGTAAGAACCCTTCTACAACTTTGGAAGAAAACTTCGAATGCCTACCTTTCTTTACCAAGATGTAGCATTTGCTCCCAAATACACGAAAATAGGAAACATTGGGTTTGTTACCGGTTAGGAGTTCGGATAATGTCTTCTTGAGGAGGCGATGCAGATAGAGCCGGTTTATGGCATGGCAAACTGTATTCACAGCTTCTGACCAAAACGGCTCAGGCGTCTTTTATTCTCCAAGCATTGTCCTTGCCATGTCAATTAGTGTCATGTTCTTCCTCTCTACCACACCATTTTGTTGTGGTGTGTAGGGAGCAGAGAACTCGTGCTTGATGCCTTCCTCCTTAAGATATTCTTCGACTTGAAGGTTCTTGAACTCAGATCCATTATCGCTCCTTATCTTTTTCACCTTTAGCTCAAATTCATTTTGAGCTCTGCTTAAGAAGTGCTTTAGAGTTCCTTGAGTTTCAGATTTATCCTACAAAAAGAAAACCCAAGTGAAACGGGAAAAATCATCTACAATAACAAGACCATACTTACTTTCCCCGATGCTGAGATAAGAAACGGGCCCGAAGAGATCCATATGTAGGAGTTCCAGTGGCCTTGATGTTGTCATCACGTTCTTGCTTTGATGAATACTTCCCACCTGCTTCCCTACTTGGCACGCTGCACAAGGTCTATCTTTCTCAAAACAGACATCGGTTAGTCCTAACACATGTTCTCCCTTTAGAAGTTTATGAAGGTTCTTCATCCCAACATGTGCTAGATGGCGGTGCTAGAGCCAACCCATATTAGTCTTCGCGATTAAGCATGCATCTAGATCGACATTCTCTTTTGAGAAATCAACTAAGTAGAGCTTATCGTCTAATACACCCTTAAAAGCTAATGAACCATCACTTCTTCTAAAGACAGATACATCAATATTTGTAAATAAACAATTATAACCCATATGACATAATTGGCTTACAGACAACAAGTTGTATCCAAGCGATTCTACTAGAAACACATTTGAAATTGAATGCTCGGTTGTGATGGCTATTTTGCCTAAGCCCTTGACCTTGCCTTGGTTCCCATCTCCAAAGATGATTGTGACGGAACCTCTCAAGTCATTAGGCCCACCTACAGTTGTCCTTGTCCCACGGACCTCAGACAACCCTATAGGTGCCCCTGAATCACTTGACAAGTTCGGTATCTGCTTTCTTTACCTTTCCCAAGAGCGTTTCACCCGTCACGCAGACATTATAACACATCAGAGATACGAAAATGCGGAAGCAATTACAATAACTTACCTTATATTAAAAGTAAGGAGTTGGATTATTACAGACCAGAAACAAATATAGGAGTGCTGAGTATTATTATTACAAAACATGGGAGGCAAAAACTCCTCCCGACTCAAGCAGTAAAAAGTTTTTAACGGAGGATCCTTTCCTCCCGAAGCTTTACTCCTGGTTTTCCTCCTTGGGCACCACCTTTGAACAAAAGCAGCAAAAGTTTGCCGCTTCTTCACCTAAAACCACATGGGACAAAGCCCTGAGTACGAAGTGTACTTTCGCAAGACTTACCTGACAAAGTAAAAGACTCTCAAGGATATGCTGGCTTTTAAGGGAGTCAAGGTAAGGCTTATCAACAATCAATGACGCTGTTTGCAAAAATTCTTACTAATAGTGGATCCTTAAAAATCCAATTTTACTTGTCAGGTTAAGTAAGATTACCTGCAACTAGGGTTCTTTCTATCCTAATTCATTCACTTGACCTATACTAGCCAATTTCTTAACAACCCTTCATCTTTACTAGATTGCTACGTGTAAGTCAGTGACCAAGTCTTCATACTCACGAAGTTACGGCGATCCGAATCGATTATACTCAGCCGAGGATCTCCAATCACACGACATATGTAGCACTTAACCCTTGCATATGTCAACTCTCCACCGGGGTTCTTAAGACCAGATCAGGTTCACACCAACCGATAGCACAGATACACCACCGTCCAGCCTCTTGCCATGGAGGGTACACGCTACTCTCGCCATCTCTCCACTCCCATTGCGTGTTATCTTATTCTGGTCTTAGTCTGCCCGAGACAAAGCTTACCCATGACGAGGCATGTGACCAGTTAAAGGTTCCTCGGTCAGCAGGCCTACATCGAGATGGTCCTTAATCAACTCAGATGGAGACACTACACCGAGACTCTCTTCTCGTGCAAGTCACCCGCCCGGTCTCAGCTTAATCATTTCAAACCCCAAAGTTTGGTACCTGGTAGAGGTACATCTTTTCCGATGTTGAACCCATCATGGCCTTGATGGATTCACCATCAAGTTTTGTTTTTGAAAACATCCCTCCCGCTTTGCAATATCATCTTTTGAGAAAACAAAAGATTTTGTTTTTCTAAAGCGAAGCTAAGCATAATAAAAACCTTTTGTGAAACAGGGATTTAAGGAGAAGTAATCAATTCAAGGAAGGAAATGTAGGAATTGGTTTAACACACAACTCCTATCACCTAGTGCATCAAGCAAGTGAGAAAGATTTAAAAAGAACAAGGAGGTGGCAAATGCACCGGGGCTTGCCTTGTGTTACTGGTGAATCAGGCTCTATTCCGTAGATATCAAAATAAAAACAGTTGCCTGCCTGATGTTCCTCAGGTGGTGGTGGTGAAGTCTTCGCTTCTTCGACTTCTACTTCTTCTTCGTTTTATAAATATAACCATACATAATAATGAATGTCCATGTAATGCTCATGAGAGTGCAAAGATAATAAAAGTTTATTATCTAGAGTCTTGAATACAACTTTCCTTCACGGATCTATGAGAACTTAGGGTTTCCGGAGTCAATAGTGAAGTTTACAGGGCAGGGGGGCTAAGGTTTTGGGTTCTAAGTATCAAACCTTATCCAAAACATACCAAACTTTACCCAAGGCTTCTAAACATTATTTAGAGTTTATCCTAAAAATTTAGGGAATTTTGGATTTATTATCTATTCTCTAAAAATCCAGAAGCATGGTCTTTGGCTATTTTAAATGCTTTATAATTTCCTATTTGGACTAAAAATCATGAAACTATTTTTAGTAAATACTATAGGAAATTAGAAACCTAGCAAAATTGGTTTGGTATTTTTTATCATTTTTCTAGAATTTTCTAAAATTTATTTAGCTCTGGCAGAAAAAGAAAAAGAAAAGGTGTAAACAATATTGGACCAAAACCGGCCCAAGCCAGCCCACGACACAAGGAAAGTGCCTGCGTGCGTGCCCGCGCCGGCAGTTTTACACAAAGACCCCCGCTAACTTGAATAATCTGTTAAGAACCCATAACCATTATTCACCCTCCCACTGACAATTACACAGAGGTCCCCTGACCTTTGTTTCTTCTCCAAATAGACCCCTGGCCATGCCACGCTCGCCGTCAATCACCGACGCGGCTTGGACCTGCCCTGGCCGGCGGCGGATGCCCAGTCTAGCTACAGGGGAAGCATTACCGACCCAAGGCGACTCAGGAACAATCGTCAATTTTGGCTTGAACACTTAGGGAACGTCCTGCCCATGTGCACGGCAAAAACCGCGACGTTGAGCCCGCGTTCCCATTCATTCACGCCCAAATTGGTCGAATGGCTACTACGATGAGATTCACGGGTATACAGAGCTGCTAAAACAACACTCAAGAGGTGCAGAGTCTTACCAGAGTGGTCTGGCCACGCAGGGCGAAGAACTTGTGCTCGCCGGTGACAGAGAAAGGGGGAAAATGGCACCGCGACGGCTCTGGGTGAAATTGGGAGGTGAGATTGGGGCTACAAGGCCGTAAGGAACTATAGTTTCACCGTGCACACTCAATTTGGGAAGAAGGGGTAGAGGCAGTGCGAATTTTGGGCTTCAATCAAACTCATTTGGTGGAGATGTGAATACCCTTCGTGGTTCATGGTGTTATTTATAGCCACGGCGGTCCGGCTAGCTATCCACAACCACGGATAACTTCGTTAGTGCATGCTTACCACATAGGGAAGATACACAGTGAGGGAGGAGCAAGGCATGGGTGACACCACGGTGGAATTGACTAAGTCACGGCGGCCGCCGGTGAATAACTCCGGCCATGCCCGGCTCAACTTGCGAGATGTTGCCACGTTCGACGCTATCCTCCCCGCGATCGATTCCCACCACTGGATCACGCGAGCACGTCCTGTTCAACAGTGCCCCTGATCTTTATCGCGTTCATCAGATATTTTTTAGAGTTTGATCTTTAGTGTTCTTCTGAACCGACCACCTTCCATCCTCTCAATCTCTTGATTCTTGTTAAGGACAAAGCAATCTTCATTAATAAAGTTTGTTCACTTATCAACCATCTTCAAACTTACTATAGGATATTTGGGTCAAAATCAAGTAAATCCCAAGATATGGCATGTCCAAATTGGCTCCATTCCACTGTAACCATTTCTGTTTTCAAATTCAGTTTCAGTTTCTCTACACCATTCTGACAGAGTAACTTTGGGCTGCCATTTCTTTAATTTTTGTATAACAACTAAAGAGGATGTCTGCATCAAAATTATTCTCCTATAATAGCTCTAGGCTTTTCATGTGTTGACCCTAGGCAAATTCTTAATAATTTGGAAGATATAGGGTCCCAAAGTTGAGCCAATTCTCTGAAATTTAGACTTAGCCATTTGAGTATAAGTGTGGCCTTTTGCAAATAAGTCCAAAACTTAGGGTTTAAGTTGCAAATCCACATTCTTGTGAACCATATGACTTAATGTGTCTTACTTTTATGGTTTTTGCACTTTAGTCCAAAAGTGCACTAATTTTGCAATTAGCCCCCTAGGGTTTTACTCTAGGGTTTTCCAGGGTTCTTTTTAGGGTTTTTGGGGATTCTAGGGTTTGAATACCATGTATGTCTATTCATGGTGACATTATATGGTTATTTCAATTGAGTTTTGAGATTTTCTCCTATTTAAGCTTTGTTTGCTTTATTAAGCCCAGTCTAGGGTTAAGTACCTTACTCTAGGGCTTTATCCACAAATGTCATATCAATACAACTTGTTTGAACTTTAGCCTAGTGAATGCATTCTAGGTGTGACAAACACATGATATGCCCATGCTTATGATGTTATGCTCAAGTTTTAGTGGCAGTAACACTAGGGGTGTTACATCCTTCCTCCCATAAAAGAATCTCGTCCCGAGATTAAAAGTCCTAGGGCAAGTAATGGAAAAGGAAATGCTTCACTCTTTTATTTCCTTATTCTTGGTACAAGGCAGGGGTGGTTTGGGGCTCACTCCTTTATTACAACAATTGTATACACTTTACAAATTACATGAGGCTAAAAAGCCTGGGAAATTCTTTTCTAAAAAGTATTGAGTTTCCCATGTAGCCTCATCTTTTGAATGCTAGTTTCACTGTATCTTGTAAAATTTGAGAGTCCTTCTTCGGGTAATTCTGTCCTTTTGATCCAAGACTCGAATAGGATGCTCCGAATATGTCAAGTCTGGTTCTAGGGCAACATCCGTCACTTCAATGGTGTAAAGCCCAAAATTTGCATAAGACAATAAATAAATATATAAATAAAATAGTAAGTTCAAATGTCTCAACTCATACTTGAGTAATGAATGTTGAAGACTGAATTTTGAAACTGAGAATTAATTTATAAAAAAAAGAAAGGTTTCTATTCAACTAAATAATTGTGCATATCATTAAATAATGCACCATAAGTATTTATTTATATGAATATCTAATTTTGAAGTAATTTTTACTTCTCATTCCACATTCAAAGTACTATTTTTCTAAATGAGAAAGAAAACAATTTATGGAACCATTTATTCCTTTGGTAAATAGATGACAAGAAAAAGGATAGAAAAAAAATAATAATATTGTAAACAATAGATTTTATATTAGGAATTATTGTGACACTTGAAAAAGTTGAAGTTCAAAACATGTTTGAATTTGAATTGAATTTGAAAAGAAAACAGAAAAGATAAAAGAAAAAAAATAGAGAAACCGCGCCTGGGCCAATTCTCCCCCATTCGGCCCACTTACCACCGCGCCAGCCCACTCTGCTCTTCTCCCTTTTCTTTTCTGGTTGAGACACTTCCAGGTGGGGCCCACTCGTCATAAGCCGCTCCCACCCACGCGTGCACCGTGAAACTGACCAATGGGCCCCGTCTGTCAGAAGCTCCACCCACCTCACCTCAACTAACTTAAGCGCATCTCGGATTGTTGCGACCGCGCTGGAATCTGACCGTGATTCTCGCCGATGGTTGGCAACATCCCTTCCGCGCGAACTCCCTCCCAGTCACCGTCACGTGGGCCCACGTGGCAGTCCCTGTCCTCCGTCTTCCTCGCGTGCCCCCTCGAATGGAGTCCGCATCGTAAGCCTGGGCGAACGGATCCACCGTTCTTCGCGCGTGGAAATCGCGCTGACCGTTCATCGGACTCTGCTGAGGGTGTATAAATACGCACGCGCTCACCACGATCTCTTCACCAGAAAACCCCCGTGGCACATCGAGCACAGAGAGAGAGAGAGAGAGGAGATCGCCGCTGCACCGAGTTCTCGGACCGCCGCCGTCGTCGTCGTCCAAGGCTTGGGATCGGAACCGGGGCCTGCACCGTGCTTGCGCGAAACCATCCGTGGAGCTTTCGGGAGGAATCGACGACCGCGCAGCCATCAATTGCTCGCCGTAGCTCAAGCACCGCCGCGGGTCCGCTCCTCTCCGTGGCCGGGGCGCTTCACGGTGCGATTCTCGGTATGGACCCGTACACCGTGCTCGTCTCGTCCCCCTCTACGCTTAGCTCGGTCCGATTTGGGTTTGGCGCTCGGGGACGGCCGATTGGCCGCCTCGTCGGCGTGCTCCGCCGAGCGTGCGGGGCGGCGCCGCCGTGCGGGTGCGCTCTGTTGGGGAAAGATCGTGCGTCGTTGGATGCTAAGCGGGCGGTCCCGATTAGATCGGGCTTACCTCCTTCGTTCAGCTGGATCGCGCCCGTCGATTGGCAGATGAACGTCGGGGATTAGATCTTAGGTTATTTTAAATCTGGCGCGTTCGTTTGGATCGGACGGCCTTGTGCGCTCGCGGGTTCATAATGGACGAGATCCGATCCTGGCCCTCGGATCTGATCTGAACGGTCTGAATCTTCCCATACCCCTTCGCCGTGCACTTTTCTTAAAAAGCCCCTGCGTTTTCTGGAAAATAACCCGCCGTCCACCGCGGGTTGAGTCTGAGTCTGGGTTATTTTGCGCTAATGCCCCTGGACTTTCCTGTAATTGAGGCTCAGTTCAGTAGTATGTTAAAATGAATAAATGAATTATAAAATAGGTTTTTATGATATAAATGAGTGCTAGAACTTCAATAATTCATAGTAAATTCATTTTAACTCCAAATTGAGTCATTCCTGTTGCAATAATTTTATTTTAATATTGTATATCAACTAGTAACACTGTTTAGCCATGAAACTTGAAGCAAAATTGTTCATTTGAATTAATCTGTTCTAGGTGCTTAATAACTTCAGAAATTCATAACTAAATAACTATAACTCCAAATTTAGTGATTCTTGTTCCTACGATCTCGTAGCAACGCGTAGATTATTATTATTCAGTTTTTACTTATGTTTGGTGTAATGTTAATTTTGCCTATACAATGTTTGTTTGTATTGCTACGACTAGAGCGAGGTCACGTGTCATCTGAAGAGCAAGTTGGTACCTGGATTCTCAAGTCCCAGGCAAGTTGTGCCCTTGATCACTTCTTTTACCCACTCATGTTCTAATTAATCATAATGATCTGCATAGGTTAATTTGATGGGACCTAATAGGTTACCCTAGTTTGTCTATCTTTATGCCTTGTTTACCACTAAACTTTCTGGGTAGTACTTGCTAGTGCTATATGTGGATTTGGGCATTGAGATACATATTATTCATACTTTTGTTATCAGTTGTTAATTACTGTTCATGATAAGATCATTATGTTAATTGGAACATGGAGAACCACCCGGGAAAATAGTGCTACCACAAGGGAGGAATGGGACCCCTTGGCTGATTAATTAGGAAAGCTAGTGGAAGACTACCTTACCCGAAAGGGGCAAGGGCAGTAGGGGAGTGGTCAGTGTAGGGAGGCCCTCGGGAGGATTTTGCTGCGATGGCGGTCCTGCAAGGGATTCCTGCATAGGAACTTCCTATAAACTGTAGCGGGTTTTCTGAAGCTAGTGGAACTTTGTAAAGGCCTCGTAGTGTTACCCTGCCTCGCCTCCTCGGTAGAGGTGTATGGGAAGTCGCGATCCCTTGGCAGATGGGTAACATGACTTGTGGGTAAAGATGCGCAACCTCTGCAGAGTGTAAAACTGGTATACTAGCCGTGCTCACGGTCAAGAGCAGCTCAGACACTCACATGATTAATTTATGGAACTAAATTCAACTTGTCATATGCATTGCATCGCAGGTGATGTTGTTACTTTTGTTCTACTACTTAATTGGGTTTGGTATTTACTTATACTTAGTAATTGCTAATAAAATTTTGACCAACTTTAAAAGCAATGCTCAGCTTCAACCATCCTCTTTGGTAAGCCTTACACTTCACGTGAGCTCCCACCTTTGGCGAGTTCATGCACATTATTCCCCACAACTTGTTGAGCGATGAACGTATGTGAGCTCACTCTTGCTGTCTCACACCCCCCACGGGTCAAGAACAGGTACCGCAGGATGATGCGCTCGGAGGATGCCGTGGTGTGTTCGTGAGAGGTCTAGGTCGTCGTCTCCCAGTCAACATTGGGTTGCTGGACCGTTGTCTCCTTATAGTGTAATTATTTATTCATTTTGTATAGAACTCCTGTTATATATAAAGATGTGACATTCGATCCTGTGCCACTATACATCATATGTGTGAGACTTGGTCCCAGCATACCTGGTGTTTATGTTCGCGCCCGGGTCTTGGTGCCCCCGAAATCCGGGTGTGACAAATGGTTCGATCGGGAACCAGAAGATACTTCTTCAATTGAGACACGTGGAACACATTATGTACAGCAGACAATGTTTTGGGTAGCTGAAGTCGATATGCCACTGGTCCATACCTTTCGAGGATAAGAAAAGGACCAATGTATCGAGGTGCAAGTTTCCCTTTTACCCCAAAATGTGATACACCCTTTATTGGTGAAACTTTCAGGTAGACCTAGTCTCCAACTAGAAAGTACAAGGGTATCCGGTGTTTGTCTACGTAACTCTTCTGTCAAGATTGAGCTTTCTTCAAATTATGAATTATTCGTTGAACTTTCTCTTCTGTCTCCTTTACTATATCTGGCCTAAAGAAACTTCTCTCACCTGGTTCAGACCAGTTTAACGGAGTACGACACCGTCGCCCATACAAAGCTTCAAAGGGTGCCATCTTGATGCTTTCTTGATAGCTATTATTGTATGAGAACTCCGCTAATGGTAAACAATCATCCCATTTCTATGGGAATTCCAGAACACAAGCTCGTAGCATGTCCTCAAGTATTTGATTTAACCTCTCAGTCTGTCCACTAGTTTGGGGATGATAGGCCGAACTGTGGAGCAACTTAGTACCCAAGGATTTGTGAAGTTCTTCCTAGAATTTGGATACAAATTGAGGTCCATGATCCAACACTATAGTCTTTGGAATACCGTGCAAACTGAGAACGCAAGCAATGTACAATTGGGCATAAACAACAACCGGGTGATCTGTCTTGACTCGCAGAAAATGAGCAATTTTCGTAAGCCGATCAATTATAACCCAAATAGAGTTATATCCTTTTGCTGTTCTGGGCAATCCCACAATGAAGTCCATACTTATATCTTCCCATTTCCATTAGGGATAGGTAAAGATTGTAATGGACCAGCAGTCT
Source organism: Zea luxurians (assembly GCA_029449295.1). Taxonomy (NCBI): domain Eukaryota; kingdom Viridiplantae; phylum Streptophyta; class Magnoliopsida; order Poales; family Poaceae; genus Zea; species Zea luxurians. The sequence goes on along the minus strand of JAOPSE010000691.1, from coordinate 224,700 downwards.
TCATATGTATGGCTTTGACACGTCTACAAGTGTCACATCGTGCCACAGCGTGCAATCTCGATTTTCATCTTTGTCCACCAATAATGTTGTTTTAGATCATGATACATCTTAGTGCTTCCGGGATGAATAGAATAGCGACTAAGATGTGATTCATCCAAAATTTGCTGGCGGATTAGTTCATTCTCTGGCACAACTATGCGGTTGTTGAACCATACAATGCCTTGATCATCTTTTCTGAAACATGTGGCTCTTCCGGCCTTTATCTTCTCCTGGATGTGTTTCATACCCTCATCATCCTTTTGAGCATCAATTATTCTTTGTAAAAGGACTGACTCAAGCTTTAGTTGATTTAAGGTTCCATGTTGGATCATTCCTAGGTTTAACTTCTCCATCTCCTGGCATAGTGTAATATCAGAGATCTTCATGATAAGACAGTGACAGGAAGCCTTGCGGCTGAGTGCGTCTGCCACTACATTGGCCTTGCCAGGGTGATAATGAATTTCCAATTCATAATCCTTAATAAGCTCGAGCCATCGCCTCTGTCTCATGTTCAATTCTAACTGGGTGAATATGTACTTCAAACTTTTATGATCTGTATAGATGTGACAGATATTCCCCAGCAGATAATGACGCCAGATTTTAGGGCATGAACCACTGCAGCTAACTCCAGATCATGAGTTGGATAATGTTCCTCATGCCGGCGCAACTGCCTTGAAGCATAAGCTATCACTCGGCCTTCTTGCATTAGAACACAGCCGAGACCACTGCCTGATGCGTCACAATACACATCAAAGGGTTTTTCAATATCCGGTTGAGCCAATACCGGAGCAGTGGTTAATACTACCTTCAACTGTTCAAAGGCTTCATTGCACTTTGATGACCAAATAAATTTAGTATCATTCTTCAATAAACTTGTGATTGGTTTCACAAGCTTAGAAAAATCTGGTATGAATCGGCGGTAATAGCCAGCCAGTCCAAGGAAACTTCGGACTTGATGTACAGTGGTTGGGGGTTGCCACTCCAAAATATCCTTGACTTTGCTGGGATCCACCGCAATCCCCTCGGTAGATAATACATGTCCCAGAAATTGGATTTCTTCCAGCCAGAACGCGTACTTACTAAACTTAGCATATAATTGGTGATCTCTCAGGCGCGTTAACACGGTCCGTAAATGCTAAGCATGCTCCTCTTTATTTTTGGAATATATCAAGATATCATCAATGAATACCACCACAAACTTATCCAGCTCGGGCATGAATATCGAGTTCATAAGATAGGTGAAGTGGGCAGGAGCATTTGTTAGTCCGAAAGACATAACCAGATATTCAAATAAACCATACCGTGTAGTGAATGCGGTCGCCGGTATATCTTTGGGTCGGATACGGATATGATGATAGCCCGATCTAAGGTCAATCTTAGAGAATACCCTCGCTCCAGTTAGTTGATCACATAAAATGTCAATCCGGGGAAGAGGGTACTTATTTTTGATGGTAACCTCATTCAGGGGTCTATATTCCACGCACATCCGTAGTGTTTGATCCTTCTTCTTGACAAAGATGGCTGGACATCCCCATGGTGATGAGCTTGGCCAGATGAATCCTTTTTCCAGTAGATCTTGTAATTGGGTCTTGAGCTCTGCCAATTCATTTGGAGGCATTCGGTACGACCTTCTAGAAATGTCAAGCAGCGCCAGCTCAAGGAGGAAGTCATGCATGTTTCCACTATGGGGAACAAGGCCATTGGGCGAATCATTGCCCAAAGAAAGCAGCTCAGCAGTAGCCAGCTCCCAATGCCCCAGTCAGGTAGAATGCAATGCAGCAAGGAAGCAACAACCGTGGGCAACCTTGTGCCCAGTATGCAAAGGTGAACCACTTGGAGGCTGACACAGTCCAGGAGACTCTAGGAGTGGCACTAGGTACGTTCCTAGTCAAGTACCATTCTGCAAATGTGTTATTTGATACTAGAGCAACGCATTCTTTTGTGACTGCATCATGGGTAGAATTACATAATATACTAGTAGCACCCATGTATCCACCTATGAGAGTTAGTTCAGTTGGTGAAAGGACCTAAACGGATAGATTTTGCCCTAGTGCAAAGGTTCAAATAAGGGGGATAGAGATCCTTGTTGATTTAATAGTTATGGGTAACCAGGATACAACTATAGATGTCATCCTAGGGATGAATTGGCTAACCAAGTATCAGGCCAGTTTTAGTTGTGATAAGAGAACAGTGAAGTTAGTGTCCCCATCAGGAGAAGAAGTGTTAGTAGAGTTGGTCTTGCCAGAACCCAGAAAAGGGAGTTGTCACCAAGTCAACGCTCACATTGAGGAGATTAAACCATCAAAGGCTATCAGTGTAGTATCAGATTTCCCAGATGTGTTTCCCGAGGAGTTACCAGGTATGCCACCTAAAAGGAAGGTTGAATTTGCCATAGAGCTTATTCCAGGCACCACCCCTATTTCCAAGAGAGCCTATCGAGTGTCCAGACCAGAGTTGGTGGAACTCAAGAAGCAGATTGATGAGTTGTTAGAGAAAGGTTACATCAAACCGAGTACTTCACCTTGGGCAGCCCAGTGTTGTTTGTGTAGAAGAAGGATGGCACAAAGAGGATGTGCATCGATTACCGATCCTTGAATGAGGTTACTATCAAGAACAAGTACCCCCTGCCCAGAATTGAAGATTTATTCGATCAGTTGAGAGGAGCCAGTGTGTTCTCAAAGATAGATCTGAGGTCAGGCTACCATCAGCTCAGAATCCGACCTTCAGATATACCGAAGACAACATTTATCACCAAGTATGGACTGTATGAGTTCACGGTCATGTCATTCGGTTTGACGAATGCGCCAGCTTGCTTCATGTACTTTCACTGCACGACGGTTGATATTTAGCGACCCTTATTAGGTACCAACTGTTGGTTGCTAAAGGTTAAGGACCGACAGTCAGTCGCTAAATCCTTTTGTAGCAACAGTCGGTTGGTCGCTAAAAGTCTAGAAATTTAACAACTTATGGTTGGTCGCTATAGATGTCGTCGGGGACTAGCGGTGGGTTGCTATAGAGCAAGGAGCACCATCAAATCTTATAGTCTAAACGTACCTGTAGATGTTAGTGACTAAAAATTAATTAAAACAAGTAAACATTGATGAGTTTAGCGAGTATCCTACGGAAGATGATACAATATTTGAGTTGTTATAACACTATAAAAACCATCAACTAAAAATAATGAATTTAGTTATTACGACAAATAGGGTAATAATTTTTTATTCAAATGTTTATTATTTATTTGCATTCGTAATAATGTATTCAAATGTTTATATTTATTTGGTAAATTTTTATGAATTTTTAAGCAATTTAAAAATGCATTTTAAAATAAAAAAAACCTTCCTAACCCTAAGGCCCACTAGAGGCCCATCTACCTAACCCTAGCAGTCGCTCCCTGCTTCTCTCCCAGCCGCCGCCGACTCTATCTCTCCCTTCCCTCTCACCACCTCCTCGTCATCCTCAGCGTGCACGCTGCGCGTGGCCGTAGTGGAAGGTGGCCCCGCGGGCGCGTCGGCTGCCGTGGCGCTGGCCTCGCCGAGGGCCCGGATGCGGGTGCTCTCCCCTTCCAACCTCGCCGCTGACTTCTCCCGCGCGCTGCCGCCCGGGGCACCCATCCCCATGCTCCGTCGTGAGGTGCTCCACTCCTTCCTCCGCCGTCGAGGCCGAGCTCGTCCAGGGCCTCATCACCTCCGCCGTGAGGTGCTCCACTCCTTCGTTGTCAAGCTCTCGCCATTTGTAACTCCTTGCTCCGCCGACCTCGATGCAAACTACAACTTCTCGCTCGCATAACTTTTAGCCATTGCGTCGATTTCAGGGAAGCTGACTGAAAAGAGCGATGTATACGCATTTGGAGTGGTGCTTCTTGAGCTACTAATGGGACGGAAGCCTGTCGAGAAGATGAGTCAAACTCAGTGCCAATCAATTGTGACATGGGTACGGTACAAAAAAAATATACTAAACCCTAGAATATCTCTAATTGCCACAATTTGGAACTTTAGTAATGAACAATTGTCAACTCTCATTCTCACGGAATGTGTATTGCACCTTGATTTTATCTTATCATATATTAGAAAACATCGGCTTCATCATCAGTGCTAACATTTAAGGAGTCCATGCAATTTCTTTGTGTGCTGATATTTGAGACAAGTTGAAAAATCATAAACAGGCCATGCCGCAGCTGACTGACAGAACGAAACTTCCCAACATAGTTGACCCAGTGATCAGGGACACGATGGACCCAAAGCATCTGTACCAAGTACTGTCTCGATAGCCTATTAATGGTCTTTTACTTCATATGAATTTATCCTTCCAACCATCTTGATTGCTATTCTGTACCTCTGCAGGTGGCAGCAGTGGCGGTTCTCTGTGTGCAACCAGAACCAAGTTACAGGCCGCTGATTACTGATGTTCTTGCTTAACTTTATAACTGATGAAGTTTCCAATCACAAGATTTACTTAATTTATACTATTATCTTCTGTTGCAGTATTGATTATAAATGTTGCAAACTTGCAAGTACCAAAGACTCTTTTCAATTAAAATGCTGATTCTATTTTCCATTTCTACTATTTGTATTGTATATTATTTATTTGTATTAATAGTTAATGTAGTTCAAGTGGACGTTAGAACACTAACATAGCTGTGACCATAGGATGATGACGATTTACTACAGCAGGCACTTGCAATGTCAATGGAGGGTGGTGCTTCAGGATCTGCAGCTGTGACTGACTCTGCTATGGCAGAAGCTGGTGCAGTTGACCCTGACTTAGCGTTGGGTGTGTTTTCTCTTATGTTTGCAGCTTCTACAGTTCTAGCGCATACAATATTTGTTGCTATCAATTAATTCTGGTAGTGACAAATGAAAAACCATTGCTTTCTAGTGACACTGATATGTTTATATGCAGCTCTTCAAATGTCTGTCCAGGATGCAAACATGTCCAGTGACACTGATATGAGTAAGGTGTTTGAAGACAGAACGTTTGTGTCATCTATCCTTAATTCGGTATGTATTATTCTTAAACTAATGGCATACAGGTACATTTTAGCTGCAGCTTCAATAATTTATTGGCCCTTTTATGTGTAAAATAACAGCTTCCTGGTGTTGATCCCAATGATCCATCTGTTAAAGATTTGCTGGCATCATTGCACAGCCAGGGAGAGGTATGTTCTTTTTTGGGTTCCAGTGAAGGTCTCTGTATTGTGATGCAATGAAATTCATGTTGCCTCTAGACTATAGCATTGTTCAGCTTCACCTTGACTAAATAAGAATAAATATATTATCTATCACCAAATCTTCATGCAAATACACAGTTAGTATATGCAAGCAATGGCTATGCACACCTACAAAAAAACCATTGCAAGATTTAATAATTGTGGTGCATGTATGCAAATACACGAATCTTGACTAGTCTAGTAATGCATGTATGTGGAAATATGAAGGTTTCTTTATTTCTCTTCTTAAACAGGAAGAGAAGAAGGAAGACAAGTCAGACAAAACAGAAGACGAGAAGAACTGCTTCAAGCTGGAGTGATGTCGCTGTGGTGCTTTTGTGACTGATCATCTCTGGAGCTTTTGTGAATGATCTAGCTAGCTATTTGTAATTGATCTAGTTGTGAATGATATTATAATCGTGATACTTTTGTGAATATATAATTGTGGTGCTTTTGTGTTTATGTGATGGATCTGTGACTGTGGTATACTGATTAACTGTGTATGTCTTTATGATTTGTGTATAAAAATCTGTGATTTGTGGTGCTTAATTAAATGTATATTTTTATTAATAACAACTGTAAAAAGGGCGACTTTCTGTTGGTTGTAAATGTATAGTATGACGACTTACTGTTGGTTGCTAAATCTATAGTACAGCAACCCACGGTTGGTCGCTAAATATACAATATTAGCAACGGACGGTCGGTCGCTAAAAAGATGTCGGTCGCTAAAGCCTTTAGCGACGGCACTTACAGCGACCATCCTTATGGGTCGCTAAAAGTTTTTAGCGACCAACCGTAGGTCGCTGAAGGTCGTTTTAGCAACCAACCGTAGGTCGGTGTAAGTGAACCGTCGTGTAGTGTTTATGAACAACGTGTTCATGGACTACCTCGACAAGTTCGTAGTAGTGTTTATTGATGATATTCTTATATATTTCCAGAATGAGCAAGAGCATGAGGAGCATTTGAGGAAAGTACTTTAGAGGCTACGAGATTGTCAGCTGTATGCCAAGCTTAGCAAGTGCGAGTTCTGGATCAGTGAAGTCCTATTCTTGGGTCTCATTATAAACCGAGAAGGATTGGATATAGATCCGAAGAAGGTAACAGCTATCTTAGACTGGAAAGCACCAAAAGATGTCCGAGGAATCAAGAGTTTCATCAGAATGTCCGGTTATTATCGGCGTTTCATTGAAGGTTTATCCAAGATTGCCAGGCCAATGACAGCCTTGTTAGCAAAAAAAGGTTGAGTTCAAGTGGACCCCAGCATGCCAGAATTCCTTTGAGACATTGAAGGAGAAGTTGACAATGACACCCGTGCTGATTCTGCCAGATCTTCACAAGCCATTCTCAGTGTATTGCGATGCCTTGTACACCGGACTGGGATGTGTGTTGATGCAGGAAGGGAGAGTAGTGGCATACTCGTCCCGATAGTTGAAGATTCATGAGAAGAATTATCCTACTCATGATCTAGAGTTAGCAGCTATGGTTCATGCATTGAAGACCTGGAGGCATTATCTTTATGGGCAGAAGTGTGATATCTACACGGACCACAAGAGCCTCAAGTACATATTCACTCAGTCAGAGTTAAACATGAGGCAGCGAAGATGGCTAGAGTTGATCAAAGATTATGAGCTGGAGATTCATTATCACCCAGGCAAATCAAATGTGGTTGCAGATGCTCTTAGTAGAAAAAGTCAAGTCAATATGTTGGCCGCTCACCCGATGCCATATGAGCTAGCGAAGGAATTCGACAGATTGAGTCTCGAATTTCTGAACAACACTCAAGGAGTGACAATTGAGTTGGAACCCACTCTAAAGCAAGACATCAGGAAAGGTCAGAAGGATGATGAGAAGATCAACGAGATTCGGTAGCTGATCATAGGGAAAAGGCAAGGATTTTCGTGAGGATGTAGAAGGAGTAGTATGGTTCAAGGATAGATTGTGTGTTCCCGACATCAAATCGATCTGGGAACTGATTCTCAAGAAGCCCATGAGACAGCATACTCTATACACCCCGGTAGTGAGAAGATGTACCAAAACCTGAAGAAAAGATTCTAGTGGTACGGTATGAAAAGGGAGATAGCAGAGTATGTGGCTGTGTGTGACAGTTGTCAGAGGATTAAAGCAGAACATCAGAGACCTGCAGGTTTGTTGCAACCGTTGCAGATTCCTCAATGGAAATGGGATGAGATCGGAATGGATTTCATAGTCGTTTGCCCCGCACTCGTACTGGTTATGACTCTATCTGGGTAGTAGTGGACCGTTTGACAAAGGCGGCCCATTTCATACCAGTCAAGACCACTTACAATAGTGCGGTGTTGGCCAAACTATACATGGCTCGGATTGTGTGCTTGCATGGTGTTCCAAAGAAGATAATATCAGATAGAGGCACCCAGTTCACCTCTTATTTTTGGCAGTAGTTACATGAAGCCTTGGGCACACATTTAAAGTTCAGCTCAGCTTACCACCCGTAGACAGATGGTCAAACAGAGAGAACCAATCAGATTCTGGAGGATATGTTGAGGGCTTGTGCTTTGCAAGACAAGATAGGTTGGGACAAGAGATTACCATATGTAGAATTCTCTTACAATAACAGCTACCAAGCCAGCCTGAAGATGTCACCGTTTGAAGCGCTTTATGGGAGGAATTGCAGAACTCCATTGCATTGGGATCAACCTGGTGAAAGACAGGTGTTCGGTCCAGACATTTTGCTTGAGGCTGAAGAGAACATCAGAATGGTTCGAGAGAATTTAAAGGCAGCACAGTCCAGACAACGAAGCTATGATGACACCAGAAGAAGAGAACTCAGTTTTGAAGTGGGAGACTATGTCTACTTGAAGGTGTCACCCATCAGAGAAACCAAAAGGTTTGAAGTCAAAGGCAAGCTAGCACCTCGTTATATTGGACCGTATCAGATTCAAGCCAGACGTGGAGAAGTGGCTTATCAACTCAGCTTACCAAAGAATCTGTCAGCTGTGCATGATGTGTTCCATGTGTCACAATTAAGGAAATGCTTGAGAGTGCCAGAAGAGCAGTTGCCAGCAGAGGATCTTGAAGTTCAAGAAGATCTGACTTATATTGAGAAGCCAACTCAAATTCTGGAGACAACAGAGCGGGTCACCCAGAGAAGTACCATTAAGATGTGCAAAGTCAAATGGGGCCATCACTCAGAAGAAGAAGCAACCTGGAAAGGGAAGATTAATTGAAAGCCAAGTACCATGAGCTCTTTTCTAGCCAACCCTGAATCTCGAGGGCGAGATTCTTTTAAGGGGGATAGGTCTGTAACACCCTGATTTTGGGGGTATAAAATTTCTTTCTAATTATCACCCAAAATCATGTGTTACTCTTCTTTTTCTCACTCTAGGTTTTCTCTCTCTCTAGATTCATTCCCCCTTTTTCCTTTTTGATTAGAGATAGCCTAAACTAGTGGAGGTTAATTATTTATTTTTGCCAAAACCTTATGAGTCATGACGTGTTGCATCATGCTGAGTTTAAAATATTCTTTGAAGTGTTGCACAAGTTTGAATTTATTTGGATTTGAAACCTAGTTTGAATTTGGATTTGAAAAACCCTATAGAAAAAGAAATGGAAAACGAATTAGAAAATTCAGAGAAAAAGAAAAGGAGAAAGCAGCCCAAGCCAGCCCAGTCGGCCTAGCCAGGCCGCGCGCCCGTGCGCCCGTGCCGTCTGACAGGCAGACCCCGCCTGTCAGCGGCAGTTCTCCCTCGCGCGCGCCCTCTCTCTCTCGCTCGCTGCCTAGTGGGGCCGATCTGTCGGCGCCAGTTCTCCCTCGCTCGCGCGCTCCCTCTCTCTGTCTCGCGGACCCGGATCGCCAGTCGCCGAGCCGTTGCCTCGCGCACCCCTTTCTTCTCTCTCTGTGTCGTGGACCCTACTTGTCAGTTCCGCCCCCTCCACGCTCGCCGTGGACCGGCACGTGCGCACTCGCGCACGTCGCCAGATTTCTCGGCCACGACACCCGCCCACGCGCCTACCTCCCTTTTTAGAGCCCCGCCAGTGCCCCGCGCATACCCCTCACCTCATTTCGCGCAGCTTCACCCTCTCTCGCGCTCTACTCATGCCGCCAGCCACCGCCGGAGACCCGCGCCCGCGTTCCCGGCCATCTAGCTCGCTGGAGACCGCTCCAAGCCTCCCCGAGCTCCGCCCCGAGGTGAGACACCCGTCCTCGTGCCCAATTTCCCCTATTGCGCTCTGTGTTCGGCCAATTTCGCATTCACCGGTGCTCGGTCGCGGTAGTCTGCCGTGCTCGCGCGGTGGTCGGCCGATTTAGCCTGGTCTAGTTCACCGGAGTAGGCCCCTGTGTCACCCCTGCCTCTGCTAAAGTTAGCCAAGGCCTTAGCGCGCCTTAGGACCCCTCCCCGTGGCTGGAATGGCTCATCGGAGTTTCTCCGGCCCGTCCGAGGCCTTCTCACCTCCGTTCTACCCTCTCGGCCAGTGGATTCATGGCCCCTTCCCCGCCATTGAGTTCGCCATGGCGCCCTCTCCCTCTCTGCCCAACTCCGATGACCCCAGAGCCACCCTAGCTCGCGCCTGCCTCAACTCCGGCGACCTCACCGTCACGGAGAGGAGCGGCGCCGCTTCGCGCACGTCTGTTTCCCCGGTCTGATTTTCCCCGTCCGATCTTGATCGCACGGCCCGGACCGCAGGATACTGCTTCGCGCACGTGCGCCTGACGCCCTGGCCCACCTGTCAGCGCCACCCACAGTCGCTCATCCTTCCCAGTCTGATTTCCCCCGTCCGATTTTGATCGAATGGCTCGGACCCCCTCGGACTCCCCTCGGACCCCCTCCGTCCGATCTTGATCGAACGGCCCGGACCCCAGGATATCGCTTCGCGCCCGCGCGCCCTGATGCCCTTGCTCGCCTATCAGCGCCTCTCCCCCTCTGTCGCTGACACTCCCTGGCCCGCCTATCAGCGCTCGCCCACCCACGCACGCGCGCCCTCGGTCGCAGATCTAATCTCAGCCGTTGGTTTTAGATCTGACGGTTAGATTCACCCGATACCCCTTCGTGTGGCTGTTTTATTAAAGAGACCCTCGATTTATTGGAAATCAACCCGTCGTCCCTGGTTTTCGCGTGCAGGCCCCTGTAATCTTACAGATTTAGCCCTGGACTTTTAAATATTCATAGAATTAGCCCTAATTTCATATTTTGAATCCCCAAACTTGTTTATTTCATAACTTTTGCATATGAACTCCAAATTTAGTGATTCAAATTGCAAAAGGTTCATAGAATTATTCTCTGTTTAAATAAAATGGTTTCACTTACTGTCTGGACACTCTAATTTTTAGGATTGAATATGAACTAAGGTAGATGTATTTTTATTTACTCAATAAAATAAATAAAAGGAGAACCCTAGAGATTTAAACCTGTTTAATCTTGTGAGACTAATAATGTGTATTATATGAAATCATCTCCGGTCTAAATTTAGGTCACAATAAAGTAAATTGAACTATGTTATGTACTTGTAAGTAACACTTGGGGGAAATAATAACCTATTTTCAAATAGAGTTAATGTATGTTATTGCTTATGTTATACTTTGAATTCAGTATCCCCTATGTAGTATTGTGTCCTTTTAAGATGTGATCCAATGTTTGTACATGTGTGGTGTGTTGTTCATTTGTACTTTCCAAATGTATTGAATGCATGCTTGCTTTATTTAGACAACGAGCAGTTCGAGGTTCCTGAGTGTGTTGTTGGAGACCTCCCTGAGCAGCAACCTGGTGAAGGCAAGTGTCCTCTGACCTATTATGTCCTACATACTTTATGATTCACTGTCCCGCATTACTTTATGAAACCTAAGGATTGACTAGTCTGTATTCACTTATCCTTGTTTACCTTTTCGGGTTATCATGGTTAGCATGTTGCTATTGCCTTAACTTAATCAATGAATATGATGTGAACATTTATGATACGATACTGTTATCCTGATTATGTGAATGATCTTGTGATACCTTAGGGGACTCAGGCCTTTTTCCTGAGTACCTCTCCGTAAGGACCTGTTCGTGGAGTGACCACCCGGGATAACAGTACAACCATGAGGGTGGAATGGGACGCCCTTAGCTGATTAATTAGATGAACCTAGGGGTGTAGTTGGCTTTGCTGGAGGGTCATCAATGGGGGCCACGAGTGCTCGCTTTGCCAAGGTTGGGGTGCAGAGGTTCTTTCAATTTGGTTTGTTAGTCACCCACCTTGGGGACGTGTGCTGCGTTTGTACGACTGGCGAAACCTAACGAGCAGCTATGCACCAGGGGAGTCTTTGTAAAGGCTACAAAGTGTATCCCTGGCCATTCACCTTGGTAGTGAAGATCGGGTCTGTACAACCTAGGCTAGAAAGGGATCACGACTTGTGGGTAAAGTATACAACCTCTGCAGAGTGTTAAAAACTGTTATATCAACCGAGTTCATGGTTAAGAGCAGCCTTCAGATCCTCTTTGATTAGAAGAACTTGGATACCTTTATGATGATGATTAACAATGATGCTATAAAATCTGATCTTTGGTATTTCCTCGTTTGAGGAAGTACTTTTGGGTAATAACTAGGTTTATTACTAAAAGTTGGCTCTACTAATAATAATAAATACTTGACTAACTTAAAAGCAACTGCTTGACCTCAACCCCATATATAGCTAGTCTACTTTAGCCAAACGAGACATTTGCTGAGTACGTTGATGTGTACTCACTCTTGCTTTACACACCACCCCACCCCAGGTTGTCCCCACTGTACTCAGTACTCAGGAGGTGATGCTGGCAACATGGAAGATTTCGAGGAGTTTCAAGACAACGACGAGTTCTAGTTCTTTCTTAGTGGCAAACCCCCCCAGTCAGCTGCCTGTGTAGGCTTAGCATCTACGTTTCATAATTCCGCACTTTGATAATTATGTTGAACAATGATTATGTATTAGACTCTGTGGATGTCTTGGACATCACGATGTAATAAAGTACCTTTCCGCTATTTATTTCAAGCATTGTGTGACGATGTCCAATTATGTAATCACTGTGTACGTGAGTTTCTGATCTTGGCACGTACATGGTTCACATTCGGTTTACCTTCCAAAACTGGGTGTGACAGAATCAAGGCAAGGTCAAAGGTTTGGGAAAGATAGCCATCACAAGCGAGCACTCCATTTCAAATGTATTTTTAGTAGAGTCGCTAGGATACAACCTTCTGTCTGTAAGTCAATTGTGCCACATGGGTTATAATTGTCTGTTTACAAATGTTGATGTATCTGTATTTAGAAGAAGTGATGGTTCATTAGCGTTTAAGGGTATATTAGACGGCAAGCTATATTTAGTTGACTTTTCGAAAGAGAATGTCGGTCTAGATGCATGCTTAATGGCTAAGACTAATATGGGCTGGTTGTGGCATCACCGTCTAGCACATGTTGGGATGAAGAACCTTCATAAGCTTCTAATGGGAGATCATGTGTTAGGACTAACCGATGTCTGTTTTGAGAAAGACAGACCTTGTGCAGCATGTCAGGCAGGGAAACAGGTGGGAAGCACTCATCACATCAAGAATGTGATGACAACATCAAGACCACTGGAGCTTCTTCACATGGACCTCTTCGGACCCGTTGCCTACCTCAGCATCGGGGGAAGTAAGTATGGTCTTGTAATTATTGATGATTTTTCCCGCTTCACTTGGGTGTTCTTTTTGTAGGATAAGACAGAAATCCAAGGGACCCTAAAGCGCTTCTTAAGGAGAGCTCAAAATGAATTTGAGCTAAAGGTGAAAAAGATAAGGAGCGACAATGGGTCCGAGTTTAAGAATCTGCAAGTTGAGGAGTATCTTGAGGAGGAAGGCATCAAGCACGAATTCTCCGCTCCCTACACACCACAACAAAATGGTGTGGTAGAGAGGAAGAATAGGACACTAATCGACATGGCGAGAACGATGCTAGGAGAGTTCAAGATGCCCAAGCGGTTTTGGTCGGAAGATGTGAACACAGCTTGCCACGCCATAAACCGACTCTACCTGCACCGTCTCCTCAAGAAGACTTCCTACGAAATCCTTACCAGTAACAAACCCAATGTCTCTTACTTTCGTCTATTTGGGAGCAAATGCTACATTCTGGTGAAGAAAGGTAGATATTCTAAATTTGCTCTCAAGGCAGTAGAAGGGTTTTTACTAGGGTATGACTCAAATACAAAGGTGTATAGGGTCTTCAACAAATCATCAGGATTAGTTGTAGTCTCTAGCGACGTTATATTTGATGAGACTAATGGCTCTCCAAGAGAGCAAGTTGATCTTGACGACATAGATGAGAATGAAGTTCCGACGGCCTCAATGTGCATGATGGCGATAGGTGATGTGCAACCATAGGAACAACAGGAGCAAGATCAACCATCTTCCTCGACAATGGTGCATCCCCCAACTCAAGACGGTGAATAGGTACCACAAGAAGAGGGGCAGGATCAAGGGGGAGCACAAGAAGAATAGGTTATGGAGGAAGAAGCACCACGGGTCCCTCCAACTCAAGTCCGAACGTCGATCCAAAGACATCACCCCGTCGATCAAATTATGGGTGACATCAGCAAGGGAGTAACTACTCATTCACAATTAGCTAATTTTTGTGAGCATTACTCGTTTGTCTCTTCTATTGAGCCTTTCAGGGTAGAAGAGGCCTTGCAGGATCCGGACTAGGTGTTGGCCATGCAGGAAGAGCTCAACAACTTCAAAAGAAATGAAGTCTGGAGCCTGGTGCCACGTCCAAAGCAAAACATTGTGGGAACCAAGTGGGTGTTCCGCAATAAGCAAGACAAGCACGGAGTGGTGACAAGAAACAAGGCTCGACTTGTGGCAAAATGTTATGCCCAAGTCGCAGGTTTGGATTTCGAGGAGACTTTTGCTCCTATGGCTAGGCTAGAGTCTATTCGGATATTATTGGCCTATGCTGCTCGCCACTCTTTTAGGCTATACCAAATGGACGTGAAGAGCGCTTTTCTCAATGGGCCAATCAAGGAGGAGGTATATGTGGAACAACCCCCTGGCTTTGAGGATGACAGGTATCCCGACCATGTGTATAAGCTCTCTAAGGCGCTCTATGGACATAAGCAAGCCCCAAGAGCATGGTATGAATGCCTTAGAGATTTCCTTATTTCTAATGATTTCAAGGTTGGGAAAGCCAATCCCACTATTTTTACAAAGACTTGCAAGGGTGATCTTTTTGTGTGCCAAATTTATGTCGATGACATAATATTTGGTTCTACTAACCAAGAGTCTTGTGAGGAGTTTAGCAGGGTGATGATGTAAAAGTTTGAGATGTCGATGATGGGCGAGTTGACCTACTTCCTTGGATTCCAAGTGAAGCAACTCAAGGACGGCACTTTCATCTCCCAAACGAAGTACACTCAGGATCTTCTCAAGAGGTTTGGAATGAAGGACGCTAAGCCCGCAAAGACACCGATGGGAACTGTCAGGCACATTGACCACAACAAAGGAGGTAAGTCTGTTGATCAAAAGGCATACCGGTCAATGATAGGTTCATTACTTTATCTTTGTGATAGTAGACCGTACATTATGCTTAGTGTATGCATGTGTGCTAGATTTCAATCTGACCCCAAGGAATGTCACCTTGTGGCCGTTAAACGAATCCTTAGATATTTAGTTTCTATGCCTTGCTTCGGGATCTGGTATCCAAAGGGGTCTACCTTTGACTTGATTGGATACTCAGACTCCGACTATGCCGGGTGCAAGGTTCATAGGAAGAGTACATCAGGGACGTGCCAATTTCTAGGAAGGTCCCTGGTGTCCTGGAGTTCCAAGAAACAAACATCCGTTGTCCTATCCACCATTGAGGCCGAGTATGTTGCCGCAGGACAGTGTTGTGCGCAACTGCTTTGGATGAGGCAAACCCTCTGGGACTTTGGCTACAATCTGAGCAAAGTCCCGCTTCTATGTGACAATGAGAGTGCAATCCGCTTGGCGGATAATCCTATTGAACACAGTCGCACTAAGCACATAGACATCCGGCATCACTTCTTGAGAGACCTCTAGCAAAAGAGAGATATCGATGTGTACCACATTAGCACCGAGAACCAGCTAGCTGATATCTTCACTAAGCCTTTAGATGAGAAAAGGTTTTGCAGGTTGCGTAGTGAGCTAAATATCTTAGATTCGCGTAACTTGGATTGATCTATAGCATACATGTGTTCTATGCCTTTGATCATGTTACTTTGTGCATTTAAATCAATTATTGTTTGTTTGTGGTGCTCAAGTTGTACCAGTCATCTCCGGACCTCATAAGTCTATATGCAAATGTTGCATATATCTAGGGGGAGATGTGCTACAACTTGATCCCTTTGAGACTAATTTGTTTGTTTAAGTACACTTGATGTAGTCTCGAAGGTACATTGAAAGGGAAAATGAACTTGGACGACGCAAAGACTTCCACTGCACTCCGGTATTACTGTATTTAATCTCAAGTTCATACTTGTGCTCTCATTGTCTTTTTGCTCTTAATTGACATTTTTTGGTGAGGCAATGGGGTTAAAGGGCCAAAAATGATCCCATTTTGGTGCTTAATGCCAAAGGGGGAGAAATTAAGGCCAAAGCAAATGGATCAGCCAACCACTTGTGAATTTCAAAAACAA
The DNA here is from genome assembly GCA_029449295.1 of Zea luxurians. Taxonomy (NCBI): domain Eukaryota; kingdom Viridiplantae; phylum Streptophyta; class Magnoliopsida; order Poales; family Poaceae; genus Zea; species Zea luxurians. Next base: position 208,842 of record JAOPSE010000691.1, on the reverse strand, counting down.
TAGAGTAAGAATTTGTGTTTTGTTCAAAATACTCTTATTGCAAAATTTGGTCTCTTATGGGGGACAATTTTGATTATGGGAAAAAGGGGGAGTTTTTGGCACTTGATAAAATTTACTCTTGGAATATCTCTCGATTTGCCCAAACAAATGTGTTTGACTTAGAGATAGGAAAAAGAATTTGGTTTGCAAAAATAAACTAAGTGGTGGCAAAGAATGATCCAAATATGTCAAATCTTGAGTAAAAAGAATTTGGTCTTCATTTGCATTGATGTTGCACTTCTTTTTGTTGCTTTTTGATGTGTTGGCATAAATGACCAAAAAGGGGAAGATTGAAAGGGAAATGTGCCATTGGGCTATTTCTATAATTGTTTTGGTGATTAAATGTCCAACAAAAGTTTTGAGTCCTTATGTGCTAAATGTGTGAAAAGTGCACATCAAAGTACAAGGTATGTTTCTAGACTTAGTATATTATTTTGTATACTAATGTGTTTGTCTAAGTGCTAGAAACAGGGCCAAGAAAAGAAAGAAATGCATTGGAAAAGTCTTGGCTGTGAACAACCAAACATCTGCTCGGGCCCGGCACACCGGACTGTCCGGTGGCGCATCGGATAGTGTCCGGTGCCCCAGGCGAGTCGACGGTGAACCGGCTGCTCTCGGAAAACGACGGAGTCGTACGGCTATAATTCACCGGACTGTCCGGTGGAGCACCGGACTGTCCGGTAAGTCATCCGCGACAAACTCGTCGCTCTCGGGAAACGGAAAAGGCGACATGGCTATAATTCACTGGACTGTCCGGTGGTGCACCGGACTGTACGGTGAGCCAACGGCGCCAGCGGCCAACGGTCGTCCGCGCGATCAACGCGCGACATGTGGCCAGCTCCAACGGTCGGGTGGGTGTACCGGACTGTCTGGTGTGCACCGAACAGTGTCCGGTGCACCAACCGGCCCCGAGGAGCAACAGTCGGATGCGCCCGATATGGAAGGAGATCGTGCACCGGACATGAACAGTGGCTGTCCGGTGGTGCACCGGACTGTCCGATGCACCACTCGACAGAAGGCAAGGATGGCCTTCCAAATTGATCTCCAACGGCTCCTAGTTGCCTTGGGGCTATAAAAGGGACCCCTAAGCGCATGGAGCAGAACACGAAGCTTACAAGAAACATTCTAAGACTCCCAGACTCTGCCTCCACGCATTTGATCAATTGTGTTAGTGATTTGAGCTTCGTTTGAGTTGCGTCCTCCCTGTGCTGTGTTTTGAGCTCAAGTCTTGGCTTGTGTGCGTGTGTGTGCTGCGGATTTGAGTCTTGCGTGTGTTGCTCTCCCTTTCTTACTATTGTGATTCTCTTGTGACAAACTTGTAAGGGCGAGAGACTCCAATCTGTGGAGATTCCTCGCAAACGGGAGAAAGACTACAAGGAAGAAAGTCGTGGTATTCAAGTTGATCATTGGATCGCTTGAAAGGGGTTGAGTGCAACCCTCATCCATTGGGACGCCACAACGTGGAAGTAGGCAAGTGTTACTTGGCCGAACCACAGGATAAAAAATCGTGTCTCGTGTGTTGCTTCTTGTGATTGCTTTGTTCGCACGAGCGTATTTCATAGCCACTTGATTTCACTATCTCCTTAACAATCAAGTTTGTGGCTATTTAGTATTTAATTTTACATGATCACCTATTCACCCCCCTCTAGGTGCTCTCAGCATCCGCTATCAATAATCCAGCTTGAGCCCCCAGATGCATAAACCTGCAAGGTAAGTAAGCTTGGGTTTTATGTACCCAACTCTTGTTGGGTCCTACAAGGTTAGTCACAACAGACTTTGGAACCCAAATACAAGTTTTGTCTCTCTTGCACTTAGATCCCAACCTTCTAGCAACACTTTATCATCTTTGCATAACAGTACAAATGAAGCATTACATGTTTGATAAAGAGTAGTTGGTCTAGTTAATGTCTTCCTAGGCACATGAGAAGCTACATGATGGCACCTAGGTCTTTTCCTACTATGAGCATATGAAGAGCTAGATGCAAACATGGCATGAGAACTAAATGCAGCATCATGATTCATGACATACAGGAGAAACACCATGATTATAACACCTATCATGATGAGCAACACTAGAAATATTCTTGACATGAGCATAAAGATAAGCATGGTTCTTTTGGTCATGTGAAGAATAAGAGCTACTAGCCATAGGAGCCTTACCTTTTTCCTTGTTGAGATTGGAAGTCCTTTGGCTTGTTAAGTTCGTGGTCTCCTTTTGGAAACCAAGTCCATCCTTAATAGAGGGGTGTCTACCAATGGTGTAGGCATCCCTGGCAAATTTTAGTTTGTCATAATTATCCTTGCAAGTCTTAAGTTGAGCATTAAGACTTGCAACATCATTATTTAATTTAAGAATAGTAGAGGCATGTTCATTACAAGCATCAATGTTAAAATCTTTGCACCTATTGCAGATAACAACATGCTCTATAGATGAACTAGCAAAATTTACTTCTTCTAACTTAGCATTTAAATCAACATTTAAATTCTTAAGCTTAGAGATAGAGTCATTGCAAGTAGACAACTTAGAAGTCAATAGTACATTTTTCTTAATTTCTAGAGCAAGAGATTTTTGAACATTAATGAATTTATCATGTTCCTCATAAAGAATATCTTCTTGCTTTTCTAGAAGCCTATCTTTTTCATTAAGAGCATCAATCAATTCATTTATTGTATCTACCTTAAATCTATCTAATCCTTTAAATAGATCACTATAATCCACTTCATCGTCAGAAGATTCCTCATCACTAGAAGTGTACTTAGGTGTATCTCGTGTACATACCTTCTTCTTCTTAGCCATAAGGCACGTGTGGCGTTTGTTGGGGAAGAGGAAGGACTTGTTGAAGGCTGAGGCAGCTAGTTCTTCATCATCGGAGTCGGATGAAGAACAGTCGGAGTCCCATTCTTTTCCAATGTGTGCCTCGCCCTTTGCCTTCCTATAATTCTTCTTCCTTTCCTTCTTCCCTTTCTTTTCTTGTGCCTGGTCATTGTCATTATTAGGACATTATGCTATAAAATGACCAGACTTACTGCACTTGAAGCAGGAGCGGTTTCCCTTAGACTTGCTCTTATTGGGATATTCCCTGTGTCCCTTTAAAGCGGTCTTGAAACACTTGATTATAAGTGCCATTTCGTCCTCATTGAGTCTGGAAGCCTCCACTTGTGCTACCTTGCTAGGTAGTGCCTCCTTGCTACTCGTTGCTTTGAGAGCAACGGGTTGCGGCTCGTAGAGAGGAAGCGGTCCGTTTGCAGTATCGTCCACGTATCTTGCTTCCTTCACCATCATGCGCCCGCTTACAAATTTTTCGAGAATTTTCTCGTGCGTCATCTTGGTGTGCCTGGGATTCTCACAGATAATATTCACAAGATGAGGATCAATAACGGTAAAAGACCTTAGCATGAGTCGGACGACGTCATGATCTGTCCATCTTGTACTCTCATAGCTTCGAATCTTGTTGACCAGGGTCTTGAGCCTGTTGTAAGTTTGAGTTGGCTCCTCTCTCCTTATCATGGCGAACCTCCCCAGCTCGCCTTCCACCAGTTCCATCTTGGTAATCATGGTGACATTATTACCCTAGTGAAAGATCTTGAGTGTATCCCATATTTGCTTGGCATTGTCCAAGCCGCTCACTTTCTTGTATTCATCCCTGCATAGAGATGCTAGCAAAATAGTAGTAGCTTGGTCATTTTTATGTATTTGCTCATTAATAAATACAGAATTGTCAGTGCTATCAAAATGCATTCCATTTTCAACAATTTCCCAAATAGTAGGATGGAGAGAAAATAAGTGACTACGCATTTTATGACTCTAAAATGAATAGTCCTCTCCATCAAAGTGTGGGGTTTTTCCAAGTGGAATAGATAGTAAATGGGCATTCAAATTATAAGGGATGCGAGAATAATCAAAAGAATATTTTTGATTAACTGTTTTCTTTTTCGATGAAGAGTCTTCGTCGTCGTCATCCCTTGGTGAAGAGGAGGAGGCGTCGTTGTCGTAGTAGATGATCTTCTTTATGCGTCTCTTGTTCTTCCCATCCCTCTTCTTGTGACTTGAGCCTGAGTCAGTGGGCTTGTTGCCTTTTGGCTCGTCGACGTAGAGGGTCTCCTTCTCCTTGTTGTTGATCACCATCCCCTTACCTTTAGGATCCATCTCTTCGGGTGGTTAGTCCCTAAATGAAGAGTACGACTTCGATACAAATTGAGAGCACCTAGAGGGGGTGAATAGGTGATCCTGTAAAAATCAACACTAAATGGCACAACTTGGTTTATGAAATGTTAGTGGAATCAAAACCAAGGTGCTATGTCTAGAGAGAAAGAGATGACTTCTTCACTTAATTGCTCTTCACAAGGTGAGTATTAAACTTAGAGCAATTATCAAGTGAGTAGAAGCAGAGAGAATCGCACACGAATAACAACAGATGACACAACGATTTTATCCCGTGGTTCAGCCAAGTAGAACACTTGCCTACTTTCACGTTGTGGCGTACTGGTGTCCCAATGGACAAGGGTTGCACTCAACCCCTTTCAAGCGATCCAATGATCCACTTGAATACCACGGTTTTCTTCCTTATAGCAGATGTTCCCTTTGTGAGGAATTTCCACAAGTTGGAGCCTCTCACCCTTACAATATTAATCACAATGAAAACCACAAGGGTAAGAGAGGGAATAGAAACACACGCAAGAGCTAGAATCACAACAGCGACACGCACACAAGTCAAGAAACGAGCACACAAACATAGCACAGCGAGTTTACAACTCAACAAGTGCTCAAATCTCAAACACAATGATCCGGATGTGTGCTTGCGGAGTCTAGGCGTCTTAGGATGTTCAATGGAGGCTTGGTGTACTGCTCTATGCGCCTAGGGGTCCCTTTTATAGCCCCAAAGCAGTTAGGAGCCGTTGGAGCTCCATTTGGTAGGCAATTCTTGCCTTCTGTCCATTGGCGCACCGGACAGTCCGGTGCACCACCGGACATGAATAGTGCACGATTTCTTTCCTTCTTTGGCAAAGTCAACCGTTGAACCCTCAGTCCACTTGGCACACCGGACAGTCCGGTGCGGCCTAGTGACTGTTGGCTCTGGCCACGCGTCGCCCGTTGATCGCGCTGTCGACCGTTGGCACGGGTACTGTTGGCTCACCAGACAGTCCGGTGCACACCGTACAGTTCGGTGAGTTTTAGCCACGGTGTCCTCGGCGATTCCCGAGAGCAGAGAGTTCGTCGTTGAACAGACTGGGCATCGGACACTGTCCGGTGCACCCGCAGCTGGTGCTCCACTGGTTGTTTCAGCTGAACTCCTTTTGCTCCTTTTGGACTTGACTTAATTGGGTTTCTGGCACTTAGACAAGCATGTTTAGCACATAAAACAACTGACTAAGTGTCTAGAACTTACCTTCACACTTGATCCATCTAAATATTCCTTTGATCAATATTATGTTAGTTCACACATAGTGTGTTGTGCATCTAATCACCAAAATAATATAGAAATGGTCCAAGGGCATATTTTCCTTTCACTTAGTCAAAGCATATGCTCTGATTACATATTCATGTGGTTTGTGATAACTCTCCTCCGCGAACTCACCCTGTTGGTGGGAATATGGAACAATGAATCTTTTGTTTTGGAAAATGACGAAGATCATTATTAATTGTGGAAGATGAATGTGTCAACACTTATCTTGCCTCACGAAATTGCATATGGATCCAATACAAAGTCCTAGGCATGAGTGCTTGAAGCCCTCTTATCGGGTCATTGATAAATGCAATCGAGGTTGAACCAATAATCGCAAAGTAAAAGTCACGAGCATGAAGTTCAGACATTTATGGGCACTATTGAAATAATGTGTGGTGAATGCGATGGTTCAAGTGGTCTTATGAAAGACCCATCCCCACATATGTGTTGAAATAACATTGTTCCGCTATGTAATACATCTGTCAAATGGCATGAATCAAAATATGTAGTTAAAGACTTAAAGGATTTTGAAGATCCATCATGAGATCCCAAAAGGACTCATATTCTTGAATTATAAATATGCAACATATAAATCTCATACCGACAATACATTTGTGATGAGTGGTCACTCTCCTGTGTAGAGAGAATATCTCTAATTGAGATTATAATTCACCGATGCAACATTTCCAGAAGAAATAAAGTCTGAGTTGAACACCAAAATTTATTAATCCCGATAAAGGGATAAAGACCCATACAGACCCGAAGAGAAATAAGATGAGGTACCAAAGGACTTAAAGTTCGTCGAATAAGCACATGTGCATTCCACGAGTTTTACTCATGGTATATTCCACTAAATGTGGAATCATGGTGTTCTCTAAAGCCCTGATGGCATAAACCTAGATGGTTTAGGTGTTACTGGTAAAATATCCTCATTGTGCTAGAATGACAGATTATAATGATTTATCTGATCGATGTAGAATCTCTGATCGATTATGATCTTTGATGGACTTATGTTACACCATCATATAAGTTGTAATGGATGAACGTCTGGAGCGATGAGTCATATCTAGAATATATACTATTACAACTATATCATCCCCTATGTCCTGTGAAAGGACAAGTTACTTGCTTTGCAAAAATATGTGTACATTGTGGTGTATGATAGATTGAAAGGGTAGCGCCCCAATCTCATCCATCCTCATTATTCTAGATGAACAATAAGACATTATCTTGAAGAACATACTTGATTTATGAGGGATAACGACTTTGACAGATTTCATCGTCAGGGTGAACGAATGCTTAATATTGATCGCAATTGTGAGGCACCGAATGTCATATTGTATGCCCTGGAGGAGGCATCAACTTGATAGTCAATATGTAAACTTTATAGAAGTTTATATCAGATATATAGATCCAATAGATCGAACACCACCAATCAAAATAGCTTATTTATGTTGATACGTGCACTACCACTTTTAAACTGGTACTGTCAACATAGCTTCATTTATATCTATCACTTTTAAACTAGACATAATTTTCTTAAACCGCATAGGCTCTCATTGCCTCCGTAACATACAACAAGCTCAGCATATATTGTGTTTGCTTATAGCTCTGAGTGTGAATATATAACCTGGCGTGGATTATCTACCTTCTTTACACGCTGTATAATCCAAATCTAAGCATTTTATAGTTTTGAGGCTACTCGATTTTTCTAATCACCACTCTTGAATTCTTCTAAAATCTATTTAGAATCCCGTTTATGGATGTCATGGTAGAGCAATTAAATATTTGAGCACACATTCTACTTTTACAACTAATATTGGTTCCTTAGAAATTGACCACTCTCTAAATTATAATTGTCGCTCTTGACTAACGAAGGTGCGTGTTTACACGCATAACGTCAGAGAGGGCATACAAGCCGTCAAAATCTGCAATTCCTCAATTACTAGTACTAGTTCAGCAGTGAGGGCATACATTATATACATGCCGTCAGAGACATTAGCCAGTCGAGGAGGGGTAAGAGTTACATAAACAGTTCTCTTTCTCCTATGTTCTGTTCAACCATGTTCGAGAAAATAAATAGCAATGTGCATTCCCAAGGATCCTGAGCTAAACGGGTCAAGACTCGCTCCCAGGCTGGGCATCGGAATCAGATTGCTTCTTGTCGCTGCCGTTGCCGTCGTTCTGTTCATTCATATGAGGAATCGGGTCACTGCTGCCCCCCAGCTTTTCCTGCAAAGTTCATACCAACACTGAGGCCAACAGAGTTTACAGGAGACAGAAAAAAGCATCTGAAGAAAGTCACAATCACCCTAGCAATATGCAGAATAATAAGTCAAGGCATCGCAACACGTACCAACGATCTAGAATAGCTGATAATATGAAATGACAGTATCAAGATAGCCAACGAATGATACCTTGAGTGAAGCGTTCTGCGAAAGTAGCTGTTCGTACTCCTTTCTGATCCGTTCAAGCTCGGCCCTGAGAGAAGAGTTCTCCGACCTCAGAGTTTCAGCACGTTGCCCAAGCTCCTCACACTCAGCCTGGAATAATCGAATAAGATCGTGAAAGCACTGAACAAAATCATCTTGAAACTTAGAAGATGGAGTTCAGGAAGCAAGACGATGTTAGCATTAGCATTGCACAACACCTGCTTGCGCAGCCGGGATCTGCGTGCCGATTCTCTATTAGACTGCTTCCGTTTTTGCTTCTTGAGTTCCCTTTCATCCTGAATATTGCCATGATACAGTCACAGTTCGTAGCGGTTAGATTTTCCTATACTAACGTGCACACAAAGGCACTTATATAGTTATATAAACACAGCAGCATTGAATTGTAGTATCCTTGTTAGTATCTTATATTTACCACACCCAAACCACAAAAGATAGACAAACTTTTCAGAGCACTTCAAAAGATGGCAATGCTATAATTTATCTTATCTTTTTCAGTTTAAAACGATGGTGTTTGAAACAAGCACAAGAAACTTTAACCTGAACAGGAAAATGGAAACAATAGTGCATCAAATAGTTTCGCTCAGTGAACTCATTATATTTTTACAAGAATAAAATGGAAGACCTGTGTATGTTTATATTAGGTTGGAAACAAATAAAACAGAGTTTGCAACAATAGCTGCCGCGGTGGTTACCAGACCTAACTCACTCACTCAATGGACTACGTGGACAAGGAAACAACCACACAAGGGGAGGTAAGACTAATTTCTAACTGAAACTATGAGCTCCATCGAGTGCTTGCACCACAGGACGTCCAGGCTCCACCGCTCCAGCCTTGCATCCTCACTATCTAGAAACACTATCGGCATACATAAAAAAACAGTATGCGGTTCTACAGAGCAATCAATACTCTAGAAACACAAACAGGAGTACAGGACATGCCGACCCCTCAAAGAGCAAATCTTTTAGTACATATAATTGTAAAGTTTAAGCAACATGCTAAAGGACTGTACCCATTGGTCTCCCCGAGCTGAACCAGCTGGTGCTTTGCCATGCGTTGCAGAGACAGCTGCAGAACCTGGAGCTTCCCAGTAGTGCACTCCAATATTCAAGTTAGCTGTGGAGCTAGAAACTCCTCCAACCATTGCGCCCGGTTGTATTGGAAGCATCGCCATGGTTTGGTTTAACACTCCTTGTGATGCTGAATAAGATATGCTATTCTGAGAATTGCCTGCATATTGACAGGTTATACCCATCATCTTATTAAGACAGATATGCAATTCTACTGGTCTTTAGCATTTGAAAAAAGAAGTCCTTAGATACCCACCATCTTCCTTTCCATCATTGTCCTTTGAATGTGAATCCTGAAACAGAAAAAAAAAATATTAAGGAGTCCAAAAGAAGTGTTATGACAGCAAAGAGAGTGAGAACTACAGGTCAATCTCACATTTTCATAATTGGCATCACTTCCTTCACTCTCACTCTCACTTCCACTCTCACTGCAGGTAAAAAAATACAAGGTGATTAGGTTGTGGATGAACTCTAGAAATGTGTAAGTGTAACTTACACTAACAAATAAAAACCTGTGCGAGGTAATCCCATTGGCAGATGGAGCAGATGTTCTGCCAGGCTCACTTTTCCCTGAAATTGTTACCAGAAATCTAACTCAATTTCTTGACTCCAATTGACTTTTATAATGAACTGTTGACTTGGAAATGACTCACCATTCATTTCTGGAGCACTTGGCGCGGTTCCCTGAAAGATATATTTCAGGACTACATGAAACCGCGATGACCAAAAGGGAATATGCACAGTTGATTACTTACAGGAGTTTCAGCATGTCCATTTGTTGGCATAGGGTAATGACTAAACGGATGCATAGTCTGCCAATAATTTATTCATCATGCAAAAATGTCAGCCAAACAGGATCAAAGGGTGTGTGTACATTAGCTAGCATGTAGGTTAAATTTGTTAGGCATAAAAGTTCATACAGGAGGTGTAGAGGGATGGGCATATACTGCTCCAGGTGGATACATCACATAAGGTGGTGGTGGAGTCCCATAAGGTGGTACCATGGGCTGCAATTAAGGGGCATTACAGGTTGATATTAACAATTTAACATTAGTATAGATTAACAGAGAAATGGGTGTCTCAGATATAGGGGCACCTGAGCTCCCCACATGTATGGATGGGCCTGTGGATTTGCAGCAACGGTAGGGGGGAAGAACCCATGTGGTGGAATTGCTTGGTATGCCTACCAAAATTTTTAACAAGAGATAAAGCCATAAAGGCAAGGAGAATTGCTTGATAAAAATATAAGGTAAATGAAAAATGTTTGTTTCTTAATTAGCAAGAGCATATTTTATATGGAATAACCTGAAAGCTGGGCCATTCAGGGTAAACTGAAACTGTTCCACTGGATGTAGTAGCTGGAGGTTGATCCTGAAAATAAGGAGGTAAGAAACAAAAACATAATGTTTTGTCACAATAGGAACAAGAGAATTGTGCTTTGGCCTAGTTGGATATTTGCTTGTCAATGGAAGGAACTAGACTATGTAACTAAAACAAAAATCGGCAGAAGGTGGCATTCAAATGCTGCTTAAACCTATGTATGCAAATTGCAATTGTGCATTTCAACTTTAATAGCAAGATTAGCCACATAATCTGAGAAAGGCAGACTGTCCTTGTATTCTTTATTAGTCCACAAAAGCATCAATTCATATCATGCCATACTTATTCGACATGTCCCCAGATTTGGCCACAACAAAAATCATGAATTCCAAAAAAAATGTCATTATAGCTAGTGATTACCCTAAGGGGGCGTTTGGATCCCTTCATTTTGAAGGAATTGAAATTTACTTCATATAGTAGGTTATTTGGTTTGGAATTTGACATTCCATCACTTTCCAAAGTTTAGATATAAGCCTACCCCAAATTCTTAGGACGAGAAAGTGGAAATTAAATTTATGTATCACTAGTCTATGTTTCTGGTTCGCTTTGGTATCTATGTTTCTTAATTCTAAGTAGGGATGAAAACGGTCGGAAACAGTATTTATTCGGTAATCAGTTTTTTCTTTGATTGTGAATAAATAGGATATAGAATATACAATATAAATTTGTATTCTTGTTTTTAACATCCAGCTTGTTAAGATTCATAAAAGATAAACCTTAAATTCATCCTACATTTTCTCAAATAATAGATATAAACTTCGGTATGGATTCGGAAACAAATTCGGTAATTTTTTCAACTTTTTATGTTGTAGGGAGCAAATAATACATAAAACAACTTATATAATATTTTATTCATATTTGTACTAATGTGCTTGATAACATAAAAAAGATCAACATTAAATTTTATACATATCTATTTTAAAATATTAAATTTGTTCTAACAGTTCGGATTACCACTTTCATCCCTAATTCTAAGCGAAGAGAGGATGTGTAGGAAGAAAAAAAAGGGGCGGTGCCCTGCTTCTCCTCGCGGGAGCTCCTGTTCATCGTCGGCCCGTTGCGGCACGAGGGCGGTTCCTGAGCCGTTCTCTTCGCTTCCGTCTCCCGCTGCTTCGTCTGCTCGCGGCCCAGAGAGGCAGGTGGTCGGCGCGGCGTGTGATGGAAGATATCCTGCAAGTACGCGGCTAGGGTTTTCGGCTGACTTCTTGGGTTCGCATTCTTTCCCTCATCTCGCTTCGTGTCTCTCTCGCCTCTGGTCTCTCCCGTGTTCGTCGCGCGATAGTTTTTGCGGTGGCTGGATTTCCTCTCTGTTTCGTCCGCCGACGCCTGCCGAGGAGTGGCCTCTCCCGGGTCGCTCGATTGATCCGGTTCAGATGAATCCGAAGAATCGCAACCCTAACTGGGACCGGTGGGGCCCGAAGGATGCTCCGCAGGGTTCCCAGGAGTGGGGAAAAAATTGGAGTCTCAGCTGGCGGTTGAAGACTGGATCTGGAAAGCCTGATGGCAAGGATGACATCCCTATCGCTGCTTGCGGCGATGGCGGCCAGCCAGGTATCCTCAAAACCCCTCCCCCTACCATTCTGAAAGTTGAGAATGAATTGGTGCGTAGGGTTTTCTGCCAAAAATGTGGTATGGATGGCCATCATGCTAGGGAGTGCTTCAAATCTTTGTGGTGTGAAATCTGTCGCAAGGAAACGCACAACACCGCACGGTGCGTTCTCCCCAAACAGAACAAATCTAGCATGCCTATTGTTGGGATGGCGGCAGATGGGCTAGGGTTTTACTCTTCTCATTTCGCCAAGCCGTTATCCAACAAACCGAAGCGCAGTTTTATTGGTCTCGTTAAAATCGTTGAGGGTTTGATCTCGGCCGAGGATCTTGAGAAGGATTTCGGTTTTCATTTCCCCTGGGGCCGTACTTGGAAAGCTACCAAGTGTCACTCTGGTTTTCTAATGCAATTTCCCTCTCAAGAGAGGTTGGATGAGATGATTAATTTCCCAGAATTGAAAATGAAGTTGTCGGGTGCAAAAATCTCTGTATCTTCTTGGAGCTCTCAGGCTAAGCCCAAGTCCAAACTGCATTCGGTTTGGATTGTGGCAGAGAATGTGCCTGAAGAACTCCAGAATTACCAGGCTATCTGTGAGTTGGGATCTACTATTGGTGCTGTGGAAGAAGTGGATATTACCTCTTTAAACTCTAAAGAAATTGTTAGATTCAAAGTGCATGTGAAGAGTGTTGCTATGATTCCCCCGATCATTGAAGTTGGTGTCAAACCTTTTCTGTATGACATTTTCTTTAAAATTGACAACATTACTGATGAAGGGTGGAATGATGAGTCTATTAATCTGGGCAAGAGGGCTTCTGTTGATAGGCAAGGATTTGGTGACCTCTCTCTTGGTAAATCTGTTAAAAAGGCCAAAAGTGGGGATGATGATTCTGGTAGAGATGTTAAGGGAAAATCCCCCTTAAATGTATCCTCCAGTCATGTCAATGTTGCTGGGTCTTTGTCAGAACATTCTGAAAGTATGAAGTTGGGGAAAGGTTCTGAAGGAACCAAAGGTTACCTTGATAGTCAGGGTAATGATGATGAAGAATACAATGAAAGTGAGGATGATTTGTTGGATTCTCAGGAGTTGGAGGAATTCATCAAGGATGATGAATTTATTCCTTCTCCCGCTCAAGAGAAAAAGAAAATGAATATAAATGTTCCTGATGATGCTAGTAAGAGTGCTGGAGTTAAGAAAGGAGGAGCTATGGAAGGTGATCTGGCAGAAGGAGTTAGAAGGAGCAGCAGACTGGAATCTACGGAAGATATGAAGATTGCTGATAAGGCGGCTGCAAGAGCTATGGCTAAAGATGCTTTCATCAACAAAGGTACGTCGTACAATCCTTTCTCTGTTCTTAATACTGATAATGCTGTTCTTATGGATGTGGCTTATAAAATTGGAGTTGATTTAGGTTCTTCCTTTGATGATGCTGTGGAAAATTTAAATCTGATTAAATCCATAGAGATGTCTAGGAAAAATTTAGTTGTTCAATCTGTTAAGATTAACGTTGATAATTCCAAAGTAGATTACATTGCTTCTGATGTGGATAATAGTATTCATAATGCTAGTGTGGATGATGAAGTGTCTGATCTTGATGATGTTATGGTCCTTAGAAAAGGTCGTAAAATTCGTCACAGGAAAAAAACTATGAGAAGGAAAAAAGAGGCTAGTAAATCTCCCAGTAATAGGAACATCCCTATTAAGTGGAGAGGTCAGACTGAAGGGCACACCCTGAATTGTTCAGAATGACTGGTGTGATTTGGAATTGTCAGGGCCTGGGTAAAGAAGTGAAAAGTGAATTCCTCCGGGATATTATCAGGAAAGAGAAAATTGACTTTATTGGTTTACAAGAAACCAACAAGAAAGACTTTGAAGATTCTTGGTTGAACTTCATTAGTGGTAACAGGAACTTCGTTTGGGTCTGGTCTCCCCCTAATGGTAGGTCGGGAGGTTTGCTGGTGGGGTTTGATTCTGACATGTTTGATGTTAGAGAGAAAGAGTTGGGTGAATTTATGATTCGGACTCTGGTGATTCAAAAAGAATCAGGATTTATTTGGAATTTTATTAATGTTTATGGGGCTGCTCAAAATGATCAAAAACAGAAATTCTTGAGTGAATTGTCCTCCTTCTGTTCCAAGTGCTCTCATCCAATGTTGATTGGAGGAGACTTTAACATTCTTAGAAAAGATTCCGAGAAGAACAAACCTGGGGGTACCAATAAGTGGAGTTCCCTTTTTAATTCTATTATTGATGTTCATGAGTTGATTGAATTGGATCTTTGTGGTAGGCTTTTTACCTGGTCTAATAATCGAAATCCACCTACTTATGAGAAGTTGGACAGATTTCTAGTTAGCCCGGAGTGGGATCTGCATTATAATAATGTGAATGTTTCTGGTCTTAATAGATCCTTTTCTGATCATGTGCCTTTATGTCTCAAAACTGATTTTTCTTCTCCGGCTAAAAGAGATTTTAGATATGAATTATTTTGGAGGCTGAGACCTGAGTTCAGGTCTTTGGTTGAAAATAATTGGTCTCTGCCTGTTAGAAGCAAAAAGAGTATTGATATTTGGAAAGAAAAAACAAAACGGTTGAAAAAAATGTTGAAAGGTTGGAATATTAACGTAGAAGGTAGATATTTGAAATTAAAAAAAGAATTGATGGAAAAAATTGACATTTTGGATAAAAAATGTGAAATTACGGGTATTTCGGATACTGAAAGAATCGAAAAGCTCGATATGGAGTGGAATCTGAAAAAAATCATGGAAGAAGAAATTTGCAAAAAAAAAAAGCAAACTGTTAGAGAAAAATTTATCAATGAGGGTGATGAGAATACTAAATTCTTTCACCTTCTTGCAAAAGGTCGGAAGCGGAGGGTTGAAATCCCCTTCTTGAATCATGAAGGTGTCTCTGTGAACGATGCTGAAGGTATCAATAAAATTGCTTCTTCCTATTACAAAGAGCTCTTTGGCCCTTCTGTGTTATCTAGTATTAACATATCTAACCTCAATATGAATCAGTTGTCGGACAATGAAAGGTCATTTTTGACGGCTCCTTTTTCTATTGATGAGATTAAAAAAGTGATTTTCGAGATTGTTGGGGCCATGCTTCGTTGCGCCGAAGGTCTTACACGAAGAAGCAGCTTCGGCTGAAGTTGTCCCCAGGAGATGGCCTGTTGGGGGCCTTCGTCCTCCGAAGGTCCTCAAAAACATGATTTGACAATGTTTTCCAAGTGGATTATATGAACAGGTATTTTCGGATTCAGAATTATGGATATGGAGCACGACCAGGACGAAGCCTGAACCAGACGAAGGTCGAGGGCGGCCGAAGCTGTGCGCAGGGAAGCTTCGGCGCGTTGGCATACGAGAGAACCGACTTAAAGATGAAAAGACTTCGGGGGCCTCGACAGATTTCCATAAACTGTTAACAAATGTAATGGACATGAATGTAATTTTACGTGGGCTGCGTCCCGCGTCTATAAATAGGTGAACAGTACTCCCGTACTGTTCACGCTGACTTGGCATTCTGCTTTTGCGTCACACTTGTACTTTATACCTTCTTTCAGGACCGAAGGTACATTTGTAATTTAAGATCATTTCTATTTTTCCATGTTAATAAAATAGAAATGATTTTATGTTGTTTATATTATATTTCGTGCTTTATATAAGTCCTTCGTCATTACTCGTTATAATTACGAAGGTATGTCCCTTATGACCTTCGTCCGAAATTCATTATTTCCCGAAGGGGCATAATGTTTCGAAGGACGAAGGACTTTAACATTTAACACTTTTTATGTTGCCTTGTTCTTAACTCTTAGCATTTGAGAACAAGTCCCCAACATTGGCGCCCACCTCCGGTGAACTCACTTCCACTTCGAGCTTTTGTGAACACCTTCGGAAGCTATAGACCTTCGCTATGGCGCCGAAGAAAGCTTCAGCAATTGGGGCTTCAGCACTGCAACCGCTGGACCACAACCAGGAGACCGTCTCTCTTCGGGAGGCCCGAAGCCAGAAGAGAAAGGCCGTCAGCCCGACGCTCGAGGAAGAAGAGCTAGACCAAGAAATCAGAGACATGGAGATGCTACATCAACAAGTGCAGAGGAAGAAGGAGAAGATGGCCCGCCTAGCTGAGTTGCAGAGACAAATAGACGAAGCCTCTGAGGAAGTTCGCCATCTTACCCACGATGAGCAGAACAGAAGACCTCATCAGAAAGACCTTCATCAGGAGGGCTTCGTCAACGAAGATGACTGGTATGACAATTTCCATCAGGGAAATTTTGTTTTTGATGACGCTTCTCCTCTGTCCGCTGAGCTGCAGGCTACACCTTGGCCTCCATCCTATAAGCCACCTCAGCTTCCCATGTTTGACGGCCACTCTGATCCGAAGCAGTTCTTGATGAGCTACGAAGCAACAGTGTCTTCGTACGGGGGCAATGCTGCAGTCATGGCAAAGTCTTTCGTTATGGCCGTCAGGAATGTTGCTCAGACCTGGTATTCCTCCCTTCGGCCAGGAACAATCACCTCATGGCAGAAGCTGAAGGACATGTTGCTGACCAGCTTTCAAGGATTTCAGACAAAGCCGGTCACAGCTCAAGCCTTGTTCCAGTGTGTTCAAGATCACGAAGAGTACCTTCAGGCGTATGTCCGAAGGTTCTTACGATTGAGGGCGCAGGCACCAACGGTGCCCAATGAAATCGTTATCGAAGCCATGATCAAGGGACTCCGTCCTGGACCTGCAGCTCAATACTTTGCTCGGAAGCCTCCTCAGACACTGGAGAAATTGCTCCAAAAGATGGATGAGTACATTCGTGCTGACAATGATTTCCGCCAAAGAAGGGAGGAGGCCTTCAGATTTTCTGAAATGACCAGGGGCTTCGGAGGAAGATACTACCCGAGGCACGTCCGTTCCATCCACAACACTCAGAATGATGATAAGGGGAGTCAGCAAAACAGGCCGCAAAGCTCTTCACAGGCTTCGGCGCAACAACAAACCTCCTTCCGGCCACCAGCTCCAAGGGGCAGAGGCGCCAGGGGCTTCGGCGGAAGATTCGGAGATCAGCCAAGGAGACTGTTTTGCTTGTTCTGTGGAGAAGGCAAGGGCCATACCACTAGGACGTGCCATGTTACAATCCAGAAACAAAAGGAAATAGCCGAAGCTGCATCTCAACAAGCTCAGCCGAAGCAGGTTATGCATACTGCTTCGTATCATCCGCCTTATATCCCACAATACATAGACAACCACCCTGCAGCTTCTGTGGCTTCGGCAAGTCAACCTCAAGCTTCCTGGCAGCAGCTTCCGCCCCCACCTCCATTGCAGCAAGGCCAACAGCCAGAAGGGAGTCAATACACTCCACATCAGAGGGACTTCAGAGAGCAGTCCGAAGCTCGCACAGTTAACAGCACTGTGCCAGAGTCGAAGCACATATATTGACACATATCCTACCTTTGATAGCACTCTTTCCTATTCAGTTTTATTTTCTGTGAAGCAAAAAACATTGGTAGTTTTCATGTAATGATTTCGTTGTTTTCCGCGAGGAAGATCTATTTGTTCCACAAGCTTAAGTTGCTGAAGCTTAAAATTTTTTCCGTTACCAAGGAGGACCTTCGAATTAAAAATCCTTCGGAGTAACAGAAAGTCGTTCTAAGGAACGCAGCGTAAGTTTGCGAAGTCACAAAAAGTCGTTCCAAAGGGAGCGCAGTGTAAGTTTTCTGCTCAGAAGTCGTTCCTAAAGGAATGCAGAGCCTACAGCGAAAAGTCAACGCTGATACCGCCTAAGTAAAAGGCGAAGAAGCTCCCAAGGGAGGCTTACAGCGAAAAGTCAACGCTGATACCGCCTAAGTAAAAGGCGAAGAAGCTCCCAAGGGAGGCTTACAGCGAAAAGTCAACGCTGATACCGCCTAAGTAAAGGGCGAAGAAGCTCCTAAGGGAGGCTTACAGCGAAAAGTCAACGCTGAGATCGTCTAAGTAAAAGACGAAGAAGCTCCAAAGACGTTCCTAAGGGAATGCAGAGCTTACGAATATATTTTATGAGTATCTTCGGAACAAATGTCACATGCATAGCATAACATCATCACATCATTTTGCATAACATAAGCATCATACATCATATTGCATTTGGCAAAAGAAAGTGACACTCTCAACCTTCGAAAGGATGCTCTGAGAAAGTGATATCGAAATTGTATAGCTTCGGATTACAGCTTCGGAGAATATTTTTATGAAACATGGGTGAGCTTTTTCAGATCAATATTGAGATTGTATAACCTCGGAGTATAGCTTCGGATAATGATTTCACGAAGCATGGATGTCATTCATCAGAATAATTTTAACAAAGAATGTCTTCTTCACGAAGCATGAAAAGAAGGGAAGGTGTTTTTTCGCCGAAGGCTCAAAAAGGTATGTATATAGAGTTTCATGCATCGTGAAGAATTGAATAATGAAAAGAAACTTGTATATTACATCCAAATGTACAAAATATTACACAGATCACAATTTAAATGTTTTTCTAATAGCATCTAGTCCTCTCTTAATACTGCTTCGGCGACTTCATTTAAAAGTTGGTCAACAACTTTGTCCATGATAGCTTCGGCCATTTGTTTGATTTCTTCATCTCCTTTTGTGTGGGGGTCGGCAGTCAACCCAGCAGCTTCTGAGGGAAGAGAACATTTCTTCATCACTATTACAAACTAAGTACAGAGTTTGAAACAAAAATTACAACACAATAAGAACAACTAATTAATACCTAATTGCCTTTCGGGCTCCGTACTTTTTTCAGTAGTTTCCGCCACTTTTCTAGCATCATGGATACCTTTTTCACTCCTTTGGATAATCTCTTGCGCCATTCCTCGGCCGCCGTCGTTCCAGATATCCGTGAAAAATTTGCCGCCAACCACGCTTGCTTCGGCCGAGGGGTCCTTAATGTCTTCGGAAGATAAGGCAACTTCGGACTGAGCAAGAAATTTTACATGATCGCAACCTTTCTTCTCTAAGACAGAGGCAATTCCTCTGGCGCCCGAAAAAGCGCAGATATCGCCACGACTGCTCAGGATCTCCTCGAAGGCCTCTGCTTCGTGACTAATCCATTCCAGTGGACCTTCGGGATTGCCTCGAGAGAAATTCTCTTCGCTGGAGAAGGCGCCCACGCTGGCAAAGCTGGTTTTAATTTTATTCACACATTCTATAGATTTGACATAACACTTTCCCTGAGATGTACGAAGCTCTTTAACTCTTAACTCCAATTTGTTGACCATATGATCACTGAGTTCTCGTTTTGTTTCCTCAAGAACGCGCTCCTCTCTAGCTCTAGTCAGCTGTTTCTGAAGATCTTTAATTTCACGCTTGTGGGCTTCGGCCTGGGTTTTTGAAGCAGCTTCATCCTTTTTTACTTTGTCTATCAGCGTAAGAAGAATTTTATCCTTTTCTAGAGCTTCGTTCCTCAATTTGATAACTTCGGAGCGCAAATTGTTGAACGCAATCTCATAACTTTCATCTTCGGCGCTCTTTTGCGCTCTCAGCGCGTTGCTTAGGATCAGGCCCTATACGAAAAAGAATTCATATAAGAAAAAACGAATGTGTCGTGTAAAAAATATAATAATACAAGAGGGATTTCTTTTCAAGCGTTAAATTCCCATACCTTCAGACTGTTGTACGCAAGACTGTCTGCGAGATCTTCTTTTGTCATGGCGCTTAATCCAGATTCGAGCTTCGGGAAACCAATACTCCTGGCCATTTCTCGGCAGACAGAGAGCTCTTTGTTGTCAGGCAGGCAGTATAAAAAATCATCTTCATTTGTCCCGTTGAATATTACTGCCCCCTTTGGATATTTTAGCTCCTTTGCATAATGGTTAGCTTCATGAGTTTCTTCTTCAGATAATTTTTTCCCCGAAGCATGTCGTATGATGTAATCACACATGCTGGCAGGTGCTTCGGGGATGGCAGTGTCAGTCTCTTCAATTAAAATTGGTTCTGGTATTTTTATTGCTTCGGCTTCCAAAGTTTGTTCCCTGAAGGGCTCTGAAGGCCCAGCTTCAGCTTCGGCTTGTTGCGTCGGAGCTTCAGAGGAAGCTTCAGCGATTTCAACACTCTTTTTTGGAGTTGTGCTTGAAGACTTAATTGTCTCCAAGACATCTAGTACATTTACCATTCTCTTCCTTTTTGGGGTCACCATTGGACCCTTTTGGATTTTTGCTGCTTCGACATTTACTACAGGACTTAAAATTTCTGATGCTTTTTCCTTAGTCAGATTTTTCTCTTCTTCCATTTTTCCTGTCGATGGTGCTTTGGCCATCTCTGCAATTTCTGGCAGCAAGGTTGGCTGTTCAGCTTCGGCGGCCGAAGAAGTTTCTCCAGTGAACTCAGGCACCGAAGCTGGTTCAATATGGCGTGGTCGGTGTGTGAGGACCTTCAACCTTTTTCCTTTTGGTTCTGGCTCGCTAGGAGCGGTTCCAGCTTCTTCTTTTTCAGAGGTTATGTTTTTCCTTTTTTGCCTTCGGATGGGATAACAATAATCAGGGTAGAAGAACCCGACTGCATCAAACACTCGGTTCAATCTCTTCTTTTTTCGGCCTCCGAAGGCTGCTGATAGTGCAGTATTTTCAGCCTTCGAATATGCCCCAAGTAATTCATCACTTAACGTTTCAATGCTTTTCAGCCAGTCATCATCAGGTTCAATAAATTTATCTGCATATTTGAATGTGTACTTTAGTCTGACTAGTCCGCCTTCGTCGGACTCTTTGATGGTTTCCTTCGGCATTTCCCACTTTTCTGCAAGTGGCCATACCCTGAAGGCGATGTGTTCTTGGACCAAATCCCTTGTCCCAATAAACGAGCAAACTACCCCGAAGGCTCTTTGGCATTTTTCGGCGGCTTCGTCCATTTCGACCTTCGGCCTTCGAAGACCGAAGCGTTGCCAGATTGGGTGCATAATAATACTCTTCACATTCTCTTGAGCTGTTAGATCATTCTTTACATAAAACCATTCAGTCATCCAGGCTCCGGGCCACCTCTTCCGAAAGGTCGGCACAGGGCAGCTTGACCCGGAGCGGGCGCCGAAGCTGTAGCACCCAAAGTTGTTGTGGTATTGCTCTTTTCCCCAGGGCTTCGTCTCGTATAATAACTCATGAATGTTGCAGAAGCTTTTAGCGTTCGGTTCCAAACCTTGGCTTCTTGCAGCCCAGACAAAAATCCCCATTCTTATAATAGCTTCGGGAGTGAGTTGATGAAGGTAGACTTGGAATGTTTTTAGTACCTCAACAACAAAATTGCTCAGGGGGAATCGAAGCCCAGCCCTGAGGAAGCTTCGGAAAATCACAACTTCATCCTCTTCGGGGGTGGGAGAAGTCTTCTCCCCGGCATCAGCTCTCACAATAGATATGTCTCGGAAATATCGCCCCCTCATATTATCAATGTGACTCTGCTTGATGGTCGTTTTCCCAAAAACTGTGTGACTTGGTCGCCACGGTCGATCTTCGGCCTCTTCCCCACCACTTTCCACATCATAGCTGTCGCTGTCATCAGAATCTTCAGATAAACCTTCGAGAATTTCCTTCGTAATTTTCTCTGTATTAGTCTCTGCCATCGCTATCAGGAACCCTAGATTCTTCTCCTCCTCGAGACTCAGCTTCGTCTCAGCAGGGATCTTCAGCTTCGTTTCAGCAGGGGTCTTCTTGCCTTCAGACATCTTCGGGAACGCTCAAAAATTCTTCCCGGGGCCGAAGCTTCGAAATCAAAAAGAACAGCAAATCTTAATGAACAAGCGCTAAAAATTTTAGTGGGCCGAAGCAAAAGGCAAGTGTGCGTATCAAATGAGTTCGCGATGTGATCTTATTTATACGCCTAGGGTGCTGAAAATTAAAAGGCCCCGCTTGTCAGTGAATGTTGCTATTCTAGCAAAGGGAAGGTGTTTTTTCGGACCTTCGGCTCAAGGCCTTCGTCCATATCGCAATCTGAATTTATTATTTACAAATTAATATTGCGAGGGGCTACTGTTGGGGGCCTTCGTCCTCCGAAGGTCCTCAAAAACATGATTTGACAATGTTTTCCAAGTGGATTATATGAACAGGTATTTTCGGATTCAGAATTATGGATATGGAGCACGACCAGGACGAAGCCTGAACCAGACGAAGGTCGAGGGCGGCCGAAGCTGTGCGCAGGGAAGCTTCGGCGCGTTGGCATACGAGAGAACCGACTTAAAGATGAAAAGACTTCGGGGGCCTCGACAGATTTCCATAAACTGTTAACAAATGTAATGGACATGAATGTAATTTTACGTGGGCTGCGTCCCGCGTCTATAAATAGGTGAACAGTACTCCCGTACTGTTCACGCTGACTTGGCATTCTGCTTTTGCGTCACACTTGTACTTTATACCTTCTTTCAGGACCGAAGGTACATTTGTAATTTAAGATCATTTCTATTTTTCCATGTTAATAAAATAGAAATGATTTTATGTTGTTTATATTATATTTCGTGCTTTATATAAGTCCTTCGTCATTACTCGTTATAATTACGAAGGTATGTCCCTTATGACCTTCGTCCGAAATTCATTATTTCCCGAAGGGGCATAATGTTTCGAAGGACGAAGGACTTTAACATTTAACACTTTTTATGTTGCCTTGTTCTTAACTCTTAGCATTTGAGAACAAGTCCCCAACATGGCCGAAGGTTCCTTTTTATGGAGCTTCGGCATTACAAACCGACATAGAGATAGAATGACCTTTTTATCCATAGAGGTCTAAGTTAATGTTGTAAACTTTTGTAAGGGGCATAATTGTAATTTGTCACAGGCTGCGTCCTGTGTCTATAAATAGATGAACAGTACCCCTGTACTGTTCACGCGAACTTGGCATTTGCTTTCGCATCACACCTGTACTTTTGCCTTCCTCAGGACCGAAGGTACATTTGTAATTTGAAGTCATTTATATTCATTCATAATAATAAAAATAGAGATGATTCTATGATATGTTTGTCTTATACTTCATGATTCATATGAACATTTCGTTGCTCATTATTATGTTTACGAAGGTACGTCCTTCGTAACCTTCGTCCGAAATTCTTTATATCCTGAAGGGATATAATGTTTTGGAGGACGAAGGACTTTAACATTTAACATTTTCTGTGTTGCCTTGTTCTTAACTCTTAGCATTTGAGAACAAGCCCCCAACATTGGCGCCCACCTCCGGTGAACTCACTTCCACTTTTCTGAGCTGATGGCTTCGTTCAACAATCAAGCTGGAGCTGCTTCGGCTTCGAAGCTGGTGCTCCCGATAACAGGCGGTTCTTGCTCAGAGCCGGCTAACAAGAAGCAGAAGAAGGAGGCTCAGAGAAGGGTGCAGCATGTTGGAGTGCAGGGACCCTTCATTAAGTCAAAATGGTCCCACATTCCAATTACTTTCTCTCAGGAAGACCTTCAGCTTAAGGATTATCCTCACAATGATGCCATGGTCATTTCTTGCGTGATCAAAGGATTTCTGGTCCACAATGTCCTAGTTGATACAGGCAGTGCAGCTGACATTATATTTGCTAAAGCCTTCAGACAAATGCAAGAGTCCGAAGACAAGATTCATGATGCTACGCACCCTCTTTGTGGCTTCGGAGGGCGGCAGATTGTAGCACTTGGGAAGATTACCATGCCGGTAACCTTCGGATTTGTTAACAACACAAGGACTGAGCAAATTGTGTTTGATATTGTTGACATGGAGTATCCTTACAATGCTATCATTGGCCGTGGTACTCTTAATGCCTTCGAAGCAATTCTTCACCCAGCTTATCTCTGCATGAAGATACCTTCGGACCAAGGACCTATTGCTATTTATGGAAGCCAGGAAGCTGCTAGAAGGGCCGAAGGAAGTTGGACTGACTCCAAAGCAATCCATAACATAGATGGAGCTGAGGCTTGTGAACAGTACAAATTCAGGAGGGAGAAGGCAGCTTCAGCGGATCAGCCGAAGCCCATGTTATTGTGTGAGGACATAGCAGAGCAGAAGGTGCTGTTGGGCTCGCAACTATCTAAAGACCAGGAAAAAACCTTGATAAGGTTTTTATTCAACAACAAAGATGTTTTTGCATGGTCAGCTAATGATCTCTGTGGAGTAAATCGGGATGTTATTGAACATTCGCTCAATGTCGACCCATCCTTCAGACCCCGAAAGCAGAGGCTTCGGAAGATGTCAGATGACAAGGCCGAAGGGGCTCGCAATGAAGTAAAAAGACTCCTCAGTGCAGGAGTTATCAGAGAAGTAAAGTATCCAGAGTGGCTAGCTAACACTGTTATGGTGAAGAAGGCCAATGGCAAGTGGAGAATGTGTATCGATTTCACAGATCTCAACAAGGCTTGTCCGAAGGATGAATTCCCGCTGCCAAGGATAGATTCTTTAGTTGATGCAGCAGCTTCTTCAGAGCTCATGAGTCTCCTGGACTGCTACTCAGGCTATCATCAAATCTGGATGAAGAAGGAAGATGAGCCGAAGACTAGCTTCATAACCCCAAGTGGCACATATTGCTATCTTCGGATGCCTGAGGGGCTCAAAAATGCTGGAGGAAGTTTCAGCAGAATGACGGCGAAGGTCCTCCACTCTCAGATAGGCAGAAATGTGTTGACTTATGTCGATGACATCATTGTAAAAAGCACGAAGCAGGAAAATCATATTGCTGATCTGCAGGAGACCTTCGCCAGTTTCAGACAAGCTGGTCTGAAGCTGAATCCAGAAAAATGTGTCTTCGGAGTGAAGAAGGGGAAATTTCTTGGATGCTTGGTTTCAACAAAGGGAATCGAAGCTAATCCAAATAAAATCGAAGCTATACTGCGAATGGAGCCACCAACCACAAGAAAGGGGGCCCAAAGATTGACAGGAAGGATGGCATCTCTCAACAGATTCATATCCAGATCAGCAGAAAGAAATTTACCCTTCTTCGAGGTGCTGAAGTCAGCTGAAGTCTTTCAATGGGGCCCAAGTCAACAAAAAGCCTTCGAAGAGCTGAAGCAATACTTGATAGATCTAACAACATTAACTCCACCAACGCCAGGGGCTCCTTTGTTGTTATATGTAGCAGCTTCGCACTCGGCAGTAAGTGCAGCACTTGTCCAGGAGAAGCTTGATGGACAAGTCAAGAAGCAGGTTCCAGTATATTTTGTATCTGAAGTCCTTAGTGTATCGAAGAAAAATTATACAGAGCTGGAGAAGGTATTGTATGCCGTTTTAATGGCATCCAGGAAGCTTCGGCATTATTTTCAGGCATACAATATCATTGTTCCTTCTTCGCAGCCGTTGAAGGATATAATGAGAAATAGAGAAGCTACTGGACGGATTGGAAAATGGGCTGCAGAGCTCAATGAATTTTACATTGATTATGTGCATAGATCCTCGATCCAGTCTCAAGCATTGGCAGATTTCATTGCCGACTGGACGCCAGGGGCTCAGGATGAAGAAGCAAATAAAGATGCCGAAGTGTGGACAGTCTTTTGTGATGGCTCTTGGGGAACCTTCGGAGCAGGTGCAGCCGCTGTGTTGGTCTCACCATCCAAGGTCAAAACTTGTTATGCAGCAAGACTTGACTTCAGCTGTACAAACAATATTACTGAGTACGAAGCCCTGCTCCTGGGCCTTCGGAAATTAAAGGCAATGGGAATCAGAAGGGCGATTCTTAAAACTGATTCCCAGGTTGTTTCGGGTCATATTGACAAAAGTTGTAAGGCTAAAGATCCGAAGCTTGAAAAATATCTAGACACGGTCCGAAGGATCGAAGCATCCTTCGAAGGATTTTCTGTCAAGAATATCCCTCGAGGACAAAATGAGCATGCTGATTTGTTAGCCAAGTCTGCAGCACAGGGGCTGCCGTTACCTTCGGATGTGTTCTTCGAAACAATAAAGGCACCTTCAGTGGAGCTTCTTGAAAGAGCAGTCCTCAACATATCTCCTGTTTACAGCGAAGATTGGAGAACTGAAATCATCTCTTACCTTCAGGGTAACTTCCTATCAGATGACGAAGCTTATAATAAAAGGATAGAGGCAAGAGCTCGTCCGTATGTCATGATAGAAGGGGAGTTATACAAGCATGGAGTTTGCACTCCATTGCTCAAGTGCTTATCTAGAACCGAAGGTATAGAGTTGATGAAAGAAATACATGCAGGCCTGTGTGGGTCCCATATTGGATCTAGGCCGTTGCTTGGAAAAGTTTTCCGCCAAGGGTTTTATTGGCCGAAGGCAGCTTCGGATGCAGCGGAGTTAGTTCAAAAGTGCGAAGGTTGTCAGAAATGTGCAAGAGATCAAAAGCAACCTTCGTCTTTGACACAGCTGATACAACCCATCTGGCCATTGCAAAGGTGGGGCCTTGACTTGTTGGGTCCATTACCACCGGCTCAAGGAAATCTAAAGTATGTTATAGTGGCGGTGGAGTATTTTTCCAAGTGGATTGAGGCGAAGCCATTAGCCACAATAACTTCGGCCACTGTCCAAAAGTTTTTCTGGCAAAATATTGTCTGCCGCTTCGGAGTACCGAAGGCCATCACTGTAGATAATGGAACGCAGTTCGACTCCGAAGCTTTCAGAAATTTCTGTGATCAAATTGGAACGAAGATCCATTTTGCATCAGTCAGGCATCCGGAGTCGAATGGGCTTGTTGAAAGGGCCAACGGCATTATAATGACAGGAATAATGAAGTTAATCTTCAATCAACCCAGGGGAAAGTGGCCAGATCAGTTGACCAAAGTGGTGTGGAGCCACAATACAACAACATCAAGGTCTACAGGCTTTACCCCATTCAAATTATTATTCGGTGACGAAGCAATAACTCCGGAAGAAGCTAAAGCTGGGTCAATAAGAGTAGTAGCTTCGGCAGAATCAGGTCCCGAAGATGCTTGCCTTGTGGAAAAAGATGCTTTAGAGGGGATCAGGCTTCAGGCCGTGGAGAATATCAATAAATATCAAGCTGAAACAGTCAAGTGGCGAGATAGAAAGGTCCGGTTAAAAAATATTGAGCCGGGTCACTTGGTGCTTCGGAGAGTAGCCAACCCAGACACAGTGGGCAAGCTACAGTTGAAATGGGAAGGACCTTTCTTAGTAGTATCTTCGTCAAGGCCTGGATCGTACAGATTGAAGGACATGGATGGCAACGAAATTCCAAGATCTTGGAATGCGGATGAGCTTCGGCGATATTATGTATAACTTGATGTAACTTTTTATGTTTTTCTTTTCTTTTTTCATGGCACCCTTTTCCTTTCTAAAGGGGGAGAAAGGTTTTTAATGGGGCCATCATGTGTAATTTCCTTTTTAGTTTTATAAGAGCAAAATCCCCCAAAAAATGTAAATGTAAAAACTGAGAACGCACCATCGAGTGCCGAAACTGAAAAGGTGAAGAAGCTCCAAAGACGTCCCTAAGGGGATGCAGAGCTCACAGCGAAAAGTCAACGCTGATTCCGCCGAAAGTAAAAGGCGAAGAAGCTCCAAAGACGTTCCTAAGGGAATGCAGAGCTTATACCGCCTAAGTAAAAGGCGAAGAAGCTCCAAAGACGTTCCTAAGGGAATGCAGAGCTTATACCGTCTAAGTAAAAGGCGAAGAAGCTCCAAAGTCGTTCCTAAGGGAATGCAGAGCTGATGTGTGGTTGTTTCTAAGGAAATAATGGCTGAGAGTGTGGCTTCGGACATATGTTTTGGACATTCATTCGCACATTACATTACATCATAGCATTTGCATTCATAAGCATTCATTCATAGCATTTGTGTTCCTAAGTGGTTGCTTCGGCAAAAAGAAGAAGTGGTCTTTTATGCTTCGTTGTGTACAAAAAAAAAGAAAAGCTTCGGCAAAAAGAAGAAGTGGTCTTTTATGCTTCGTTGTGTACAAAAAAAAAGCCTCGGCAAAAAGAAGAACTGGTCTTTTATGCTTCGTTGTGTACGAAAAGAAGGGAACTTGTTTTTTCGCCTTCGGCTCAAAATACTAATTTCGTCCACATCAAAGCGCCTCAATAGAAGGGTAAGAATATATTGCAAGGTATGTACAAAGTTCCTTGAAGAACAGTTTAATTGTATTTACAAAAAGTCGTTACAAATTCTCCTGAGTTTTTTCTAGTCTACTCCTACTAATCTTCGTCAGGTTTCCGCTTCGGCGGCGTATTCTTTAAGTATCATCTTCAGCTTCGTCATCCTACATGAATCAAGGTATCGTGGGTAAAAATCAAGTGTGAAGCAGAAGGAAAGTACGAAGTATCATTTCTTACTGGTTCAAGATAACTTCGAGCTTCGTCTCCAGCCTTCTCCCGCCCGCCTTTTGTCCATATCATTTTTATAAATCTATTTGAGATGCTTCGGGCGAGGTCAGGAATTTCGTCCAGGATTGATGGAGATAGGGTGAAGTTGGGCCTATTGACGATTTTTCCATGCTCGCAGCCGGCCTTCAGGAACGCTGCAGCGGTACCCCGAGAAGCTACCCAGGCACAGAAGTCACCGTGCCCGGCTATAACTTCGTCAAGTTCTTCAATTTCAGCTTCAATATGATCGAAAGCTTTTGGTAAATTTTCAGCTGAAGGGTTAAACTTCCCGCTGCTGGCTCCAACTGAGTGAAAGATCTTCTTTAATTGTTGGATACAGTTGTTACTAAATTTCAAACACTTGTCTTGAAGGCTTGTTAATGATTTCTTCAAGTCTGAGTTGGTCTGGACTTCGGCTTCAAGCTTCGAATTAAGCTCTAGCTTCTCCTGTTCAAATTGTTTTGATTGACCGATAAGCTTCGAATTCAATTCTGATACTTTAGCTTCAGTCTCTGCCAGCAAGCCTTCGGTTGATTGGAGCTCGAAGTCTTTCTTTTCAATGATAGCTGATTGTTCTTTTATCTTGCTCTCTAAATTTTCAATTATAGCTTCGTGTTTTTTGTCCTCCAAATCTTGCTGCATCTTCAGAGCTTTGCTCAGTAGCATGCTCTGCGCAGAAAACAACTTTCGTTAGTAACATTTTCATTATTAAAAGCAATAAAAACCAGAGAAAAGGTTGTTTACCTTGAAATTGGAATAAAATAAGCTGCCGACGATATGTTGTCGTCGGTAGCGGCTGATATCTGTTTCTAGCTTCGGAAAACCGATACTCTTTGATAGAGTACCGATGACCTTGGCTCCAGTTTGGTCTCGGATGCAGCCTAATTTTTCATCGTCCACACCTCCGAAAAGAAGAGCTCCTGGCCTGTATCCGCAAGATTTGGCATAGTCTTTAAGCTCTTCTATTTCGTCCTTCGAAAGTTTTTGCCCAACTAAATTTTGAAATGTGTAGGCTTCGTCGTCCGAAGTGTCTTCGGCTATTTCTTTCCCCTTCCCAGGCACTGTGGCCATGGTTTCTTCAGCAGCGGTGACAGCTTCTTCTGCAGCCATGTCTTGCAAAATTTTGTTGATGTCCTCAATGGTAGTTTCTAAGTTCACATCTTCGGCTGTAGCGGCTTCGGTAGCCGCGACCTCCGAAGGTGCGACTTCAACATTTGTTGTGCCCTTAACAGCTGGTGTTTTCTGAA
The DNA here is from genome assembly GCA_029449295.1 of Zea luxurians. Classification (NCBI taxonomy): domain Eukaryota; kingdom Viridiplantae; phylum Streptophyta; class Magnoliopsida; order Poales; family Poaceae; genus Zea; species Zea luxurians. The sequence continues at coordinate 179,432 of JAOPSE010000691.1, read as the reverse complement.
TTGACGCTCTCGGCGGCGTCTTGTCGATAACTTCGGTTACTGCAATAATTCTTTGCCTTTTTGCTTTGGTTATCTTCGTTTTTTCCGCCTCCTCCACCTTTCGAAAAAGCTTCGTCAGTTGAGGCCCTAATGGACTTAGCTTCGTGGGCATGGGTTCAGTCATTACCTTTAGAATTTCCTCCACGTCGCTGGTAGAAGGTGGTGTGGGGGTCCCCTCTTCATCGGATAATTTTCGCTTTGGAGTTGATATTTTTCTCTTCTTGGGAATTTCCTTCTCTTTTGGTGGTCTTTCTTCATCCTTGTTCAAAGCTTCGGCCACTCTTTTCCTTTTTTGGCCCTCAGCACCCTTATTCAGCCGTTCATAGTTAGGGTACTCGAAGCCCAGGGCATCAAGCACTCGGTTCAGCCTTCGCTTCGGACGGGTGCTGAAGGCCGCGGTCATCAGTTGATCTTCTTTTTTGGAATAATTCCCAAGAATTTCATTGCACATCACCTCAACTGTGTCCAGCCACTCTTGGCAAGGCTTTTTAAAGTATTTCTTGAATTTGAAGTGATAAGGCAGCCGGACAAGTTCCCCCTTCTTCTTCTCCCCCTCTAGCTTTGGCATTTCCCATTCTTTCAGAGTAGGGAAGACTCTGAACGCCAAGAATTCTTGAACCAGATCCCTGGTACCGATATGCTCCGAAATAATTTCAAATTCACCTAGTGCAGCCCAGGTAGGACCCTCTAATTTCATGTGGCACCGCGGCCTTGTTTCTCCGAAGATTAAGTCAAGTGGGCTTTGTACCAACTTCTCTTCATCTTCGTCAACCTTTACATAAAACCACTCAGATTTCCAGCCTGCTGGCCATTTGCTTCGGTAGCTGATAACAGGAGACTTTGTTGTCTTCCGGTAGGCAAAATTGTAGCAACCGAAGTTATCATGTAGCCCATCTTTTCTGGCCTTTGTTTGATAATGTAACTCATGAACTCGACAGAAACTGTCGGCAAATGGCTCCACCGCTTGGCTTCGGAGGGCCCAGATATAAACATTAAGCCTAACGATAGCGTTAGGAGTCAATTGATGAAAGTAAATACCAAATTTCTTCAATACATCTGCAATAATTCCATGAAGAGGGAATCTCAGCCCAGCCTTTAAAAAGCTCTTGAAAATAACAATCTCGTCCTTCTCTGGCTTCGGGGTAGTTTCTTCTCCCCCGAAGCGAAGTAGCTTCTTCTGATTTTCACTGAAATACCCTGCCTTCACCATCTTGGCGAGATCAGCCTTTGAGACAGTCGACTTTCCGAAGTCTAGGTGGCTGGGCTTGCTGGGCATGGCAATACGATAGTCATCTTCGGAGTCAGTTTCTTCAATGTTCTCTTCTCCTTCGGCAGTTGTCGGGTTTGCTTCGGCAGCGGGCATTTCTTCCGCAATCACCAGTCCGGAACGCTGCATTGCTTCGGAGATGGGCACAGTATTCGAACCTTCGGCTTCGTCTCCTTCACGTTCAACTCTGGCAGTAGATCGCACTCTGGCCATTTGATTCTGAGTTTGGGGAAGTTAAAACACTTTTTCCTTTTTTCTCGAAGCTTTCCTTTCTGACGAAGCAGACTTCGAGATGGACCTTCGTTCGATTTTGAGGATCAAGCTTCGGCTATAGTTAAAAATTTTGGCAGCAAAACAGTGCAAATAGCAATGAATGCTGTGGTAACTTCACACCTACTCGTCTGTTTATATAGTGCTGCAGGTAAGAAGGCGAAGCGGCAGGATTTTTACACCAGGCGGGCAGTCACTTGTACTCGCTGCGCAGTGGACCGCAAAGATCAAACAGTAACTCTGCAAGGTGGGACCGACACGAGTTCGGGAATTGAATCGTTTCTCGGCAACGAGCTCAGGGAAGGTGTTTTTTGGACCTTCGGCTTCCCGAAGCTTAAGAGGCTTTTTTCACGGATCAAGCTCGTTACGAAAAACGATCTAGCGCCGCGAAAGGGGCTACTGTTGGGGCCATGCTTCGTTGCGCCGAAGGTCTTACACGAAGAAGCAGCTTCGGCTGAAGTTGTCCCCAGGAGATGGCCGAAGGTTCCTTTTTATGGAGCTTCGGCATTACAAACCGACATAGAGATAGAATGACCTTTTTATCCATAGAGGTCTAAGTTAATGTTGTAAACTTTTGTAAGGGGCATAATTGTAATTTGTCACAGGCTGCGTCCTGTGTCTATAAATAGATGAACAGTACCCCTGTACTGTTCACGCGAACTTGGCATTTGCTTTCGCATCACACCTGTACTTTTGCCTTCCTCAGGACCGAAGGTACATTTGTAATTTGAAGTCATTTATATTCATTCATAATAATAAAAATAGAGATGATTCTATGATATGTTTGTCTTATACTTCATGATTCATATGAACATTTCATTGCTCATTATTATGTTTACGAAGGTACGTCCTTCGTAACCTTCGTCCGAAATTCTTTATATCCTGAAGGGATATAATGTTTTGGAGGACGAAGGACTTTAACATTTAACATTTTCTGTGTTGCCTTGTTCTTAACTCTTAGCATTTGAGAACAAGCCCCCAACAGAGATGAAGCATAATAGTGCTCCTGGTCCCGATGGTTTTCCTGCTGAATTCTTTCAAAATTTTTGGGATACGATTCAATTGGATATTTTGCATTTATTCAATGATTTTTATGCTGGTAAGCTTAAGATTGAAAGGTTGAATTATGGGATGGTCACTTTATTACCAAAGGTGGATAATGCGGCTGACATGAAGAATTTTAGACTTATCTGTCTTTTGAATGTGTGTTACAAAATTATTTCCAAAGTTTTGAACAACAGGCTTGCGAGTTGTATCACAAAATTGATAAGTGATTCTCAATACGGTTTCATTAAAAACAGATACATTATGGATGGGGTCATCTCCCTCAATGAAATTCTTCATGAGGTTAAGAGGAAAAATCAAAGTGGAGTGGTTTTAAAAATTGATTTTGAAAAAGCCTATGACAAGGTAAATTGGCATTTCCTCTATACTATGATGGAGAAAAAAGGTTTTGGGAGTACTTGGTGTGATTGGGTAATGAGAATTGTGCGTAGTGGCAAAGTAGCCATCAAAACTAATGATAATCTGGGTCCTTATTTCACTACTCACAAAGGGGTCAGGCAAGGGGATCCATTTTCTCCCCTTCTGTTCAATTTGGTTGCTGATGATTTAGCTTGCATGATTCAGAAAGCTCAAGTTGAGGGTTTGATTGAAGGTTTGATTCCTCATATCATTCAAAATGGGTGTTGCTGCTTACAATATGCTGATGATACCATTTTTCTTATTCAAGATTGCTTAGAAGGGGCCAGAAATCTTAAATTCATTTTGTGTTTGTTTGAAAGCATGTCAGGCTTGAAAATTAACTTTCACAAAAGTGAAATTTTGTGCTTTGGTAATGCTAAGGAGATTGATTATTTGTACGCTGATATCTTTACTTGTCCGATTGGTAATCTTCCTATGAAATATTTAGGGGTGCCAATTGATAAGAAGAAAATAAATAAAAGTCTTTGGGTACCCATGATTGAGAAGCTGGAAAAAAGACTAGCTGGGTGGCAGGGAAGATTCCTGAGTCTTGGAGGTAGACTTACTCTTTTAAACAGTTGCTTGTCCAATGTTCCTTTATATATGCTCTCGATTTATCCTGCCCCTAAGTCGGTTATCAAAAAAATTGATATTCTTAGGAGGCGTCTTCTGTGGCAAGGGAGTCGACAGTCCAAAAAATTTCATTTAGTGGATTGGGTGTCAGTGTGCTCTCCCAAAAGTCAGGGAGGATTGGGGGTCCTGAATCTTGAGTTTATGAATGATTCCTTATTATCTAAATGGCTTTGGAATATTGAAACTTCGAAAGGCTTATGGCAAAAGATTATTGCTAGTAAATATATTAAGGGAAAACCCCTCATTTTGATTAAACAAAAACAAGGTGATTCTCATTTCTGGAAAAAAATCTTGAGTTTGCGTGACAATTTTTATAAATTCTGTAAAACTGTAGTTGGTGATGGTCTGAAGACTAGTTTTTGGAAAAGTATTTGGATTGGTAATCTGCCTTTGTCCGTTCAGTTTCCTGTTCTTTTTGACTTGACCTATGTCAAGGATATTACCGTTAATGAGGCAATCACTTCTAATTTTGAGGCTCTTACTTTTAGAAGGATTGTGGGTAATTTGAGGGTTTTATTTGATGAAATGATAAGTTGTTGTAAGCAGGTGTCTTTGTCAGATCAGGAGGACAAAATTATGTGGAATCTGGGAAAAAAAGGCTTCTCTGTTAATTCTATGTACAAAAAGAAAATGGTAGATCAAGTTTTGATTCCATATAAGTTTTTGTGGAAATCTAAATTGCCTCATAAAATCAAGATTTTCTTTTGGTTAGTTGTAAGAAATAAAATTCTTACTAAGGATAACTTGAAGAAAAGGAACTGGAATGGCTCTTTGGATTGCTGTTTTTGTGGGGTTGATGAATCTATTGATCATCTGTTTTTTCAGTGCCCCATTGCAAAGTATATGTGGAGAGTGATTCAAGTGGCCTTGAATTTGAGATTGATCCCGAGTAGCATCAGCAACCTTTATGACAACTGGTTATGTAAACCAAAAGACAAAATTGCTAATTTGGTTTTGTTTGGTTGTGGTGCTTTATTCTGGGCTATTTGGCGCACTAGAAATGATTGGTGCTTTGGAACTAAACATTTGCTTGATCCTTCTAACATCATTTTTCTTTGCTGCTTATGGCTGGACTCCTGGGCTACTCGTCAGAAAAAGGAGCAAAAAATGGTGGTTCTAGGAAGCAAGCTAATCCGAAAGACGGCAAGTGAAGCTTTCGGCCGGGCCTTTGGGTGGTGTCCGTTAGACAGGCGCATTTCTGGTTGATATGGAAGCTGGAACTTGGAAGTTGGTGTTGGAGAATGTTTGTCTTTTGATGTCTGACTTGTTCAGTTCCTTTTGTGGCTTCTGCCTGTCTATTTGGGTCGTAAATAAGAAAGTCTTATGTAGTGAATCGTAGGCCAAACTTCATCTGCTATCTTAGGCTCTTCACTGATCGAGTTTGATAGTGTCTAGAGTCTAGATAGGGTTCTGACCGTGCTCTATCTTGTTGGTTGGTGTGCCGCGTGGTTGCGGTTGTTTCAAAACTTTCCTATTTCTTAATGAAATAGGGGGCTTCGCCCCTTCGTCAAAAAAAAAGTCTATGTTTCTACTCTACAACTTATGACACACTCTTCGGCTCGCTCCACTATAGTAGAAATATAGCACATAAACATCTCTCGTATGACCAACAGTAGTATACAAATATAATGTATAAAACCATATTAGCTTAATTGATCTATGCCTAAATTACGATGGAATCTAATTCCAATGATCCAAACGGTGTCTAAGGTTATTGCACTAGGGAAAAAATGACGATTATCTCTTTAGGAAACTAATAGAAGCACAGTTAAGCACTGACAATGCCATTTATAAATATTCAAAAGTTTTTTTTTCGAATGCAAGTAAATATGTAACAGTGTGTTACCACTGTTTCAAGTACTTGTTCTGATGCCTTTGAAGCCTTGGAGGGTGTGCTAGGGTCATTGCTTCCCATTGGTTGACCAACAATGCTTCTGTCCAATCAGGTTCCCCAGTCACTCAATTGCAACCCAAATACCAACACCTGACTTCTTGAACAGGCGTAAGGATTCCTGTTGAACTCAAGAGAAGTAAACACTGAGAGACACGATTACAAAAGCACGTATTGTTTAGCAATAAAAGGATATCCTGTCTTCGTTTGAAATCTCAGGTGTATTCCATATTTCCATCTCGTTAGGACGAGGCTTGATGCCTTTATCCAGCATATAATAACTCCTACGTGTTCGAGAGTGGGGAAACGTTTATTCAATAATTACTCCACTATTATGTCCTTATGTGATATGTATATAACATCATAATTATAAACAGGAATGCTTCAATACGAATCTATGTCTCACAAAAATCATGCACTAATGTAGTAGTACCATTAAATTGTCCGCCAAAGCCCCGTCCAAATAGAATTACGAACCGCAACACAAAAGCTGGCAATGACCGGTTGTTGGCAGCATATAAACGCGTAGATAGAGTGCAGGGAAAGCGTGAGGACAATGCAGCAGAGTGGAGGTCATAGCGCACGTACTCGTCGCGCCGGTACCGGGCACGCCCCCACGTGGAGACGACGGGCAGACGCGGGCGAGGACCGCAGCAGCCTCCCACTTCTTGCGGCCGCACGCGGCGAGGCCACCGAAAATGCAGCGGCGGGCGAGGGCGAGGGCGAGGGCGCAGGCGGGCGGGGCGGGGGCGGGGGAGGCGGAGGCGGAATCCTACCTTCGTCGACGATGAGAGGTCAGCGGAGGAAGATGGCGTGGCGTGGACCGGGTTCTCGGTGGACCGTATGGGCCGCCTCCAACCGAAACAGGCGTGGGGCCCACTAAGGCGAGCGATTTTGATTGGGGCATGGGCCTTGGTGACCCAGCCAGCCGCCCAGCCCCGCGATGATTTTTTATTGGTACAGTAGGTGGATGGATGGATAGGCCTAGCTGTGGCCCACCTCGAGCGACGCAGCAAACGACCGCCGTCTTTACAGCATGGCCATATATATACTAGTCTATTAACAACATAACTAGTGTTAGTTGTCTGTATTTCCTACAGTTATTATATATCATACTAATCAGTTGTCTGTGCTTTGCTACGGTTTTTATATATCATATAGATAGATATTAATCTATTTATTCAAATATAATTATTATTTATTTCTAAATACTAAGATATGTGTGGTTTGTTGGTTAGCCCTAAATTTCTGGAGCTGGAAGTGTGGGTTCGAGTTCGAGTGTTTGTTCTGCACTTTTTTTGCGCGAGTGCGGTAGCTGCGTGCGTGGAGTCGGGTATTGAGTAGACGCAATAGCTGCCTGTGTGGACGCTAGGATCCACAGGGCAGTAGCTGAGACTTGAGAGTGACGGGAGAATCAGTTAGAGAGTGTGGGACAGGCCTAGAGTGTCAGCATGTCCATAGGGCAGTAGCTGAGAGAGACGGGAGAACCAGTCGGTGCGCGTGGGACGGGCCCAGAGTGTCAACGTGGAGGGTGAAGCTCAGGTGCCCACATTAGGTTCTTAATAAAGTATTATAGATAAATATGTATTGAGATATTTATTTAAATATAATTATTGTTTATTTATAAACTCTGGTGGTTACCCCAAATATTTGGAGCAAGAGATGTGGATTCGAGTGCTCGCTTTGCACTACTTTTTTGCACGTTGTGGTAGTGTGGAAGGTGAAGTCGTGGTTTCACTAGGTGCCCACATTAGATTATTAATAGATAATAGATAGATTAGTATAGATAAATAGGTATTGAGATATTTATTTAAATATAATTACTATTTATTCTTAAACACTAAATTATGTGTGATCTGGTGGTTAGCTCCAAATTTCTGGAGCAAGGGGCGTGGGTTGGAGTGCTCGCTCTACACTATTTTTTACGCGGTGTGGTAGCTGCGTGGGCGGGGTCGGGTGCTGAGTAGGCGCAATAGCTGGCTGTGTGGGCGCTGGGATCCATAGGACAGTAACTGAGAGATGGACGGGAGAAACAGTCGGGGCATGTGGGGCGGGCCCAAAGTGTCAGCATGGAGGGTGAAGCTCAGGTGCCCACATTAAGTTTTTAATAGAGTAGTATAGATAAATATATATTGAGATATTTAATAAATATAATTATTGTTTATTTATAAACTCTGATGGTTACCCCAAATATTTGGAGCAAGAGGTGTGGGTTCGACTGCTCGCTTTGCACTATTTTTTGCACGGTGTGGTAGTGCGGAGGTTGAAGTCGTGATATCACCATGTTCCTACATTAATTTCTTAATAGACTAGTATAGATAAATAGATATTGAGATATTTATTCAAATATAATTATTATTTATTCCTAAACACTAAGTTATGTGTGGTCTGGTGGTTAGCTTCAAATTTCTGGAGCAAGGGGCGTGGGTGTCACATCCGGATTTAAAGGATAAAGCCGAGTGCGTCTCATATGTGCGCCAAGGAAGAACATCACATATAATGACAAAGTGTATAGAGATAAATTTGATAAATATCATAAATATCATTATTACATAGCGAAAGTCTTACAAAAATAAATGATAATAATAAAGCGAACTATATGTTATTTCCCTGGCGCCACAAAGCTGACTGGGAGACGCCACCTAGATCAACTCGTATGCTTCATTGTAGGGCGGCTCCTCTTCGACCACCTGCTCTTCACCTGTGGGGGTTTATATATCGCAAGAGTGAGCTCACAAAAGATCATAGCTCAACAAGTTGTGGGGAATAATATGCATGAACTCACCAAAGGTGGGAGCCCATGTGAAGTGTAAGGTCAATTAATAAATAAGAGTTAAACCTGAGCATTGCTTTTATAGGTTGGTCAAATTTTATTAGCAGTTGCTAAATGTAAGTAAATACCAAACTAGAGTAATAGTAAATCAAAATAATAATAAATCCCAATGTGATGCAAATGACAAATTGAATTTAATTCCATAAATTAATCATGTAAGTGTTCGAGCCGCTCTTAACCGTGAGCAGGCTGATATACCAGTTTTACACTATGCAGAGGTTGTGCATCTTTACTCACAAGTCATGTTACCCATCTGCCAAGAGATCGTGACTTTCCATACACCTCTACCAAGGAAGCGAGACAGGGTAACACTACAAGGCCTTTACAAAGTTCCACTAGCTTCAGAAAACCCGTTACAGTTTTTAGAAAGCTCCAATGTAGGGGGCCCTCGCCTGACCGCCATCACAGCAAAATGAACCTAAGGGCCTCCCTACACTGACAACTCCTCTACTGCCCTTGCCCCTTTCGGGTAAGTTAGTCATCCACTAGCTTTCCTAATTAGTCAACCAAGGGCGTCCCATACCACCTGTCACAACACAACCAAATTATCGGGCCCACGTACACCAATTCTTGCCCTCAAGGCCTTGGATGGATATGTAAGTGAATCAGATAACTTACTCGGGGTGCCGAGTTTCGATGAACTCGTTCATTTCCAAGGACCATTTATCATAGTTGCAAGTATTACAATAATCCCACAAGAACATAAACTTTAAATACAGGAGTTGAGCGGAATACTTTACAATAAAATAATATACATTAACAAACTTTTAAAGTATACAAACCAAGTAGTAGGTATTCTTATTACATGCCTGAGGTAGAGTCAAGTGCTAACTTATTACATCATCTGGGAAGAAGCTATCTTCCCACAATACACACATAATGAACATAAACAAAAGTAGAAGCCTCCATTGTGGGTTTTAGCAGAACTCTAAGGTTTTAATAGTCTCTCCTGCAACAATAATGAGAATAAAACCCTGAGTACGCAATTACTCAGCGAGAGTTACCCGATTAAAGAAAAGACTCTTAAGGGTATGCTGGTTTGTTGGGAATCAAGGTAAAGCTTACCAAATTTCAAAGATTCAATTTTTGCAGAAAAGCTTACTAATAGTGGATTTTTATGCCAAAATTTTACTTCACAAGTTAAGTTCCTTCCTGAATTCTAGATTTGCCTAATCTAGATCATTCACTTGCCCTACACTAACTCCATTTTAGCATCTTTAGTTTCACTTGTAATCTACGTTGAGGGTCGAAGATCCCGTCTTCATATCCGAGAAGTTCGGCTATCCGAATCGATTAATACCCAGCTGGGGATCTCCAACCACACGACATATGTAGCAATTAACCCTTGCATATGTGAAAGTTGCCTAGAGGGAGGGTGAATAGGCAGAATCTGAAATTTATAAACTTAAGCACACACTACAAGCCGGGGTTAGCATTAGAATTAAAACCGAGTCCGAAAGAGAGGGCGAAAACAATTCAACCAAGAAATAAAGCAAGTGACACGGTGATTTGTTTTACCGAGGTTCGGTTCTTGCAAACCTAATCCCCGTTGAGGTGGTCACAAAGACAGGATCTCTTTCAACCCTTTCCCTCTCTCAAACGGCCACCTAGACCGAGTGAGCTTTCTCCTTAATCAAATGGGTCACTTAGACCCCACAAGGAGCACCACACAATTGGTGTCTCTTGCCTTGATTACAAGTGTCTTGAGAACAAGAATGAGGAAGAAGAAAGCGATCCAAGGACAAAAGCTCAAAGAACACGAGCAAAACACTCTCTCTAGTCACTAGTTGTTTGGAGTGGATTTGGGACTTGGAGAGGCTTTGATTCTATTGAATTATGTCTTGTATTGATTGCACTAGCTCTTGTATTGAATGAGATGTCTGAAAAACTTGGATGCTTGGAGTGGTGGTGGTTGGGGGGTATTTATAGCCTTCAACCACCACATAGCCGTTGGGGAGGCTGTCTGTCGATGGGCGCACCGGACAGTCTGGTGCGCCACCGGACAATGTCCGGTGCGCCAGCCACGTCACCCAACCGTTAGGGTTCTGAAGATTCTGACCGTTGGAGCGCTGACTTCATGTCGCACCGGACAGTCCGGTGCTGCACCGGACAGGTACTATGCACTGGCCGGTGCGCCTCTGACGCCTGCTCTGACTTCTACGTGCACTGTTCATGCACTGTTCACTCTTTTGCAGACGACTGTTGCGTTGTTAGCCGTTGCTCCGCTTGGTGCACCGGACAGTCCGGTAGCACACCGGACAGTCCGGTAAATTATAGCGGAGCGACCTCTGAGAAACCCGAAGCTGAAGAGTTTGAAGTCGATCGACCCTGGTGCATCGGACACTGTCTGGTGGCACACCGGACAGTCCGGTGCGCCATACCAGAGTCCTCTTCGGTTTCTTTTGCTCCTTTCTTTTGAACCCTAACTTGATCTTTTTATCGGTTTGTGTTGAACCTTTATGCACCTATAGAACATATAATCTAGAGCAAACTAGTTAGTCCAATTATTTGTGTTGGGCATTCAACCACCAAAATCATTTATAGGAAAAGGTTTGACCCTATTTCCCTTTCAATCTCCCCCTTTTTGGTGATTGATGCCAACACAAACCAAAGCAAATATATAAGTGCAGAATTGAACTAGTTTGTATAATGTAAGTGCATAGGTTCTTTAGAATTAAACCAATTTTATAACTTCACTAGATATGCATGGATTGCTTTCTTTTATTTATCATTTTGGACCACTTTTGCACCACGTGTTTTGTTTTTTCAAATTCTTTTGGAAAATCTTTTCAAAGTCTTTTTGCAAATAGTCAAAGGTATATGAATAAGATTTCGAGAAGCATTTTCAAGATTTGAAATTTTCTCCCCCTGTTTCAAATGCTTTTCCTTTGACTAAAACAAAACTCCCCCTAAATGAAATTCTCCTCTTAGTTTTCAAGAGGGTTTTGAGATATATATCAATTTGAAATATAGATACCAATTGAGATACTCTTATTAGAGGAATACCAATTTGAAAAATACTTGAAAATTTTGAATTGGTGGTGGTGCGGTCCTTTTGCTTTGGGCTAAAACTCTCTCCCCCTTTGGCATTAATTGCCAAAAACGGAGATTTTGTGAGCCCTTTTACTTTTTCCTCCTTTGGTAAACAATATATGAGTGAAAGATTATACCAAATTTGGAGAGTGTTGCGGAATACCGGCAAAGGGTAAATAATACCGACAGAGTTGAGTGGAAGCGTCGTCTTTGCCAAGTACTCCATTTCCCTTTCAATTTATGACTTAGTAGAAATTCACTTGAAAACACATTAGTCATAACCTTGGTACATAAATAATGAAAATTACGCATTTGTACCAAAATGAAAGAGATATGATCAAAGGTATATAAATGAGCAGTGTGTGCAATGTTTCAATCAAAATTCCGAGAATCAAGTATATTTAGCTCATTCCTAAGTTTGGTAAAGGTTTTCTCATCTAAAGGCTTGGTAAAGATATCGGCTAATTGTTCTTTGGTGTTAATATATGCTATCTCAATATCCCCTTTGTTGGTGATCCCTCTGAAAGTGATACTGAATGTCTATGTGCTTAGTGCGGCTGTGTTCAATGGGATTCTCCGCCATGCGGATAGCACTATCATTGTCACACAGGAGAGGGACTTTGCTCAATTTGTAGCCATAGTCCCTGAGGGTTTGCCTCATCCAAAGTAATTGTGCACAACAATGTCCTGCGGCAATATACTCGGCCTCGGCGGTTGATAGGGCTACTGAATTTTGTTTCTTTGAAGCCCAAGACACCAGGGATCTCCCAAAAACTGACAAGTCCCTGATGTGCTCTTCCTATCAATTTTACACCCTGCCCAATCAGCATCTGAATATCCTATTAAATTAAAAGTGGATCCCTTGGGGTACCAAAGACCAAACTTAGGTGTATAAACTAAATATCTCATGATTCGCTTCATGGCCCTAAGGTGAACTTCCTTAGGGTCGGCTTGGAACCTTGCACACATGCATACGGAAAGTATAATATCCGGTCGAGATGCACATAGATAGAGTAACGATCCTATCATCGACCGGTATACCTTTTGATCTATGGATTTACCTCCCTGTTGAGGTCGAGATGCCCATTGGTTCCCATGGGTGTCTTGATGGTTTTGGTATCCTTCATTCCAAACTTTGTGAGTATATCTTGAATGTACTTGGTTTGGCTGATGAAGGTGCCCTCTTGGAGTTGCTTGATTTGAAATCCTAAGAAGTATCTCAACTCCCCCATCATTGACATCTCGAATTTTTGTACCATAATCCTACTAAATTCTTCACAAGTAGATTTGTTAGTAGACCCAAATATAATATCATCAACATAAATTTGGCATACGAACAAATCATTTGCAACAGTTTTAGTGAAGAGAGTAGGGTCGGCTTTGCCAACTTTGAAGCCATTAGTGATAAGAAAATCTCGCAGGCATTCATACCATGCTCTTGGGGCTTGCTTGAGCCCATAAAGTGCCTTTGAGAGTTTATAAACATGGTTAGGGTACTAACTATCTTCAAAGCCGGGAGGTTGCTCAACATAGACCTCTTCCTTGATTGGTCCATTGAGGAAGGCACTTTTCACGTCCATTTGATAGAGCTTGAAGCCATGGTAAATAGCATAGGCAAGTAATATGCGAATTGACTCAAGCCTAGCTACGGGTGCATAAGTTTCACCGAAATCCAAACCTTTGACTTGTGAATAACCCTTGGCCACAAGTCGGGCTTTGTTCCTTATCACCACACCATGCTCGTCTTGCTTGTTGCGGAATACCCATTTAGTACCTACAACATTTTGATTAGGACGTGGAACCAAATGACATACCTCATTCCTCGTGAAGTTGTTGAGCTCCTCTTTCATTGCCATCACCCAATCCGAATCTCTTAGTGCATCCTCAATCTTGTAAGGCTCAATAAAGGACACAAAAGAGTAATGTTCAGAAAAATGAGCAACACGAGATCTAGTAGTTACCCCCTTATGAATGTCATCGAGGATGGAGTTCACGGGGTGATCTTGTTGGATTGCTTGGTGGACTCTTGGGTGTGGCGGTCTTTGACCCTGTATTTCTTGTTCATCTTCCTTGTATTGATTATCTTCATCTCCCCCTTGATCATTGACCTCCTCTTGAGGTGGCTCATCTTCTTGCTCTTCTTCTTCATTATCTTGAGCCTGATCCTCATCTTGTGTTGGTGGAGGTGCTTGTATGGAAGATGATGGTTGATCTTATGCTTGTGTGGGCTCTTCGGATTCTTTAGGACACACATCCCCAATGGACATGTTCCTTAGTGCGACGCATGGAGCCTCTTCATCATCTAATTCATCAAGATCAACTTGCTCCACTTGGGAGCCATTAGTCTCATCAAACACAATGTCACAAGAAACTTCAACTAGTCTAGTGGACTTATTAAAGACTCTATATGCCCTTGTGTTTGAATCATGTCCTAGTAAAAAGCCTTCTACAGCCTTAGGAGCAAATTTGGATTTTCTACCTCTTTTAACAAGAATAAAACATTTGCTACCAAAGACTCTAAAATATGAAACATTAGGCTTTTACCGGTTAGGAGTTCATAAGATGTCTTCTTGAGGATTCGGTGAAGGTAGAGCCGATTGATGGCGAAGCAGGCGGTGTTAATCGCCTCGGCCCAAAACCGGTCCGAAGTCTTGTACTCATCAAGCATGGTCCTTGCCATGTCCAGTAGAGTTCTATTCTTCCTCTCCACTACACTATTTTGTTGAGGTGTGCAGGGAGAAGAGAACTCATGCTTGATGCCCTCCTCCTCAAGAAATCCTTCAATTTGAGAGTTCTTGAACTCCGTCCCATTGTCGCTTCTTATCTTTTTAATTCTCAATTCGAACTCATTTTGAGCCCGTCTCAAGAATCCCTTTAAGGTCTCTTGGGTCTGTGATTTATCCTGCAAAAAGAATACCCAAGTGAAGCAAGAATAGTCATCCACAATAACTAGACAGTACTTACTCCCGCCGATGCATATGTAAGCTATCGGGCCGAATAGATCCATGTAGAGTAGCTCCAGTGGCCTGTCCGTTGTCATGATGTTCTTATGTGGATGATGGGCGCTAACTTGCTTTCCTGCTTGACATGCGCTACAAACCCTGTCTTTCTCAAAATGAACATTCGTTAGTCTCAAAATGTGCTCTCCCTTTAGAAGCTTGTGAAGATTCTTCATCCCAACATGGGCTAGTCGACGATGCCAGAGCCAACCCATATTAGTCTTAGCAATTAAGCAAGTGTCAAGTTTAGTTCTATTGAAATCAACTAAGTATAGCTGGCCCTCTAACACTCCCTTAAATGCTACTGAATCATCACTTCTTCTAAAGACAGTAACACCTATATCACTAAAAAGACAGTTGTAACCCATTTTGCATAATTGAGATACAGAAAGCAAATTATAATCTAAAGAATCTTCAAGAAAAACATTGGAAATAGAATGGTTAGGAGATATAGCAATTTTACCCAAGCCTTTGATCAAACCTTGATTTCCATCCCCGAATGTGATAGCTCTTTGGGGATCTTCGTTTTTCTCGTAGGAGGAGAACATTCTTTTCTCCCCTGTCATGTGGTTTGTGCATCCGCTATTAATGATCCAACTTGAGCCCTCGGATGCATAAACCTGCAAAAAAGTTTTAGGCCTTGTTCTTAGGTACCCAAACAGTCTTGGGTCCTTTCACGTTAGAAACAAGCACCTTGGGTACCCAAACACAAGTCTTGGAGCCCTTGTGTTTGCCCCCAACATATTTGGCAACTACTTTGCCTAATTTGTTAGTAAGCACATAAGATGCATCAAAGGTCTTAAATGAAATGTTAGATTCATTTGATGTAGTAGGAGTTTTCTTTTTAGGCATTTTAACATGGGTAGAATGCCTAGAGCTAGATACCTCATTCTTGTACATAAAAGCATGATGGGAAACATAATGAGACTTCCTAGCATGAATTCTCCTAATCTTGTGCTCAGGATAACCAGCAGGATATAAAATGTAACCCTCGTTATCCTGAGCCATGGGAGCCTTGCCCTTAACAAAATTAGACAATCTTTTAGGGGCATTAATTTTGACATTGCTTCCCTATTGGAAACCAATGCCATCCTTGATGCCAGAGCGTCTCCCATTATAAAGCATGCTACGAGCAAATTTAAATTTTTCATTTTCTAGTTCATGCTCGGCAATTTTAGCATCTAGTTTAGCTATATGATCATTTTGTTGTTTAATTATAGCAATGTGATCATGAATAGCATCAACATTAATGTCTCTACATCTAGTACAAATAGCAACATGTTCAATAGT
Source organism: Zea luxurians (assembly GCA_029449295.1). Classification (NCBI taxonomy): domain Eukaryota; kingdom Viridiplantae; phylum Streptophyta; class Magnoliopsida; order Poales; family Poaceae; genus Zea; species Zea luxurians. The sequence goes on along the minus strand of JAOPSE010000691.1, from coordinate 163,713 downwards.
AGATGTAGAGGGTTTGCAAGTATTTAATTCATCAATCTTTACATGTAAAATAGTATTCTCATCTCTAAGACAGGAAATAGTATCATTGCAAACATTTAAATATCTAGCCTTGGAAATTAAACTAGCATTTTTAGTTTTAAGGCTAGAAATTGATTCATTCAACTTATCAATCTTAGCAATTAAACTGGCATTATTATTTCTAAGATTGGAAATTGAATCATCACAAACATTTAACTTCTCAACCTTAGCAATCAAATTAACGTTCTCAGTTCTAAGGTTGGAAATGGTGTTATGGCAAATGCTAAGCTCCTTAGTCAGATTTTCATTTTTCTCTATTTCCTGAGCATAAGCATTCTTCACCTTAACATGCCTTTTGTTTTCCTTAATAAGGAATTCCTCTTGGCTATCCAAGAGTTCATCCTTCTCATGAATAGCACCTATTCATTTAATTTTTCTTTTTGTTGCATGTTAAGCTTGGGAAAAAGACTAAGCAAGTTATCTTCATCATCACTAGAAGTAGTATACTTGGGGGTGGTTCTAGCTTGTACCTTCTTTTTCTTGCCGTCCTTTGCCATGAAGCATTTGTGGCCGATGTCGGGGAAGAGGAGACCCTTGTTGACGACGATGTTGGCAACGTCCTCGTCGGAGGAGGAATCGGTGGAGCTCTCATCGGAGTCCCATTCCCGACACACATGGGCATCGCCGCCCTTCTTGTAATACGTCTTCTTTTCCTTCTTCCTCCCCTTCTTGTCATCACCCCTGTCACTGTCACTTGACATTGGACATTTTGCAATAAAATGACCGGGCTTACCACACTTGTAGCACACCCTCTTGGAGCGGGGTTTGTAATCCTTCCCCCTCCTTTGCTTGAGGATTTGACGGAAGCTCTTGATGATGAGCGCCATCTCCTCATTGTCGAGCTTGGAGGTATCAATGGGGAGCCTACTTGATGTAGACTCTTCTTTCTTTTCTCCGTCGCTTTGAATGCGACGGGTTGCACACCTCAGGTGTGGAGGTCCCACCTTGCTCCAAGTTAATGATTTGTTTGGAGCCTTTGATCATAAATTCAAAGCTCACAAACTTCCCTATAACCTCCTCGGGAGACATTAGCTTATATCTAGGATCACCACGCATTAATTGAACTTGAGTAGGATTACGAAATACGAGTGATCTTAGAATAACCTTGACCATTTCATGGTCATCCCATTTGGTGCTCCCGAGGTTGCGCACTTGGTTGACCAAGGCCTTGAGCCGGTTGTACATTGCTTGCGGCTCCTCTCCCTGGTTAAGGACGAATCGACCAATCTCCCCCTCGACCGTCTCCCGTTTGGTGATCTTGGTCACCTCATCTCCCTAGTGCGTGGTCTTGAGCACGTCCCAAATCTCCTTGGCGCTCTTCAACTGAAAGGGAAATGTGCTCTTGGGCCATTTCTAAGTATTTTGGTGATTTAGTGTCCAACACAAGTGCCTAATTGTCAAAAGGTGGACAAAGTACAAATCAAGGATAAAAGGTATGTGAAAGTCGCCTAGAGGGGGGGTGAATAGGGCGAAACTGAAATTCTCAAAAATAATCACAACTACAAGCCGGGTTAGCGTTAGAAATATAATAGAGTCCGCGAGAGAGGGCGCAAAACAAATCGCAAGCGAATAATAAAGTGAGACACGCGGATTTGTTTTACCGAGGTTCGGTTCTCTCAAACCTACTCCCCGTTGAGGAGGCCACAAAGGCCGGGTCTCTTTCAACCCTTCCCTCTCTCAAACGGTCCCTCGGACCGAGTGAGCTTCTCTTTCTCAAATCACTTGGGAATCAAACTTCCCGCAAGGACCACCACACAATTGGTGTCTCTTGCCTCAATTACAAGAGAGTGTTTGATCACAAGAAAGAATGCCAAAGAAAAAGAAGCGATCCAAGCGCAAGAGCTCAAATGAACACTACAAATCACTCTCTCTAGTCACTAGGGCTTTGTGTGGAGTTGGGAGAGGATTTGATCTCTTTTGGTGTGCTTTGCAATGAATGCTAGCTCTTGTATAGTAGTTGGAAGCTGGAAAACTTGGATGCAATGAATGGTGGGGTGGTTGGGGTATTTATAGCCCCAACCACCAAACATGACCGTTGGTGGAGGCTGTCTGTCGATGGCACACCGGACATGTCCGGTGCCCCCGCCACGTCATCAATGCCGTTGGATTCTGACCGTTGGAGCTTCTGACTTCTGGGCCCGCCTGGATGTCCGGTGCACACCGGACATCTCCTGTTCATTGTCCGGTGCGCCGGTATGGGCGCGCCTGACTTCTGCGCGCGTAGAGCGCGCATTAAATGCGCCGCAGGTAGCCGTTGGCGCCGAAATAGCCGTTGCTCCGTGGTTACACCGGACAGTCCGGTGCACACCGGACATGTCCGGTGAATTATAGCGGAGCGGCTGCTGCGCGAACCCGAGGCTGGCGAGTTGCTGAGGCCGCGCTCCCTTGGAGCACCGGACACTGTCCGGTGTACACCGAACAGTCCGGTGAATTATAGCGCAGCGCCTATGAGAAATTCCCGAAGGTGGCGAGTTCGAGTTGGAGTCCTCTGGTGCACCGGACACTGTCCGGTGGCGTACCGGACACTGTCCGGTGTACACCGGACAGTCCGGTGCCTCCAGACCAGAGGTGCCTTCGGTTGCCTCTTTGCTCCTTTGTTGAATCCAAAACTTGATCTTTTTATTGGCTGAGTGTGAACCTTTTGCACCTGTATAACTTATACACTAGAGCAAACTAGTTAGTCCAATATTTGTGTTGGGCAATTCAACCACCACAATTATTTAGGGACTAGGTGTAAGCCTAATTCCCTTTCAATCTCCCCCTTTTTGGTGATTGATGCCAACACAAACCAAAGCAAATATAGAAGTGCATAATTGAACTACTTTGCATAATGTAAGTGCAAAGGTTGCTTGGAATTGAGCCAATATAAATGCTTACATGATGCGCATGGATTGTTTTCTTTGTTTTTGACATATTGGACCATATTTGCACCATAAGTTTTGTTTTTGCAAATTCTTTTGTAAATTCTTTTCAAAGTCCTTTTGCAAGATGGTCAAAGGTGAATGAATAAGATTTTGCAAAGCATTTTCAAGTTTTGAAATTTTCTTCCTTTGTTCCAAATGCTTTTCCTTTGACTAAACAAAACTCCCCCTCAAATAAATTCTCCTCTTAGTGTTCAAGAGGGTTTTAAGATATCAAGTTTTAAAAATACTACTTGCTCCCCCTTTAGAACACAAAGAGATACCAATTTGAAATTTTCCAATTGAAAACCATTAATTTTTAAAATTAGGGTGGTGGTGCGGTCCTTTTGCTTTGGGCCAATACTTTCTCCCCCTTTGGCATGAATCGCCAAAAACGGATAATTAGAATGAAATATAGGCCCTTAGAAGTACTTTCTCCTCCTTTGGTCATAAAATAAATGAGTGAAGATTATACCAAAGATGGAGAGATGCTCGGAGTGACGGCGAAGGATGAGTGGTAGAGCGGAGTGGAAGCCTTTGTCTTCGCCGAAGACTCCAATTCCCTTTCAATATACCTATGACTTGGTTTGGAATACACTTGAAAACACATTAGTCATAGCATATAAAAGAGACATGATCAAAGGTATTCTTATGAGCTATGTGTGCAAGTTTAGCAAAAGAAATTCCTAGAATCAAGAATATTAAGCTCATGCCTAAGTCTGGTAAAAGATTGTTCATCAAGTGGCTTGGTAAAGATATCGGCTAATTGATCTTTAGTGTTAATGTATGAAATCTCGATATCCCCCTTTTGTTGGTGATCCCGAAGAAAATGATACCGAATGGCTATGTGTTTAGTGCGGCTATGCTCAACGGGATTATCCGCCATGCGGATTGCACTCTCATTATCACATAGAAGAGGAACTTTGGTTAATTTGTAACCGTAGTCCCGCAGGGTTTGCCTCATCCAAAGCAATTGCGCGCAACAATGGCCTGCGGCAATATACTCGGCTTCGGCGGTAGAAAGAGCGACCGAATTTTGCTTCTTTGAAGCCCATGACACCAAGGATCTTCCCAAGAACTGGCAAGTCCCCGATGTGCTCTTCCTATTAATCTTACACCCCGCCCAATCGGCATCCGAACAACCAATCAAATCAAAAGTGGATCCCGAGGGTACCAAAGCCCAAACTTAGGAGTATAAGCTAAATATCTCAAGATTCGTTTTACGACCGTAAGGTGTGATTCCTTAGGGTCGGCTTGGAATCTTGCACACATGCATACGGAAAGCATAATGTCCGGTCGAGATGCACATAAATAAAGCAATGAACCAATCATCGACCGGTATACCTTTTGATCCACGGACTTACCTCCCGTGTCGAGGTCGAGATGCCCATTTGTTCCCATGGGAGTCTTGATGGGCTTGGCATCCTTCATTCCAAACTTGCTTAGAATGTCTTGAGTATATTTAGTTTGGCAAATGAATGTGCCCTCTTGGAGTTGTTTGACTTGAAATCCTAGAAAATACTTCAACTCCCCCATCATAGACATCTCGAATTTCTGTGTCATGATCCTACTAAATTCTTCACATGTAGATTCGTTAGTAGACCCAAATATAATATCATCAACATAAATTTGGCATACGAACAAATCATTGTCAAGAGTTTTAGTGAATAAAGTAGGATCGGCCTTGCCGACTTTGAAGCCATTAGCAATAAGGAAATCTCTAAGGCATTCATACCATGCTCTTGGGGCTTGCTTGAGCCCATAAAGCGCCTTAGAGAGCCTATAAACATGGTTAGGGTACTTACTGTCTTCAAAGCCGGGAGGTTGCTCAACATAGACCTCCTCCTTGATTGGTCCATTGAGGAAGGCACTCTTTACGTCCATTTGATAAAGCTTGAAGCCATGGTAAGTAGCATAGGCCAATAATATGCGAATTGACTCAAGCCTAGCTACGGGTGCATAGGTTTCACCAAAATCCAAACCTTCGACTTGTGAATACCCTTTGGCCACGAGTCGAGCTTTGTTCCTAGTCACCACACCATGCTCATCTTGCTTGTTGCGGAAGACCCATTTGGTTCCTACAACATTTTGGTTAGGACGTGGAACTAAGTGCCATACCTCGTTCCTTGTGAAATTGTTGAGCTCCTCTTGCATCGCCATCACCCAATCCGAATCTTGAAGTGCTTCCTCTACCCTATGTGGCTCAATAGAGGAAACAAAAGAGTAATGTTCACAAAAATGTGCAACACGAGATCGAGTAGTTACCCCCTTATGAATGTCGCCGAGGATGGTGTCGACGGGGTGATCTCGTTGTATTGCTTGGTGGACTCTTGGGTGTGGCGGCCTTGGTTGTTTTCATCCTCCTTGTCTTCATCATTTGCATCTCCCCCTTGATCGTTGCCGTCGTTTTGAGGTGGCTCATCTTCTTGATCTTCTTGTTCAACATCTTGAGCCTCATCCTCAATTTGAGTTGGTGGAGATGCTTGCATGGAGGAGGATGGTTGATCTTGTGCATGTGGAGGCTCTTCGGATTCCTTAGGATACACATCCCCAATGGACATGTTCCTTAGCGCTATGCATGGAGCCTATTCTTCACCTATCTCATTAAGATCAACTTGCTCTATTTGAGAGCCGTTAGTCTCATCAAACACAACGTCACAAGAAACTTCAACAAGTCCTGAGGACTTGTTAAAGACTCTATATGCCCTTGTGTTTGAGTCATATCCTAGTAAAAAGCCTTCTACAGTTTTGGGAGCAAATTTAGATTTTCTACCTCTTTTAACAAGTATAAAACATTTGCTACCAAAAACTCTAAAATATGAAATATTTGGCTTTTTACCGGTTAGGAGTTCATAGGATGTCTTCTTGAGGATTCGGTGTAGATATAACCGGTTGATGGCGTAGCAAGCGGTGTTGACCGCCTCGGCCCAAAACCAATCCGGCGTCTTGTACTCATCAAGCATGGTTCTTGCCATGTCCAATAGAGTTCGATTCTTCCTCTCCACTACACCATTTTGTTGTGGAATGTAGGGAGAAGAGAACTCATGCTTGATGCCCTCCTCCTCAAGGAAGCCTTCTATTTGTGAATTTTTGAACTCCGTCCCATTGTCGCTTCTAATTTTCTTGATCCTTAAGCCGAACTCATTTTGAGCCCGTCTCAAGAATCCCTTTAAGGTCTCTTGGGTATGAGATTTGTCCTGCAAAAAGAACACCCAAGTGAAGCGAGAATAATCATCCACAATAACTAGACAGTACTTACTCCCGCCGATGCTTATGTAAGCAATCGGGCCGAATAAATCCATGTGTAGGAGCTCCAGTGGTCTGTCACTCGTCATGATGTTCTTGTGTGGATGATGGGTGCCAACTTGCTTCCCGGCTTGGCATGCGCTACAAATCCTGTCTTTCTCAAAATGAACATTGGTTAGTCCTAAAATGTGTTCTCCCTTTAAAAGCTTGTGAAGATTCTTCATTCCAACATGGGCTAGTCGGCGGTGCCAGAGCCAACCCAAGTTAGTCTTAGCAACCAAGCAAGTGTCGAGTTCAGCTCTATCAAAATCTACCAAGTATAGCTGACCCTCTAACACTCCCTTAAATGCTATTGAATCATCACTTCTTCTAAAGACAGTAACACCTATATCAGTAAATAGACAGTTGTAGCCCATTTGACATAATTGGGATACGGAAAGCAAATTGTAATCTAAAGAATCTACAAGAAAAACATTGGAAATAGTATGGTCAGATGATATAGCAATTTTACCCAATCCTTTGACCAAACCTTGATTTCCATCCCCGAATGTGATAGCTCGTTGGGGATCTTGGTTTTTCTCATATGAGGAGAACATCTTTTTCTCCCCTGTCATGTGGTTTGTGCACCCGCTGTCGAGTATCCAACTTGAGCCCCCGGATGCATAAACCTACAAAACAATTTTAGTTCTTGACTTTAGGTACCCAAACGGTTTTGGGTCCTTTAGCATTAGAAACAAGAACTTTGGGTACCCAAACACAAGTCTTTGATCCCTTGTGTTTGCCCCCAACAATCTTGGCAACTATCTTGCCGGATTTGTTAGTTAGAACATATGATGCATCAAAAGTTTTAAATGAAATGCTATGATCATTTGATGCATTAGGAGTTTTCTTTCTAGGCAACTTGGCACGGGTTGGTTGCCTAGAGCTAGATGTCTCACCCTTATACATAAAAGCATAATTAGGGCCAGAGTGAGACTTCCTAGAATGAGTTCTCCTAATTTTGCTCTCAGGATAGTCGGCAGGGTACAAAATGTAACCCTCGTTATCCTGAGGCATGGGAGCCTTGCCCTTAACAAAGTTAGATAAATTCTTTGGAGGGGCATTAAGTTTGACATTGTCTCCCCTTTGGAAGCCAATGCCATCCTTGATGCCAGGGCGTCTCCCATTATAGAGCATACTTCTAGCAAATTTAAACTTTTCATTTTCTAAGTTATGCTCGGCAATTTTAGCGTCTAATAATGCTATATGATCATTTTGTTGTTTAATTAAAGCCATGTGATCATGAATAGCATTGATATCAACATCTCTACATCTAGTGCAAATAGAAGTGTGCTCAACGGTAGATGTAGAGGGTTTGCAAGATTTTAATTCTACAACCTTAGCCTGCAACATATCATTCTTAGTTCTAAGGTCGGAAATTGTAATATTGCAAACATCTAATTCTTTAGCCTTAGCAATTAATTTCTCATTCTCATTTCTAAGGCTAGCAATAGTAACATTCAACTCATCAATCCTAGCAAGCAAATCAACATTATCATTTCTAGGATAGGAAGTTGAATCAATACAAATATGAGAATCAACCTTAGCAATTAATTTGGTATTTTCATTTCTAAGGTTGGCAATAGTGTCATGGCAAGTGCTTAGCTCACTAGATAATTTGTTACATTTTTCTACCTCTAGAGCATAAGCATTTTTAACCTTAACATGTTTCTTATTTTCCTTGATTAGGAAGTCCTCTTGGGAGTCCAAGAGATCGTCCTTTTCATGGATGGCACTAATTAGCTCATTTAATTTTTCTTTTTGTTCCATGTTAAGGTTGGCAAAAAGGATACGCAAATTATCTTCCTCACCACTAGTATTATCATCACTAGAAGATTCATATTTAGTGGAGGAGTTAGATTTAACCTTCTTCCTTTTGCCGTCCTTTGCCATGAGGCACTTGTGGCCGACGTTTGGGAAGAGGAGTCCCTTGGTGACGGCGATGTTGGCGGCGTCCTCGTCGGAGGAGGACTCGGTGGAGCTCTCGTCGGAGTCCCATTCCCGGCAAACATGGGCATCGCCGCCCTTCTTCTTGTAGTACTTCTTCTTTTCTCTCCTCTTTCCCTTCTTGTCGTCGCCCCTGTCACTGTCACTAGACATAGGACATTTTGCAATAAAATGACCGGGCTTACCACATTTGTAGCACACCTTCTTGGAACGGGATTTGTAATCCTTCCCCTTCCGTTGCTTGAGGATTTGCCGAAAGCTTTTGATGATTAAGGCCATCTCCTCATTGTCGAGCTTGGAGGCGTCAATTGGTTGTCTACTTGGTGTAGACTCCTCCTTCTTCTCCTCTGTTGCCTTGAAGGCCACCGGTTGTGCCTCGGATGTGGAAGGTTCATCAAGCTCGTTGATCTTCTTTGAGCCCTTAATCATGCATTCAAAACTCACAAAATTCCCGATAACTTCCTCGGGGGTCATTAGTGGATATCTAGGATTACCACGAATTAATTGAACTTGAGTGGGGTTAAGGAAAATAAGAGCTCTTAAAATAACCTTAACCACCTCGTGGTCATCCCATTTTTTGCTCCCGAGGTTGCGCACTTGGTTCACCAAGGTCTTGAGCCGATTGTACATATCTTGTGGCTCCTCCCCTTGGCGAAGACGGAAGCGACCGAGCTCCCCCTCGATCGTTTCCCGCTTGGTGATCTTGGTGAGTTCATCACCCTCGTGCGCGGTCTTGAGTAGGTCCCAAATCTCCTTTGCATTCTTCAACCCTTGCACTTTGTTGTATTCCTCCTTGCTTAAAGAGGCGAGGAGTATGGTTGTGGCTTGGGAGTTGAAGTGCTCGATTTGGGCCACTTCGTCCGTATCATAATCCTCGTCCCCTACAGAAGGTACCTGTGCTCCAAACTCAACAACATTCCATATACTTTTGTGGAGTGAGGTTAGATGAAATTTCATTAAATCACTCCACCTAGCATAATCTTCGCCATCAAAAGTTGGCAGTTTGCCTAATGGAACGGAAAGTAATGGAGTATGTCTAGATGTACGAGGATATTGTAAGGGGATCTTACTAAACTTCTTGCGCTCTTGGCGCTTAGAAGTTACGGACGGTGCATTGGAGTCGGAGGTGGATGTTGATGAAGTGTCGGTCTCGTAGTAGACCACCTTCCTCATCCTCTTGTGCTTGTCCCCGCTTCGATGCGGCTTGTGGGAAGAAGATTTTTCCTTCTTCTCTTTGTGGTGAGAAGAAGATTTCTTCTCCTTCCCTTTGTTGGAGGAGCTCTTCTTCTTCTCCCTCCTTTTGGTGCGGGACTCTTCCGATGAAGTGCTCCCGTGGCTTGTTGGGCTTTTCGCCGGTCTTCATTTCCTTCTTGGCGTGATCTCCCGACATCACTTCGAGCGGTTAGGCTCTAATGAAGCACCGGGCTCCGATACCAATTGAAAGTCGCCTAGAGGGGGGGTGAATAGGGCGAAACTGAAATTCTCAAAAATAATCACAACTACAAGTCGGGTTAGCGTTAGAAATATAATAGAGTCCGCGAGAGAGGGCGCAAAACAAATCGCAAGCGAATAATAAAGTGAGACACGCGGATTTGTTTTACCGAGGTTCGGTTCTCTCAAACCTACTCCCCGTTGAGGAGGCCACAAAGGCCGGGTCTCTTTCAACCCTTCCCTCTCTCAAACGGTCCCTCGGACCGAGTGAGCTTCTCTTTCTCAAATCACTTGGGAATCAAACTTCCCGCAAGGACCACCACACAATTGGTGTCTCTTGCCTCAATTACAAGAGAGTGTTTGATCACAAGAAAGAATGCCAAAGAAAAAGAAGCGATCCAAGCGCAAGAGCTCAAATGAACACTACAAATCACTCTCTCTAGTCACTAGGGCTTTGTGTGGAGTTGGGAGAGGATTTGATCTCTTTTGGTGTGCTTTGCAATGAATGCTAGCTCTTGTATAGTAGTTGGAAGCTGGAAAACTTGGATGCAATGAATGGTGGGGTGGTTGGGGTATTTATAGCCCCAACCACCAAACATGACCGTTGGTGGAGGCTGTCTGTCGATGGCACACCGGACATGTCCGGTGCCCCCGCCACGTCATCAATGCTGTTGGATTCTGACCGTTGGAGCTTCTGACTTCTGGGCCCGCCTGGATGTCCGGTGCACACCGGACATCTCCTGTTCATTGTCCGGTGCGCCGGTATGGGCGCGCCTGACTTCTGCGCGCGCAGAGCGCGCATTAAATGCGCCGCAGGTAGCCGTTGGCGCCGAAATAGCCGTTGCTCCGTGGTTACACCGGACAGTCCGGTGCACACCGGACATGTCCGGTGAATTATAGCGGAGCGGCTGCTGCGCGAACCCGAGGCTGGCGAGTTGCTGAGGCCGCGCTCCCTTGGAGCACCGGACACTGTCCGGTGTACACCGGACAGTCCGGTGAATTATAGCGCAGCGCCTATGAGAAATTCCCGAAGGTGGCGAGTTCGAGTTGGAGTCCTCTGGTGCATCAGACACTGTCCGGTGGCGTACCGGACACTGTCCGGTGTACACCGGACAGTCCGGTGCCTCCAGACCAGAGGTGCCTTCGGTTGCCTCTTTGCTCCTTTGTTGAATCCAAAACTTGATCTTTTTATTGGCTGAGTGTGAACCTTTTGCACCTGTATAACTTATACACTAGAGCAAACTAGTTAGTCCAATATTTGTGTTGGGCAATTCAACCACCACAATTATTTAGGGACTAGGTGTAAGCCTAATTCCCTTTCAGTATGTTTCTCAGACTTAGTACATTGTTTTATGGACTAATGTATTGTGTCTAAGTGCTGGAAACAGAAAAAATCGAGTTGGAGAAGAGATGGCTCGAGCAGCCAAAGTCTGCTCAGTCTAGGTGCACCGGACTGTCCAGTGGTGCACCGGACAGTGTCCGGTGCGCCAGGCTGGCTCGAGGGAAAAGGCTGCTCTCGGGACTTCAACGGTGGTGTACGACTATAATTCACCGGACTGTCCGGTGGTGCACCGGACTGTCCGGTGGGCCGTTCACAGGCGAACTCGTCGCTCTCGGGAATTCATCGTCAACGTACGGCTATAATTCACCGGACTGTCCGGTGTGCACCGGACTGTCCAGTGAGCCAACGGTCGGCAGGGCTAACGGTCGGCCGCGCGATCTGCGCGGGACACGTGGCCGAGCCAACGGCTAGAAGGGGGCACCGGTCTGTCCGGTGTGCACCGGACATGTCCGGTGCGCCAACGGCTCTCAGTCTGCCAACGGTCGACTGTGCCATTTATGGAAGGAAATCGGGCACCGGACAGTGTCCGGTGTGCACCGGACTGTCCGGTGCGCCAGTCGACAGAAGGCAAGATCAGCCTTCCTTGATTGCTCTCAACGGCTCCTAGCTGCCTTGGGGCTATAAAAGGGACCCCTAGGCGCATGGAGGAGAAGACCAAGCATTCCTACAACATTCCTAAGCACCAAGACATCGATTTCGCGCATTCTTTTCATTGTGATAGCATATAGAGCTCTAGTGGAGTTGTGAACTCATTGAGTTGTGTTGCGAGCTCTTGTTGCGACTTGTGTGCGTGTTGACACTCTGATTCTTGTGTCTTGTGTGCGTTGCTAATCCCTCCCTTGCTCCGTGTTCTTTGTGAATTTCAAGTGTAAGGGCGAGAGGCTCCAAGTTGTGGAGATTCCTCGCAAACGGGATTGAGAAAAAGCAAGCAAAACACCGTGGTATTCAAGTGGGTCTTTGGACCGCTTGAGAGGGGTTGATTGCAACCCTCGTCCGTTGGGACGCCACAACGTGGAGTAGGCAAGCGTTGGTCTTGGCCGAACCACGGGATAACCACCGTGCCATCTCTGTGATTGATCATTGTTGGTTATTGTGTTTTGTTGAGGATTCCTCTCTAGCCACTTGGCAATTATTGTGCTAACGATTAACCAAGTTTTGTGGCTTAAGTTTTCAAGTTTCACAGGATCACCTATTCACCCCCCTCTAGGTGCTCTCAATTGGTATCAAAGTCGTTCTCTTCACAAAGGGACTAACCGCCCGAAGAGATGGATCCTAAGGGGAAGGGTATCGTGATCAACGATAAAGAGAAGGAATCCTTCGTCAACGAGCCAAAGGACGACAAGCCTACCGACTCCGGCTCGGGCCATAGACGGAAGGAAGGGAAGAAGAAGACGACGAGGCGCATCAAGGAGATCGTCTACTACGATGACAGCGTTGAGTCTACTTCTTCCCAAAAGGTCGACGACCACAACGACTACGAGAGAAGGAAACCGGTTAATTCGAACTTTTCTTTTGACTACTCTCGTATTCCGCAAAGTTCAAATTCACATTTGCTCTCCATTCCTCTCGGCAAGCCTCCACACTTTGATGGGGAGGACTACGGATTTTGGAGCCACAAAATGCGTAGTCACCTATTCTCTCTCCATCCTAGTATATGGGAGATTGTAGAGAGTGGAATGCACTTTGATAGTTCGGATAGTACCATGTTCATTAATGAACAAATTCATAAGAATGCACAAGCTACTACTGTTCTTCTAGCTTCATTGTGCAGGGATGAATACCACAAAGTGAGCGGCTTGGATAACGCCAAGCAGATCTGGGACACCCTCAAGATTTCTCATGAGGGGAACGACGTCACCTTGCTCACCAAGATGGAGTTGGTGGAGGGCGAGCTTGGACGGTTCGCGATGATAAGGGGCGAGGAGCCGATACAAACATACAACCGGCTCAAGACCCTTATCAACAAAATAAGGAGCTACGGAAGCACGCGATGGACGGACCACGACGTCGTCCGACTGATGCTAAGGTCCTTTACCGTTCTTGATCCTCATTTGGTAAATAATATTCGTGAGAATCCCATGTACACCAAAATGTCGCCCGAAGAAGTCCTTGGAAAATTCGTTAGCGGGCGGATGATGATCAAGGAGGCGAGGTACGTGGACGACGCCTTGAATGGTCCGATCAACGAGCCGCAACCCCTTGCTCTCAAGGCAACAAGAAGCAAGGAGGCGCTACCTAGTAAGGTGGCACAAATTGAGGCAGCCGGACTTAATGATGAAGAGATGGCCCTCATCATCAAAAGATTCAAGACGACGCTTAAAGGTCGCAAGGGACAGCCAAGCAAGACCAAAGCCAAGGGGAAGCGCTCATGCTTCAAATGAGGTAAGCTTGGTCATTTTATTGCTAACTGTCCCGACAATGATAGTGATCAGGACCAAGGGAACAAGAGGGAGAAGAAGAAGAATTATAAGAAGGCAAAGGGCAAGGCTCATCTTGGCAAGGAGTGGGATTCGGACTGCTCCTCGTCCGACTCCGACAATGAAGGACTCGCCGCCACCGCCTTCAACAAGTCATCCCTCTTCCCCAACGAGCGTCACACATGCCTTATGGCAAGGGAGAAGAAGGTATGTACTCGAGACTCTACTTATGCTTCTTCAAGTGAGGACGAATCTAGTGATGAGGATGAAATAGATTATTCATGTCTATTTAAAGGCCTAGATAGAAATAAAATTGATAAAATCAATGAATTGATTGATGCCTTGAATGAAAAGGATAGGCTTTTAGAAAAGCAAGAGGATTTATTGTATGATGAACATGATAAATTTGTAGAGGCACAAAAATCCTATGCCTTAGAAGTTAAAAGAAATGAAATGCTTTCTTATGAACTATCTACTTGTCATGAAACCATTTCTACTTTACAAGGTGTTAACAATGATTTAAATGCTAAATTAGAAGTAGCAAATAAATCTAATTCTTGTGTAGAACATGTTATGATTTGCACTAGGTGTAAGGATTTTGATATTGATGCCTGTAGTGGACACCTAGTTTCAATTTCGAGATTGAATGATGAAGTAGCTAGTCTTATTGCCCAACTTAAGACTAGCAAAAGTGATTTCAATAAGCTAAAATTTGCAAGGGATGCCTACACGATTGGTAGACACCCCTCAATTAAGGATGGACTTGGCTTCAAGAGGGAAGCCAAGGACTTAACAAGCCATAAGGCTCCTATCTCCACCAAGGAGAAAGGGAAGGCCCCTATGGCAAGTAGCACTAAAAAGAACCGTGCTTTTATGTACAACGATAGAAGACAGTCTCATAGGAGTTGCAATGCTTTTGATTCACATGACTCGTATGCTATGTTTGCTCCTAGTTCTTCCTATATGCATGGTAGAGATATGCCTAGGAAAAATGTTCATCATGTGCCTAGAAAAAATTTTGTTCATGCTTCTAGGAAAGTTATGAATGGTCCCTCTACAATTTATCATGCTTTGAATGCTTCCTTTGCTATTTGTAGAAAGGATAGGAAGATAGTTGCTAGGAAATTAGGGGCAAAATGCAAGAGTGATAAAACTTGCATTTGGGTCCCTAAGGAAATTGTGACTAACCTTGTAGGACCCAACAAGAGTTGGGTACCTAAGACCCAAGCCTAAATTTGCCTTGCAGGTTTATGCATCCGGGGGTTCAAGCTGGATTATCGACAGCGGATGCACAAACCATATGACGGGGGAGAAGAAGATGTTCACCTCCTACGTCAAGAATAAGGATTCCCAAGATTCAATCATATTCGGTGATGGGAACCAAGGCAAGGTGAAAGGTTTAGGCAAGATTACAATATCAAATGAGCATTCTATCTCTAATGTGTTTTTAGTGGAGAGTCTTGGATATAATTTACTATCTGTTAGTCAATTATGTAATATGGGATATAATTGTTTATTTACAAATGTAGATGTGTCTGTCTTTAGAAGATGTGATGGTTCACTAGCTTTTAAGGGTGTACTAGACGGCAAACTTTACTTAGTTGATTTTGCAAAAGAAGAGGCCGGTCTAGATGCATGCTTAATGGCTAAGACTTGCATGGGCTAGTTGTGGCATCGCCGCTTAGCACATGTGGGGATGAAGAACCTCCAGAAGCTTCTAAAGGGAGAACACGTGATAGGTCTAACCAATGTTCATTTCGAAAAAGATAGACCTTGTGCAGCTTGTCAAGCAGGTAAACAAGTGGGAGGAGCACATCACAGCAAGAATGTGATGACCACGTCAAGACCTCTGGAGCTACTGCATATGGACCTCTTCGGACCCGTCGCCTATCTGAGCATAGGAGGAAGTAAGTATGGTCTAGTTATTGTTGATGACTTTTCCCGCTTCACTTGGGTGTTCTTTTTGCAGGATAAGTCTGAAACCCAAGGGACCCTCAAGCGCTTCCTCAGGAGAGCTCAAAATGAGTTTGAGCTCAAAGTGAAGAAGATAAGGAGCGACAACGGGTCCGAATTCAAGAATCTTCAAGTGGAGGAGTTCCTTGAGGAGGAGGGGATCAAGCACGAGTTCTCCGCTCCCTACACACCTCAGCAAAATGGTGTGGTAGAGAGGAAGAACAGGACACTCATAGATATGGCGAGGACTATGCTTGGAGAGTTCAAGACCCCCGAGTGCTTTTGGACGGAAGCCGTGAACACGGCTTGCCACGCCATCAACAGGGTCTACCTTCACCGCCTCCTCAAGAAGACTTCATATGAGCTGCTGATTGGTAACAAACCCAATGTATCGCACTTTCGTGTATTTGGGAGTAAATGCTACATTCTAGTGAAGAAGGGTAGGAATTCAAAATTTGCTCCCAAAGCCGGAGAAGGGTTTTTATTAGGTTATGATTCAAATACAAAGGCGTATAGGGTCTTCAACAAATCATCGGGTTTGGTTGAAGTCTCTAGCGACATTGTATTTGATGAGACTAATGGCTCTCCAAGAGAGCAAGTTGTTGATCTTGATGATGTAGATGAAGAAGACGTTCCAACGGTCGCGATACGCACCATGGCGATTGGAGATGTACGGCCTCAGGAACAATTGGAGCAAGATCAACCGTCTTCCTCAACTATGGTGCATCCCCCAACTCAAGATGACGAACAGATACCTCAAGTGGAGGCGCATGATCAAGGGGGAGCACAGGATGATCAAGTTGAAGAGGAAGAAGCACCTCAGGCACCTCCAACCCAAGTTCGAGCGACGATCCAAAGGGATCATCCCGTCGACCAAATATTGGGTGATATTAGCAAGGGAGTAACTACTCGTTCAAGATTAGTTAATTTTTGTGAGCATTACTCTTTTGTCTCTTCTATTGAGCCTTTCAGGGTAGAAGAGGCCTTGCTAGATCCGGACTGGGTGTTGGCCATGCAGGAGGAACTCAACAACTTCAAGCGCAATGAAGTTTGGACGCTGGTGCCTCATCCCAAGCAAAATGTTGTGGGAACCAAGTGGGTGTTCCGCAACAAACAGGACGAGCATGGGGTGGTGACAAGGAACAAGGCTCGACTTGTGGCAAAAGGTTATGCCCAAGTCGCAGGTTTGGACTTTGAGGAGACTTTTGCTCCTGTGGCTAGGCTAGAATCAATTCGTATCTTGCTAGCATATGCCGCTCACCATTCTTTCAGGTTATACCAAATGGATGTGAAGAGCGCTTTCCTCAACGGGCCGATCAAAGAGGAGGTGTACGTGGAGCAACCCCCTGGCTTCGAGGATGAACGGTACCCCGACCACGTGTGTAAGCTCTCTAAGGCGCTCTATGGACTTAAGCAAGCCCTAAGAGCATGGTATGAATGCCTTAGAGACTTTTTAATTGCTAATGCTTTCATGGTCGGGAAAGCCGATCCAACTCTTTTTACTAAGACTTGCGATGGTGATCTTTTTGTGTGCCAAATTTATGTCGATGACATAATATTTGGTTCTACTAATCAAAAGTCTTGTGAAGAGTTTAGCAGGGTGATGACGCAGAAATTCGAGATGTCGATGATGGGCGAGTTGAACTACTTCCTTGGGTTCCAAGTGAAGCAACTCAAGGACGGCACCTTCATCTCCCAAACAAAGTACACGCAAGATTTGTTAAAGCGGTTTGGGATGAAGGACGCCAAGCTGAGAGCACCTAGAGGGGGGGGGGGGGGGTGAATAGGTGATCCTGTAACACTTCAAAACTTAAGCCACAAAACTTGGTTAATTGTTAGCACAATAATTGCCAAGTGGCTATAGTGGAATTCTCAACAAAACACAATAACCAACAAAGATCAATCACAGAGATGGCATGGTGGTTATCCCGTGGTTCGGCCAAGACCAACGCTTGCTTACTCCACGTTGTGGCGTCCCAACGGACGAGGGTTGCAATCAACCCCTCTCAAGCGGTCCAAAGACCCACTTGAATACCATGGTGTTTTGCTTGCTTTATCTCAATCCCGTTTGCGAGGAATCTCCACAACTTGGAGCCTCTCGCCCTTACACTTGAAATTCACAAAGAACACGGAGCAAGGGAGGGATTAGCAACGCACACAAGACACAAGAATCAAAGTGTCAACACGCACACAAGTCGCAACAAGAGCTCGCAACACAACTCAATGAGTTCCCAACTCCACTAGAGCTCTATATGCTATCACAATGAAACGAATGTGCGAAATCGATGTCTTGGTGCTTAGAAATGATTAGGAGATGCTTGGTGTCCTCCTCCATGCGCCTAGGGGTCCCTTTTATAGCCCCAAGGCAGCTAGGAGCCGTTGGGAGCAATCTTGGAAGGCTAATCTTGCCTTCTGTCGACTGGCGCACCGGACAGTCTGGTGCACACCGGACACTGTCCGGTGCCCGATTTCCTTCCTTAAATAGCGAAGCCGACCGTTGGCAACCTGAGAGCCGTTGGCGCACCGGACATGTCCGGTGCACACCGGACAGTCCGGTGCACACCGGACAGTCCGGTGCCGTCTACTAGCCGTTGGCTCGGCCACGTGTCCCACGCAGATTGCGCGGCCGACCGTTGGCCTGGCCGACCGTTGGCTCACCGGACAGTCTGGTGCACACCGGACAGTCCGGTGAATTTTAGCCGTACGCCGTTGATGGTTTCCCGAGAGCGACGAGTTCGCCTGTGAGCGGCCCACCGGACAGTCCGGTGCACACCGGACAGTCCGGTGAATTTTAGCCGTACACCGCCGTCGAAGTCCCGAGAGCAGCCACTTTGCCCAAGCCAGCCTGGCGCACCGGACACTGTCCGGTGCACCACCGGACAGTCCGGTGCACCCAGACTGGGCAGACTTTGGCTGCTCGAGCCATCTCTTCTCCAACTCGATTTTTTCTGTTTCCAGCACTTAGACACAATACATTAGTCCATAAAACAATGTACTAAGTCTGAGAAACATACCTTTATCCTTGATTTGTACTTTGTCCACCATTTTACAATTAGGCACCTTTGTTGGGCACTAAATCACCAAAATACTTAGAAATGGCCCAAGGGCACATTTCCCTTTCAATCTCCCCCTTTTTGGTGATTTATGCCAACACAACATAAAGCAAGTAGAACAAGTACAAAATCACTTCAAATAAGAACTCAAATTATTTTGATTCAATTTTGACATATATGGATCACTCTATGCCACCACTTGGTTTGTTTTTGCAAATCAAACTCAAATTCCTATCTCTAAGTCAAAACCACTTGTAGAGACATAAAGAGAGGTTTTCCAAAGAAATTTGATCAAGGATTTCAAAAACTCCCCTTTTTTCATAATCAACACTTCTCCCCACACAAGAGGCCAACTTTTGACATAAGAGACAATAAAAGAGTTTTGACAAACCAAAAGCTCTAATCTACTTTTTTCAAAATTTCTCAAGTGGTAGCTGATCCATTAATTGCTTTGGCCTTTATTTTCTCCCCCTTTGGCATCAAGCACCAAAACGGGATCAATCTTGGCCCTTTAACCCCATTGCCTCACCAAAATCTTCAAATAAGAACACAAAGGCAGTGAGAGTATAAAGATGAACTTGGAAAAGTTACTCTTTTTCATCGGAGTGCAGTGGAAGTCTTGCATGGTCCAAGTCCACCTTTTCCCTTTAAATTCTCCTTGGAGACTAAAACAACCAAACTCAAGTACATGGTTAGTCTCAAAGGGTCAAGTTGTAGCACAGCTCCCCCTAAATATGTGCATCACTTGCAAACAGGACTTGTGAGGTCCAGGGAGTGTTTGTACAACTTGAGCACCATAATAAGCAACAACATGCAGAATGAACATGATCAAAGGCATAAACACATGTATGCTACATTTCAATCCAAGTTCCGCGAATCTAAGATATTGAGCTCACTACGCAGCCTACAAAAGGTCTTCTCATCTAGAGGCTTGGTAAAGATATCGGCTAGCTGGTTCTCGGTGCTAACATGAAACACTTCGATATCTCCCTTTTGCTGGTGGTCTCTCAAAAAGTGATGCCGGATGTCAATGTGCTTTGTGCGGCTGTGCTCAACAGGATTTTCCGCTATTCGGATAGCACTCTCATTATCACATAGGAGTGGGACTTTGCTCAGATTGTAGCCAAAGTCCCTGAGGGTTTGCCTCATCCAAAGTAGTTGCGCACAACACTGTCCTGCAGCAACGTACTCGACCTCAGCGGTGGATAGGGCAACGGAGGTTTGTTTCTTAGAGTTCCATGACACCAGGGACCTTCCTAAGAATTGGCATGTCCCCGATGTACTCTTCCTATCGACCTTACATCCAGCATAGTCGAAATCTGAGTACCCAATCAAGTCAAAGTTAGACCCCTTTGGATACCAGATCCCGAAGCAAGGCGTAGCGACTAAATATCGAAGAATTCGCTTCACCGCCACTAAGTGACACTCCTTAGGATCGGATTGAAATCTAGCACACATGCATACGCTAAGCATAATATCCGGTCTACTAGCACATAAATAAAGCAAAGAACCTATCATGGACCGGTATGCTTTTTGATCAACGGACTTACCACCTTTGTTGAGGTCGGTGTGTCCGTCGGTTCCCATCGGCGTCTTTGCGGGCTTGGCATCCTTCATCCCAAACCGCTTTAGCAAGTCTTGCGTGTACTTCGTTTGGGAGATGAAAGTGCCGTCCTTGAGTTGCTTCACTTGGAACCCAAGGAAGTAGTTCAACTCGCCCATCATCGATATCTCGAATTTCTGCGTCATCACCCTGCTAAACTCTTCACAAGACTTTTGATTAGTAGAACCAAATATTATGTCATCGACATAAATTTGGCACACAAAAAGATCACCATCGCAAGTCTTAGTAAAAAGAGTTGGATCGGCTTTCCCAACCTTGAAAGCATTAGCAATTAAAAAGTCTCTAAGGCATTCATACCATGCTCTTGGGGCTTGCTTAAGTCCATAGAGCACCTTAGAGAGCTTACACACGTGGTCGGGGTACCGTTCATCCTCGAAGCCAGGGGGTTGCTCCACGTACACCTCTTCTTTGATCGGCCTGTTGAGGAAAGCGCTCTTCACATCCATTTGGTACAACCTGAAAGAATGGTGAGCGGCATATGCTAGCAAGATACGAATTGATTCTAGCCTAGCCACAGGAGCGAATGTCTCCTCAAAGTCCAAACCTGCGACTTGGGCATAACCTTTTGCCACAAGTCGAGCCTTGTTCCTTGTCACCACCCCGTGCTCGTCCTGTTTGTTGCGGAACACCCACTTGGTTCCCACAACATTTTGCTTGGGGCGAGGCACCAGTGTCCAAACTTCATTGCGCTTGAAATTGTTGAGTTCCTCCTGCATGGCCAACACCCAGTCCGGATCTAGCAAGGCCTCTTCTACCCTGAAAGGCTCAATAGAAGAGACAAAAGAGTAATGCTCACAAAAATTAACTAATCTTGAACGAGTAGTTACTCCCTTGCTAATATCACCCAATATCTGGTCGACGGGATGATCCCTTTGAATCGTCGCTCGAACTTGGGTTGGAGGTGCCTGAGGTGCTTCTTCCTCTTCAACTTGAACATCCTGTGCTCCCCCTTGATCATGCGCCTCCACCTGAGGTACCTGTTCGTCATCTTGGGTTGGGGGATGCACCATAGTTGAGGAAGACGGTTGATCTTGCTCCAATTGTTCCTGAGGCCGTACATCTCCAATCGCCATTGTGCATATCGCGGCCGTTGGAACGTCTTCTTCATCTACATCATCAAGATCAACAACTTGCTCTCTTGGAGAGCCATTAGTCTCATCAAATACCACGTCGCTAGAGACTTCAACCAAACCCGATGATTTGTTGAAGACCCTATACGCCTTTGTATTTGAATCATAACCTAATAAAAACCCTTCTACGGCTTTGGGAGCAAATTTGGAATTCCTACCCTTCTTCACTAGAATGTAGCATTTACTCCCAAATACACGAAAGTACGATACATTGGGTTTGTTACCAGTCAGCAGCTCATATGAAGTCTTCTTGAGGAGGCGGTGAAGGTAGACCCTGTTGATGGCATGGCAAGCCGTGTTCACGGCTTCCGACCAAAAACACTCGGGGGTCTTGAACTCTCCAAGCATAGTCCTCGCCATATCTATGAGCGTCCTGTTCTTCCTCTCTACCACACCATTTTGCTGAGGTGTGTAGGGAGCGGAGAACTCGTGCTTGATCCCCTCCTCCTCAAGGAACTCCTCCACTTGAAGATTCTTGAATTCGGACCCGTTGTCGCTCCTTATCTTCTTCACCTTGAGCTCAAACTCATTTTGAGCCCTCCTTAGGAAGCGCTTGAGGGTCCCTTGGATTTCAGACTTATCCTGCAAAAAGAACACCCAAGTGAAGCGGGAAAAGTCATCAACAATAACTAGACCATACTTACTTCCTCCTATGCTCAGATAGGCGACGGGTCCGAAGAGGTCCATATGCAGCAGCTCCAGAGGTCTTGACGTGGTCATCACATTCTTGCTGTGATGTGCTCCTCCCACTTGTTTACCTGCTTGACAAGCTGCACAAGGTCTATCTTTTTCGAAATGAACATTGGTTAGACCTATCACGTGTTCTCCCTTTAGAAGCTTGTGGAGGTTCTTCATCCCCACATGTGCTAAACGGTGATGCCACAACCAGCCCATGCAAGTCTTAGCCATTAAGCATGCATCTAGACCGGCCTCTTCTTTTGCAAAATCAACTAAGTAAAGTTTGTCGTCTAGTACACCCTTAAAAGCTAGTGAACCATCACATCTTCTAAAGACAGACACATCTACATTTGTAAATAAACAGTTATATCCCATATTACATAATTGACTAACAGATAGTAAATTATATCCAAGAGACTCTACTAAAAACACATTAGAGATAAAGTGCTCATTGGAGATTGCAATTTTACCTAGCCCTTTTACCTTGCCTTGATTCCCATCACCGAATATTATTGAATCTTGGGAATCATTGTTTTTGACATAGGAGGTGAACATCTTCTTCTCCCCCGTCATATGGTTTGTGCATCCGCTGTCAATAATCCAGCTTGAACCCCCGGATGCATAAACCTGCAAAGCAAATTTAGGCTTGGGTCTTAGGTACCCAACTCATGTTGGGTCCTACAAGGTTAGCACAAATATCTTTAGGGACCCAGATGCAAGTTTTGTCTCCCTTGCATCTTGCCCCTAATTTTCTAGCAACTATCTTCCTATCCTTTCTACAAATAGCAAAAGAAGCATTTAAAGCATGATATATTGTAGAAGGTTCATTTACTTTCCTAACAACATTTCTCCTAGGCATATTATGAACAATATTTCTCCTACCAACATTTCTATCATGCACATAAGAAGAACTAGAAGCAGACATGGTATGAGAATCAAATGCATTACAACTCCTATAAGCATTTCTAGATTGTCTCCTATCATGGTACATAAAGGCATGGTTCTTTTGCACACTAGTTGCCATAGGGGCCTTCCCTTTCTCCTTGGCAGAGATGGGAGCCTTATGGCTTGTCAAGTCCTTGGCTTCCCTCTTGTAGCCAAGTCCATCCTTAATTGAGGGGTGTCTACCAATCGTGTAGGCATCCCTTGCAAATTTTAACTTGTCAAATTCATTTTTGCTAGTCTTAAGTTGGGCATTAAGACTAGCCAATTCCTCATTTAATTTTGAAATTGAAACTAAATGATCACTACAAGCATTAATGTCAAAATCTTTACACCTATTGCAAGTTTCAACAATTCCTACACAAGAATTAGATTTACTAGCTACTTCTAGTTTAGCATTTAAATCATCATTAAAACTTTTTAAAGTAGCAATGGTTTCATGACAAGAAGATAGTTCACTAGAGAGCATTTCATTCCTTTTAATTTCTAGAGCAAGAGAATTTTGTGCACTAACAAATTTATCATGCTCCTCATATAAAAGATCCTCTTGTTTTTCTAGTAATCTATTCTTGTCATTCAACGCATCAATCAACTCATTAATCTTATTAATTTTAGATCTATCTAATCCCTTGAATAAGCATGAGTAATCTATCTCATCATCATCACTAGATTCATCCTCACTCGAAGAAGCATAAGTACTAGTATCGTGAGCGCTTACTTTCTTCTCCCTTGCCATGAGGCAAGTGTGACGCTCGTTGGGGAAGAGGGATGACTTGTTGAAGGCGGTGGCGGCGAGTCCTTCATTGTCGGAGTCGGAGGAGGAGCAATCCGAATCCCACTCCTTTCCGATATGTGCCTCGCCCTTGGCCTTCTTGTAATGCTTCTTCTTCTCCCTCTTGTTCCCTTGGTCCTGATCACTATCATTGTCGGGACAGTTAGCAATAAAATGACCAAGCTTACCGCATTTGAAGCATGAGCGCTTCCCCTTGGCTTTGGTCTTGCTTGGCTGTCCCTTGCGACCCTTAAGCGCCGTCTTGAATCTTTTGATGATGAGGGCCATCTCTTCATTATTAAGTCTGGCCGCCTCAATTTGTGCCACCTTGCTAGGTAGCGCGTCCTTGCTTCTTGTTGCTTTGAGAGCAAGAGGTTGCGGCTCGTTGATCGGTCCATTCAAGGCATCGTCCACGTACCTCGCCTCCTTGATCATCATTCGCCCGCTGACGAATTTTCCTAGGACTTCCTCGGGCGACATTTTGGTGTACCTGGGATTCTCACGAATATTATTCACCAAATGAGGATCAAGAACGGTAAAGGACCTTAGCATCAGTCGGACGACGTCGTGGTCCGTCCATCGCGTGCTTCCGTAGCTCCTTATTTTGTTGATAAGGGTCTTGAGCCGGTTGTATGTTTGAGTTGGCTCCTCGCCCCTTATCATCGCGAACCGTCCAAGCTCGCCCTCCACTAACTCCATTTTGGTGAGCAATGTAACGTCATTCCCCTCATGAGAAATCTTGAGGGTGTCCCAGATTTGCTTGGCGTTATCCAAGCCGCTCACTTTGTGATATTCATCCCTGCACAATGAAGCTAGTAGAACAGTAGTAGCTTGTGCATTCTTATGGATTTGCTCATTAATGAACATGGGACTATCCGAACTATCAAAGTGCATTCCACTCTCTACAATCTCCCATATACTAGGATGGAGAGAGAATAGGTGACTACGCATTTTGTGGCTCCAAAATCCGTAGTCCTCCCCATCAAAGTGTGGAGGCTTGCCGAGTGGAATGGAGAGCAAATGTGAATTTGAACTTTGTGGAATACGAGAGTAGTCAAAAGAAAAGTTTGAATTAACCGGTTTCCTTCTCTCGTAGTCGTTGTGGTCGTCGTCCTTTTGGGAAGAAGTAGACTCATCGCTGTCGTCGTAATAGACGATCTCCTTGATGCGCCTCGTCTTCTTCTTCTTCCCTTCCTTCTGTCTATGGCCCGAGCCGGAGTCGATAGGCTTGTCATCCTTCGGCTCGTTGACGAAGGATTCCTTCTCTTTGTCGTTGATCTCGATACCCTTCCCCTTAGGATCCATCACAGAGATGGCACGGTGGTTATCCCGTGGTTCGGCCAAGACCAACGCTTGCCTACTCCACGTTGTGGCGTCCCAACGGACGAGGGTTGCAATCAACCCCTCTCAAGCGGTCCAAAGACCCACTTGAATACCACGGTGTTTTGCTTGCTTTATCTCAATCCCGTTTGCGAGGAATCTCCACAACTTGGAGCCTCTCGCCCTTACACTTGAAATTCACAAAGAACACGGAGCAAGGGAGGGATTAGCAACGCACACAAGACATAAGAATCAAAGTGTCAACACGCACACAAGTCGCAACAAGAGCTCGCAACACAACTCAATGAGTTCCCAACTCCACTAGAGCTCTATATGCTATCACAATGAAACGAATGTGCGAAATCGATGTCTTGGTGCTTAGAAATGATTAGGAGATGCTTGGTGTCCTCCTCCATGCGCCTAGGGGTCCCTTTTATATCCCCAAGGCAGCTAGGAGCCGTTGGGAGCAATCTTGGAAGGCTAATCTTGCCTTCTGTCGACTGGCGCACCGGACAGTCCGGTGCGCACCGGACAGTCCGGTGCCCGATTTCCTTCCTTAAATAACGAAGCCGACCGTTGGCAACCTGAGAGCCGTTGGCGCACCGGACATGTCTGGTGCACACCGGACAGTCCGGTGCCGTCTACTAGCCGTTGGCTCGGCCACGTGTCCCGCGTAGATTGCGCGGCCGACCGTTGGCCCGGCCGACCATTGGCTCACCGGACAGTCCGGTGCACACCGGACAGTCCGGTGAATTTTAGCCGTACGCCGTTGATGGTTTCCCGAGAGCGACGAGTTCGCCTGTGAGCGGCCCACCGGACAGTCCGGTGCACACCGGACAGTCCGGTGCACACCGGACAGTCCGGTGAATTTTAGCCGTACACCGCCGTCGAAGTCCCGAGAGCAGCCACTTTGCCCAAGCCAGCCTGGCGCACCGGACACTGTCCGGTGCACCACCGGACAGTCCGGTGCACCCAGACTGGGCAGACTTTGGCTGCTCGAGCCATCTCTTCTCCAACTCGATTTTTTCTGTTTCCAGCACTTAGACACAATACATTAGTCCATAAAACAATGTACTAAGTCTGAGAAACATACCTTTATCCTTGATTTGTACTTTGTCCACCATTTTACAATTAGGCACCTTTGTTGGGCACTAAATCACCAAAATACTTAGAAATGGCCCAAGGGCACATTTCCCTTTCAATCTCCCCCTTTTTGGTGATTTATGCCAACACAACATAAAGCAAGTAGAACAAGTACAAAATCACTTCAAATAAGAACTCAAATTATTTTGATTCAACTTTGACATATATGGATCACTCTATGCCACCACTTGGTTTGTTTTTGCAAATCAAACACGAATTCCTATCTCTAAGTCAAAACCACTTGTAGAGACATAAAGAGAGGTTTTCCAAAGAAATTTGATCAAGGATTTCAAAAACTCCCCTTTTTTCATAATCAACACTTCTACCCACAAGAGGCCAACTTTTGACATAAGAGACAATAAAAGAGTTTTGACAAACCAAAAGCTCTAATCTACTTTGAATCAAAATAATTTGAGTTCTTATTTGAGGTGATTTTGTACTTGTTCTACTTGCTTTATGTTGTGTTGGCATAAATCACCAAAAAGGGGGAGATTGAAAGGGAAATGTGCCCTTGGGCCATTTCTAAGTATTTTGGTGATTTAGTGTCCAACACAAGTGCCTAATTGTAAAAAGGTGGACAAAGTACAAATCAAGGATAAAAGGTATGTTTCTCAGACTTAGTACATTGTTTTATGGACTAATGTATTGTGTCTAAGTGCTGGAAACAAAAAAAAATCGAGTTGGAGAAGAGATGGCTCGAGCAGCCAAAGTCTGCTCAGTCTGGGTGCACCGGACTGTCCGGTGGTGCACCGGACAGTGTCCGGTGCGCCAGGCTGGCTCGAGGGAAAAGGCTGCTCTCGGGACTTCAACGGTGGTGTACGACTATAATTCACCGGACTGTCCGGTGGGCCGTTCACAGGCGAACTCGTCGCTCTCGGGAATTCATCGTCGACGTACGGCTATAATTCACCGGACTGTCCGGTGAGCCAATGGTCGGTAGGGCTAACGGTCGGCCGCGCGATCTGCGCGGGACACGTGGCCGAGCCAACGGCTAGAAGGGGGCACCGGTCTGTCCGGTGTGCACCAGACATGTCCGGTGCGCCAACGGCTCTCAGTCTGCCAACGGTCGACTGTGCCATTTATGGAAGGAAATCGGGCACCGGACAGTGTCCGGTGTGCACCGGACTGTCCGGTGCGCCAGTCGACAGAAGGCAAGATCAGCCTTCCTTGATTGCTCTCAACGGCTCCTAGCTGCCTTGGGGCTATAAAAGGGACCCCTAGGCGCATGGAGGAGAAGACCAAGCATTCCTACAACATTCCTAAGCACCAAGACATCGATTTCGCGCATTCTTTTCATTGTGATAGCATATAGAGCTCTAGTGGAGTTGTGAACTCATTGAGTTGTGTTGCGAGCTCTTGTTGCGACTTGTGTGCGTGTTGACACTCTGATTCTTGTGTCTTGTGTGCATTGCTAATCCCTCCCTTGCTCCGTGTTCTTTGTGAATTTCAAGTGTAAGGGCGAGAGGCTCCAAGTTGTGGAGATTCCTTGCAAACGGGATTGAGAAAAAGCAAGCAAAATACCGTGGTATTCAAGTGGGTCTTTGGACCGCTTGAGAGGGGTTGATTGCAACCCTCGTCCGTTGGGACGCCACAACGTGGAGTAGGCAAGCGTTGGTCTTGGCCGAACCACGGAATAACCACCGTGCCATCTCTGTGATTGATCCTTGTTGGTTATTGTGTTTTGTTGAGGATTCCTCTCTAGCCACTTGGCAATTATTGTGCTAACGATTAACCAAGTTTTGTGGCTTAAGTTTTCAAGTTTCACAGGATCACCTATTCACCCCCCCCTCTAGGTGCTTTCATCAACCCTTGCACTTTATTATACTCCTCTCGACATAGAGAGGCGAGGAGTATAGTAGTGGCTTGGGAGTTGAAGTGCCGGATTTGGGCGACCTCGTCCGAGTCGTAGCCTTCATCCCCCACGAATGGTACCTGCGCTCCAAACTCAACAATGTCCTATATGCTAGCGTAGTGTGAGGTTAGGTGATACCTCATTTTATCACTTCACATACAATAATCTTCACCATAAAAACCAGTGGTTTGCCTAGTGGGATGAAAAGTAAAGGAGTGTGTTTAGAAATGCGAGGGTAGCGTAGGGGGATCTTACAAAACTTCTTGCGCTCATGGCACTTAGAAGTGACGGACGACGCGTCGGAGCCGGAGGTGGATGGCGATGAAGAGTCGGTCTCGTAGTAGATCACCTTCTTCATCTTCTTTTTCTTGTCGCCGCTCCGATGCGACTTGAGAGGAGGTGATCCCTCCTTTAGCTTGTTGTCGGACTCCCTTGATGGAGCCTTCCCATGGCTTGTGGCCTTCTCGCCGGTCATAATCTCCCTCTTAGCATGATATCCCGACATCACTTCGAGTTGTTAAACTCTAATGAAGCACCGGGTTTTGATACCAATTGAAAGTCGCCTGGAGGGGGGTGAATAGGCAGAATCTGAAATTTATAAACTTAAGCACACACTACAAGCCAGGGTTAGCGTTAGAATTAAAACCGAGTCCGAAAGAGAGGGCGAAAACAAATCAACCAAGAAATAAAGCAAGTGACACGGTGATTTGTTTTACCGAGGTTCGGTTCTTGCAAACCTAATCCCCGTTGAGGTGGTCACAAAGACCGGGTCTCTTTCAACCCTTTCCCTCTCTCAAACGGCCACCTAGACCGAGTGAGCTTTCTCCTTAATCAAATGGGTCACTTAGACCCCACAAGGACCACCACACAATTGGTGTCTCTTGCCTTGATTACAAGTGTCTTGAGAACAAGAATGAGGAAGAAGAAAGCGATCCAAGGACAAAAGCTCAAAGAACACGAGCAAAACACTCTCTCTAGTCACTAGTTGTTTGGAGTGGATTTGGGACTTGGAGAGGCTTTGATTCTATTGAATTATGTCTTGTATTGGTTGCACTAGCTCTTGTATTGAATGAGATGTCTGAAAAACTTGGATGCTTGGAGTGGTGGTGGTTGGGGGTATTTATAGCCTTCAACCACCACATAGCCGTTGGGGAGGCTGTCTGTCGATGGGCGCACCAGACAGTCCGGTGCGCCACCGGACACTGTCCGGTGTGCCAGCCACATCACCCAACCGTTAGGGTTCTGAAGATTCTGACCGTTGGAGCGTCGACTTCATGTCACATCGGACAGTCCGGTGCTGCACTAGACAGGTACTGTGCACTGTCTGGTGCGCCTCTGACGCTTGCTCTGACTTCTGTGCGCACTATTCACGCACTGTTCACACTTTTGCAGATGACTGTTGCGCTGTTAGCCGTTGCTCCGCTTGGTGCACCAAATAGTCCGGTAGCACACCGGACAGTCTGGTGAATTATAGTGGAGCGGCCTCTGAGAAACCCGAAGCTGAAGAGTTTGAAGTCGATCGACCCTGGCACACCGGACACTGTCCGGTGGCACACCGGACAGTCCAATGTGC
The DNA here is from genome assembly GCA_029449295.1 of Zea luxurians. Lineage (NCBI taxonomy): Eukaryota > Viridiplantae > Streptophyta > Magnoliopsida > Poales > Poaceae > Zea > Zea luxurians. Next base: position 134,273 of record JAOPSE010000691.1, on the reverse strand, counting down.
CAGACCAGAGTCCTCTTCGGTTTCTTTTGCTCCTTTCTTTTGAACCCTAACTTGAACTTTTTATTGGTTTGTGTTGAACCTTTATGCACCTGTAGAACATATAAACTAGAGCAAACTAGTTAGTCCAATTATTTGTGTTGGGCATTCAACCACCAAAATCATTTATAGGAAAAGGTTTGACCCTATTTCCCTTTCAATATGTCAACTCGCCCATGGGTTTCTCAAGACCAGAACGGGTCCCCGCCAACCGAGAGCTCAGTGCCCCACCATCCAGCCTCTTGCCAGGTGGATACACGATACTCTCGCCATCTCTCCACTCCCATTGTGGTCCAGCCTTTCTGGTATTGGTCCAGCCGAGGCTAAGCTTACCCATGACGAGGCATGTGGCCAGTTAAAGGGTCCTAGATTAGCAGGCCAACAATCATATGGTCCTTAAGCGACATAGACGGACGACCTTTCCTGCTCAAGGTGTGGTCTCATATTAAATATTTTCTGAAAACTGGTACCTGTCAGAGGTACCCTACTGAAATAATGAAATCATCAAGGCCTTTGATACCTTCATCAATCCAGTCTCTTTTTCTTTTGTAAAAACATGATTCATACATCAAAACATTTTGTTCCATGTCTATAAGCATACTAACCATATCTAGCTTTTCAAATCAGGTATCAAAGACAATAATCAATAACTCAAGGAAGTTATGCAGCAAAGGTTTAACCATTCAACTCCTACTACCTAATGCAACATATAAGTGATAAAAGTTTTAAAATAGCAAGGAGGTGGCAAATGCACCGGGGCTTGCCTTCATGAGGAGGAGAGCTAGGCTCTTCTACTAAAATATTGCAGTTGGCAGCAAATCCTATTGGAGCACCTTCTGGAGGACCTTCAGCGATAACCTCAGTTGGAGAAGTTTCAGATGGAGGATCAGGCTCCCCTTCCACTTCAACTTCAAATTCTTCTTCTATGTGCTCTACAAGTAAATTCGAAGTATATGAATGCTCATGTAATGAGATGCTATGCAAACTCTCATTTAGAGAGAGATGGAAAACTTACATATTCATAACTAAGGATATGACCATTATATTTATGTTTCTGGTTAATATAGTTCTTGTCTAAATGGATCATATTAAACTTACTTTAAAATACCAAGGGACTATCCATGTTCTAGTTGGCCAATTTGTTGTTTAACACTAGATAGGACTCAAGTTTGATCTAACCCTAAATCAATACTAAAGTTTAGGGTTTTAATTGTTTATACTTAGCTAGGTTCTAGTCCTTTGGGCAAATCAACTCCAAACAGGTTTAAATTTTAACCAGAAGTCATTCTAAGGGTATATAATCTTGCTACAAATTTTTATGATTTTTGGACCTAGGGTTTTATTTCTAAAATTCTAAAAAGCTTGGTTTGAGCATCTTAAAAGGCTAAATAATTCTAGACTCGGGATAAAAATCTTGAAACCATTTTTATTAATTACTCTGCGTTTTTAGGAGTATAGCAAAATTAGTCTCATGATTTTATAAATTTTCTATTATTTTCTAAAAATTGCTGAAACTGATAGTAAAAAAGAAAAAGAAAAACAATGAATAGGGTTGGGATGATTCTGGCCCGAGTAAGCCCACGATAGGGGAAAAAGCACGCGTGCCCGTGGGCGCGTTACCGATTTTTCGTGAGGGACCCTAGGTATTCGAATAATCATTAAAGAACCCTAGATACTATTCATGTGTCTCACTGATAGTTACATAAAGGCCCTTGACTTCCGTTCTATTCACAAACTCCAGTCCACGTTTGAATCCCGACGAGCGCCGGCCATCCGCCGCTTAGACCCGGCGATGGTGACCCTCTCCTATGAAACCGAGCCTACAAATGTGATTCCTGAGACTTATTTCCTATTTCCCCTAAGTTAATCAACCTTAAATCATCTAGGGCTTCACTGGCCATGCTAACGGCGGATCGACGAGCTCCGGTGAGGCGTACCGGGGTTTTGAGCGTGGTAAGGTTCAATTCAAGGTCACTACAAGTATTAGTAATGCATCAGACATATGATGCTCACCTAGGTTTGTCCGGAGGAGCTATGGGTTGGCCGATCGACGTGGACACTGTCTTCAGCGACGTTCACCACCGACACGATGGTGTTCTAGTTGATCTTGTGCGGTAGAGTTCAAGTGGGCAAGCGCATGAGCTTCACCATGATCTATAGACTGTGAAACACGAGTTAAATAACTATGACTGACCCTAGGAAAGGCTGATCACACGTTCACACTGCTCGGCGACGCTGGTGACCACCAATGGGGAAAAACCGGTGCTCTGGGCTATCGATGGTGGAACAGCGGGAACAAATGGTGGCTTGGGTGCATAACGGAGAGGCGAGGCTGAGCGCATGCTCAATTTAAAGGGAGTCACCATGACGGTGGGCAATTTGGTCGCTGACCTACGGTGGCGGCGATAGCCCGAGAGGCTCCACGTTAGCCTCAACGGTGTACACAAGCCGGTAACGTGGCGGATTTACCGCGAACCCTTTACGGCAGTGCATTACACGAGCCTCCAACTAGCTGTGTGGATGGCCTGAGCGTCCGTTGGCTTGCTACGTCGGCGGCGGATGATTCACGGTGAGGACACATGGTGTCCATGGCTAGAGTGGTAATTCGATCGTCGAATCTGAGCCGGAGATCTTTTTACCACGCATTAAACCACGTCACGGCGGCACCAATTGTGGCGCGAGCTCGAATCACGGCGGCGGGACGTTGATGGCGAGCACACGGCACTTGGGATCTTCTTCAGTGTACTGTACCATGGCAATGTCCATTTCGTGCGCCTGACAGAGCGATTTGAGGATCATTTTTCTTTGGCTTTCGTTCAACAACCTATCAAGTCGTCCATAACAAAATTGTTGTCCATCATACCAGCTTTAATTTTGCTATAGAGTTCTTGTTCATACCTCCACTCGATCAAGCACAAATTAGCTCTCAAATCAACCTAATGCCACTGTCAGTCTGATCTTCAGTCCAACCCCGACTGACAGCCCAACTTCCAGTCTATTTTACTTTAATACAACTTTAGGGCTTAATCACTTAATCAAACTTAAACTGCTTGAATAGTTCTACAAATTTGTTATAATTACCCATGACAAAATTTCCATAGATCAAATGATACAAAGGTCTAAAGTTAGCACCAAATCACTGTTTTCAGAGTTAACCACTTGGGTGCTCTTGGAACCTTTTTGCAATTTACTCCAATTTGTTCCATAGCACATGGAAATCTCTAAATACAAAATTTACCTAGTTTTTGTTACTCTACCATTTTGATATATGCACTTTGGTCCAAAAGTGTATAGAAATTTGAATCACCTCATGAAGCACTTAATTAGGGTTTCTAGGGTTCATGTTAGGGTTATAGTGTTCTAGGGTTTATGTGCCACTCCAACACTCAAGTTTAGTCTCTTTTGAACATTTCCACTAATCTTTGAGTTCATACTCAAAATGCTATCTTACACACCCACATGATTCTAGTCCTTGGGTAAGCACCCTACCCTAGGGTTGAGGATAAATTTCCAAGCATCATATCATAACTTGTTTTGAAATCTTTACCTAGTGGATGCACTCTAGTGTATCATACATAATGAAATGTTAGTGCAAATGATGTCATGCCAAAGTTTTAGTTTTAGTAACACCAGGGGTGTTACATCCTTTCCCCCTAAAAATAAATCTCGTCCCGAGATTAAAGCTCATGGCTAAGTAATGGAAAAGGAAACATGTCACAATCTCATTTCCTTATTTTTGTTACAAGGCAGGGGTGTGGGGGCCCTGGGTGGTTTGCATTAGAGATAGATTACAACAAACTTAAGATTTACAGGATTCTAGGAACTTAGGAAACTGAATATGTAGAAACTCTTTGGATTCCCACGTAGCTTCGTCTTCATAATGCTTATTCCATTGCACTTTGTAGAATTTGATTGTTTTTCTGCGGGTAACCCTTTCTTGTTGACCTACAATCTTAACAGGATGCTCGAAATAAGTTAAATCTGGTTCTAGAGTAACATCAGAAGCTTCGACCACTTTGTTAGGTACTTGAAGGCATTTCTTTAGTTGGGATACATGGAATACATTATGTATGGCCGAAAGATGTTTCAGAAGCTTCACTTAGTAAACCACAGATCCACACTGTGCTAGAATTTCAAAAGGACTGACATAACATGGTGCCAGCTTTCCCTTGATGCCAAAATGAGTTACTCCCTTCATAGGGGAAACTTTCAGATACACAAAATCGCCAACTTGGAAATACAATGGTCATCTTCTCTTATCTGCATAACGCTTGTGACGATGTTGTGCAATTTTCAAACGGTGTTGAATAAGTTTCACTCTCTCTTCTGCCTCCTTTACTAAATCTGGCCCAAAGATAAATCGTTCACCAGGCCCTGACCAGTTCAGTGGAGTTCTGCACCGCTGACCATAAAGAGCCTCAAAAGGTGCCATCTTGATACTCTCTTGTAACTATTATTATAGGAGAATTCAGCCAATGGCAAGCACTCATCCCATTTTCCAGAATAAGCTAACACACATGCCCTCAACATGTCTTCCAAGATTTGATTCACTCTATCAGTCTGCCCACTGGTTTGTGGATGATAGGCTGAACTATGAAATAGCTTAGTATCAAGAGATTTGTGGAAGTCTTCCCAAAATCTAGAAACGAATTGAGGCCCTCGATCAGACACTATGGTCTTAGGCACACCATGCAGACTCATAATTCGAGCAATGTATAGTTCGACATAAGTCTTCGTTGAATACAAAATCTTTACCGGTAAAAAGTGTGCGACTTTAGTAAAACAGTTTACAATCACCCAGATAGAGTCATAACCCTTGGATGTATTTGGTAAACCTATGATAAAATCCATACTAATATCCTCCCATTTCGCTTCCAAGATAGGTAACGATTGCAATGGTCCAGCAGACTTCAGATGTACAACCTTTACTCGTTGACATACATCACATTTAGCCACGTAACGAGCAATCTCTATTTTCATCTTGGTCCACCAGAATCACGATTTTAAGTCTTGATACATCTTATTACTCCTAGGATGAATAGAATACCGGGAGGTATGAGATTCATCAAGTATCTGTTGCCGCAATGTCGGAACCTTTGGGACTACTAACCGATTCTTAAACCAAAGAATACATTTGTTATCAAGGTGGAAACATGTAGTAGGATCCATTGCCATACGCTCTTTGATATGAGTTATTCCGGCATCTATCTTTTGAGCTTCCACAATTTGGTTAATTAGAGTTGATTTCAATTGCAGATTGGCTAGTAGTGAGGGTTGAAACATACTCAAATTTAACTGTTCCATTTCTTGACAGATTGTGGTTTCGAAAGAACTAGCCGCCAGATAACACAAATGTTCCTTGCGACTGAGCGCATCCGCGACCACATTTGCCTTTCCCGGATGATAATGTACTTCTAGATCATAATCTTTGATTAGTTCAAGCCACCTTCGCTGTCTCATATTTAACTCAACTTGAGTGAAGATGTACTTGAGACTTTTATGATCTGTATAGATATGGCAAGTATTTCCCAAAAGATAATGCCGCCAGATCTTCAAAGCATGAACTACTGTGGCAAGCTCTAAATCATGAGTAGGATAGTGTTCTTCATGTCTCTTCAATTGCCATGAAGCATAGGCTATTACACGGCCTTCTTGCATTAATACACATCCAATGCCCGTTCCTGAAGCATCACAATAAACGTCTAAGGACTTCCCAATGTCAGGTTGGGCCAACACCGGTGCTGTAATTAGCAATTTCTTTAGCTTCTCAAAAGCTTCATTACATTCTAGCGTCCAATTAAACTTCACATTGTTCTTCAATAGTTCGGTAATAGGCTTGGAGATTTTTGAAAAATCAGGAATGAACCTACGATAATATCCAGCCATACCAAGAAAACTTCTAACAAGATGAACCGTGATAGGTGGTTTCCATTCTAAAATATCTTTCACTTTACCAGGATCCACAGCTACCCCTTCAGCTGACAAGATATGACCAAGGAATGGAACTTGATCTAACCAAAATTCACACTTGCTGAATTTGGCATATAACTTGTGTTCTTGAAGTCGAGTCATCACAATCCGAAGATGCATAGCATGTTCTTCCTTACTCTTAGAATAAATCAGAATGTCATCAATAAAAACCACCATGAACTTATCCAGTTCAGACATAAACACCGAGTTCATCAAATAGGTGAAGTGGGCAGGAGCATTAGTAAGTCCGAATGACATAACCAAATACTCGTATAACCCATATCTTGTCGTGAAAGCCATCTTCGGAATATCCTTCGGTCGAACCCGAATTTGGTGATAACCCAAACAGAGAACAAACTTTGAAAATACCTTTGCCCCAACAAGCTGGTCAAATAACAAATCTATTCGCGGCAGCAGATACTTATTTTTGATAGTTACTTCATTTAAGGTCTATAGTCGACACACATCCTTAAAGTTTGATCCTTCTTTTTCACAAAAATTGCAGGGTAGCCCCATGGTGAGGAACTGGGTCGAATAAAACTCTTCTCAAGCAAATCTTGCAATTGAGTCTTTAATTCTGCCAGTTCATTTGAGGGCATTCTATATGATCTCCGAGAAACTAGGGTTGTGCCAAGCTTAAGTTCAATGGAGAATTCCACATCACCGCTCTGGTGGCAAACCTGGCAACTCTTCTAGAAACACATCTGAAAATTCTCGCACCACCGGAATATTGACTAACTCTTCGACTACCACACTATAAGCCCTTTCTGAAATTTTCTCTAGAGAAGATAATTAGACCGTTAACTGACTTTCTCCTAACACTGTATTTATCAAAACAGTTCGCTTTCTCATGTCAATAATGGATTCATGTTGAACTAGCCAATTCATACCTAGGATCACAACTATGTCCTGGCCCTTCAGTACTATCATATTGGTGGGGTAGGTATGCCCACCCAATTCTACTGGCACATGAAATGATACTTCCTTTGTGCCTAACTTTCCCCCAGGAGATTTTACAATAACTCCCATATTTTTTTCTTGAATTGGAACATCATGATCCACAACAAAAGTTCTACTAATGAATGTATGAGATGCACCAGTATCAAAAAGTACTTTGGCAGGGTGTTGGGCAATAAGGAATGTACCCATAAGCACAGGATTTCCCTCTGGAGTCACATCCACTTGTGTATAGAACACTCGCCCGAATTTCCTATTGTCCTTCCCTTTTGCACTGTTGCCAGAAGTACTCTTGCTCTGATTTTGAGAACTGTTTCTTGCTGGTTTCTGGAAATTGGAGTTATTCTAACGGGGATAAGGACAATATTTAATGAAATGTCCCGCTTTTCCACAATTGTAACAAGGATATTTAGTGCCAGTGGGAGCAGGCAAGTGGGGAACTTGAGTATTTGCAGGTGGAAGCTGGTTTGGCTAGTTGGTGGGATGAATATAAGTGGGGTTCTTGAATGGATAGGTAGTTGAACGATAAGGAACAGTTGTTGAACCAGCAGTCCTGATTACCACCTTCTGGCGCTTTGCTGTTGACTAAGAAAACCCTGACCTAGAACCTTTCCATGCCTGCTTCACATTTTGATGTACTCATGCCTTTTCTTCCACGGCTATGGCCACACTTATTGCCCGATTGAAAGTAAGATCATAACAAGTGGCCATCTTCTTTTGCAATTTTGAGTTGAGGCCTCTCATAAAGCAATCTCTTTTCTTGATATCCATGTTCACATGCTCAATAGCATACTGAGAAAGGTGATTAAATTTTCCAATATACTGCATCACAGTATCTGCCCCTTGCCTAAGTCTCAGAAACTCCTCAAGCTTCATTTGCAAAATCCCGTCAGGAACATGATGAGCGTGGAAAGCTTCTTTAAATTCAGCCCAAGTAACCTGATGATCTAGAAGTTGTATCACAACAAAATTGGACCACCAAGTGCTAGCAGCTCCGCAAATTTGTTGTGCAGCAAATAGAGACTTCTGTACCTCAATGCACTGAATGAGGCCAAACTTATGCTCAATCACCTGTAGCCACTCAATTGCGTCAAGAGGCTCTTCTCCTTTAGCAAACATTGGCGGTCGAGTCTCCATAAATTCCATATATGTTGCATTCCTTTGCTGGTTCTAGGGAATACGAGGCCCACCCTATTGTTTTGATGGTGAGCAATCTCATGCAAAACCCTAGCATTATAAGCAGTGGCATTTACTAGGACAGCAATGGCATCTGCCAGTGTTGGTGGAACTGGTGGTGGTGGAGGATTGATATCGGCTTCTGCTCCACCACGCGATGTGCCAGCCCCATCTGACCCATGAGTACGCATAGGCATCTGGAGTAAAACAAACTCATGAATAAACATCCATAACCATAAAATATATTACACGAGACAGTACATGGAGTATTATTCATTACAATACCAAAATTGACATATCTTATTATCCTATGCCTTACTAGAGGTCACGTCACCATACACATGACACACTAACCCTCTGTATCACTGGCTATCTCAGAAGCATCACTACCCCCTGGAGACTCATCACCTGGTACATACATAGGAGTGACTCCTTCCTCTAAGTCTGTGTCAGGCTCACCACCATCATCTAGAACCACACCACCTTCTGCTTCTACGGCTCCTGGCGCATCATTCGGGTGCAGCTGGTAGTAAAGTTGGTGGACTTCTTCATGCAGCTCATTAGAGTAATCTCCAAATCATTATAGGCTAGAACCAAATCATGAAAACGGCCCCTCAAGTGGTCCTCATGGGCAAAAGCTGCCTCTCGAGACCGCATGGTTGCCGCCAGGCGTTCCTTCTGCTCCGCCAATTCCTTCTAAAGTTGCTTCTTTTCTGCCAACAGCTCAAGAATATGGGCTGCGTTAAGACACCGCTCATTGAAGGACACATCTAGACTCTGCTGCAGCTGCTCCACCTGCGTCGGAGGTGTGCAACTGCTACTGCCTGCCTCCACTGCACGTGAAGCCATCTGATGCTTGGGCACACCTCGTGGTCCAACACGCATGCGGGGTGTCTGCTTAGGAGGAGCCATTATGAATTTTAAGGAATAAAGATGGAATCAAAGATCAAAGGATTAGTAGGATTAATAAGAAATTTTTTAAACCCACATGTAATCTAGTAACCATTTAGCTTTTAGGGGGAAACCTTTTATCAAAAGAGTGAATGTTATGATGCATGCTTCGTTTCCTATTTGCCTCTCAACTACTGCCAATATATTTGGCAATCACGCTTTATGACGGTGGCAATCCTACTCACTTAGTAATTAACTAGTCGTAATCTTTTAAGATTTTGTCAGCATATCTACAGAAAATTCTATTCCAGCCTAAGTTGTGGGTTAGTGGTTAGTACCTCAAGCCAAGCCACCTACTAGTCCTTAACTTATTATAATACTAACTGCACTTTTACTACTAGGCATGCAATCCTAGTTTAGATTTTAATTTTTTTAACTCATTTTCATTTAAAGACATGTTCTCATGATTATTCTATTATTTGCAAAAATGTGTGAATGGCTCCGATACCAGCTGTCACAACCCAACCAAGTTATCAGGTCCATATACACCAATCCTTGCCCTCAAGGCCTTGGATGGATATGTAAGTGAATCAGATAACTTACTCGGGGTGCCGAGTTTCGATGAACTCGTTCATTCCCAAGGACCATTCATCATAGTTGCAAGTATTACAATAATCCCACAAGAACATAAACTTTAAATACAGGAGTTGAGCGGAAGACTTTACAATAAAATAATATACATTAACAAACTTTTAAAGAATACAAACCAAGTAGCAGGTATTATTATTACATGCCTGAGGTAGAGTCAAGTGCTAACTTATTACATCATCTGGGAAGAAGCTATCTTCCCACAGTACACACATAATGAACATAAACAAAAGTAGAAGCCTCCATTGTGGGTTTTAGCAGAACTCAAAGGTGTTAATAGTCTCTCCTGTAGCAACAATGGGAATAAAACTAAAAGTTGCCTAGAGGGGGGTGAATAGGCAAAATCTGAAAATTATAAACTTAAGCGCACACTACAAGTCGAGGTTAGCATTAGAATTAAACTCGAGTCTGAAAGAGAGGGCGAAAACAAATCAACCAAGAAATAAGGCGGATGACACGATGATATGTTTTACCGAGGTTCGGTTCTTGAGAACCTAGTCCTCGTTAAGGTGGTCACAAAGACCGGGTCTCTTTCAACCCTTTCCCTCTCTCAAACGGTCACTTAGATCGAGTGAGCTTTCTCCTTAATCAAACGGGTCACTTAGACCCCACAAGGACCACCACACAATTGGTGTCTCTTGCTTTGATTACAAGTGTCTTGAGAACAACAATGAGGAAGAAGAAAGCCAACCAAGCAATAAGAGCAACAAAGAAACACAAGCGATCCTCTCACAAGTCCTAGAGCACTAGAATTGAATTGGGGACTTTGATTGGATTGGAGGCTTTGATTTGTGTCTTGGAGTGTTGTGTTTAGCTCTTGTATTGAATTCACTGTTGTGAATGCTTGGATGGTTGGAGTGGAGGTGGTTGGGGGGTATTTATAGCCCTCAACCACCAATTCAACCGTTGGGGAAGGCTGCTATCGATGGGCGCACCGGACAGTCCGGTGCGCCACCGGACACTGTCCGGTGCACCAGCCACGTCACCCAACCATTAGGGTTCTGAAGATTCTGACCATTGGAGCGCTGACTTCATGTCGCACCGGACAGTCCGGTGCTGCACCGGACAGGTGCTGTTCACTGTCTGGTGTGCCTCTGACGCCTGCTTCGACTTCTGCGCGCACTGTTCGGCACTGTTCATGCTTTTGCAGACAACCGTTGCGCTGGATAGCCGTTGCTCCGCTGGTGCACCCCGGTGGCACATCGGACAGTCCGGTGAATTATAGCGGAGTGCACCCTGAGAAACCCGAAGGTGGTGAGTTCGGAGTGTATGGCCCCTGGTGCACCGGACACAGTCCGGTGCGCCAGACCAGGGTCCTTTTCGATTTCTTTTGCTCCTTTCTTTTGAACCCTAACTTGATCTTTTTATTGGTTTGTGTTGAACCCTTATGCACCTGTAGAACATATAATCTACAGCAAACTAGTTAGTCCAATTATTTGTGTTGGGCATTCAACCACCAAAATTATTTATAGGAAAAGGTTTGACCCTATTTCCCTTTCAATCTCCCCCTTTTTGGTGATTGATGCCAACACAAACCAAAGCAAATGTATAAGTGCAGAATTGAACTAGTTTGCATGATGTAAGTGCATAGGTTACTTAGAATTAAACCAATTTGTAGTTTTACTAGATATGCATGGTTGCTTTCTTTTTATTTAATATTTTGGACCACATTTGCACCACTTGTTTTGTTTTTGCAAATTCTTTTGGAAAAGCTTTTCAATGTCTTTTTGCAAATAGTCAGAGGTATATGAATAAGATTTCGAGAAGCATTTTCAAGATTTGAAATTTTCTCCCCCTATTTCAAATGCTTTTCCTTTGACTAAAACAAAACTCCCCCTAAATGAAATTTTCCTCTTAGTTTTCAAGAGGGTTTTGAGATATATATCAATTTGAAATATAGATACCAATTGAGATATAATTTCTAGAGGAATACTAATTTGAAAAATACTTGAAAATTTTGGGCTAATACTCTCTCCCCCTTTGGCATTAATCGCCAAAAACGAAGACTTTGTGAGCCCCCTATTTTCTTCCCATTGGTACAAGTAAATATGAGTGTAAAGAATATACCAATGTGAAGTGAAGTAACGACGAAGGGTAAATGATACCGGTAGAGTGGAGTGGAAGCCTTGTCTTCGTTGAGTACTCCATTTCCCTTTCAATCTATGACTTAGCATAAAAATACACTTAGAAACACATTAGTCGTAGAAAATGAAAGAGATAAGATCAAAGGTATATAAATGAGCAATGTGTGCAATGTTTTAATCAAAATTCCGAGAATCAAGTATATTGAGCTCATTCCTAAGTTTGGTAAAGGTTTTCTCATCTAACAGCTTGGTGAAGATATCGGCTAATTGTTCTTTGGTGTTAATATATGCTATCTCGATATCCCCCCTTTGTTGGTGATCCCTCAGAAAGTGATACCAAATGTCTATGTGCTTAGTGCGGCTGTGTTCAACGGGATTCTCCGCCATGCGGATAGCACTCTCATTGTCACATAGGAGAGGGACTTTGCTCAATTTGTAGCCATAGTCCCTGAGGGTTTGCCTCATCCAAAGTAATTGCGCACAGCAATGACCTATGGCAATATACTCGACTTCGGCGGTGGAAAGAGCTACTGAGTTTTGTTTCTTTGAAGCCCAAGACACCAGGGATCTCCCTAGAAACTAACAAGTCCATGATGTGCTCTTCCTATCAATTTTACACCCTGCCTAAACGGCATCTGAATAACCTATGAAATCAAAGGTGGATCCCTTGGGGTATCAAAGACCAAACTTAGGTGTATAAACTAAATATCTCATAATTCGCTTCACGGCCCTAAGGTGAACTTCCTTAGGGTCGACTTGGGACCTTGCACACATGCATATGGAAAGCATAATATCCGGTCGAGATGCACATAAATAGAGTAACAATCCTATCATCGACCGGTATACCTTTTGATCCACAGATTTACCTCCCGTGTCGAGGTCGAGATGCCCATTGGTTCCCATGGGTGTCTTGATGGTTTTGGCATCCTTCATTCCAAACTTTGTGAGTATGTCTTGAATATACTTGGTTTGGCTGATGAAGGTGCCCTCTTGGAGTTGCTTGATTTGAAATCCTAAGAAGTATCTCAACTCCCCCATCATTGACATCTCGAATTTATATACCATAATCCTACTAAATTCTTCACAAGTAGATTTGTTAGTAGACCCAAATATAATATCATCAACATAAATTTGGCATACGAACAAATAGTTTATTTTAGAGGGATCAGGTTCCTTCCCTTCTTCCAGAGCTACAAATTCCAGAGGATCGTATCCCTCTTCCGCTAACAAACACAGATAAGGAACAATACATCAATCATGGTGACTTGGTGGGGTGTGCCAATTATTATACTGTTGGGGGCCTTCGTCCTCCGAAGGTCCTCAAAAACATGATTTGACAATGTTTTCCAAGTGGATTATATGAACAGGTATCTTCGGACTCAGAATTATGAACATGGAGTACGGTCAGGACGAAGCCTAAGCCAGACGAAGGGGGATTGAGATGAAGGACGGGCTGATTACCAAGCTGTACGAAGGATGGTGCACAGCCGAAGCTGTGCGCAGGAAAGCTTCGTCGCGATAGCAGAAAGGGGAACCGACTTAAAGATGAAAAGACTACTTAGGCCTTGACAGATTCCCATAAGTCATTAACAAATGTAATGGGCATGAATGTAATTTTACATGGGCTGCGTCCCACGTCTATAAATAGATGAACAGTACTCCCGTACTGTTCACGCTGATCTGGCATTTGCTTTTGCGTCATCCTTGTACCTTTGTCTTCCTGCAATCCGAAGGTACACTTGTAATTTGAAGTCATTTCTATTGTTATATGATAATAAAATAGAAATGACGTTGTGATGAAATTTAAATGTTTATATTACTTTTCATGTTGTGTGCAAGTCCTTCGTCATAGCTTATTATGCTTACGAAGATATATTGTTTGTGACCTTCGTCCGGAGCACATTATATCCCGAAGGGAAATAATGTTTCAAAGGACGAAGGATCTTATCATTTAACACTTTTCATGTTGCCTTGTTCTTAATCCGAAGCATTTGAGAACAAGTCACCAACATTGGCGCCCACCTCCGGTGAACTCACTTCCACTTTGAGTTTTTTGAACACCTTCGTAAGTCAAAGACCCTCGTTATGGCGCCGAAGAAAGCTTCAGCGACTGGGGCTGCAGCTCTGCAACCGCTGGACCCCAACCAGGAGACTGTCTCTCTTCGGGAGGCCCGAAGCCAGAAGAGGAAGGCCGTCAGCCCGACGCTTCAGGAGGATGAGCTAGACCAAGAGATCAGGGATATGGAGATGCTTCATCAACAGGTGCAGAGGAAGAAGGAAAAGATGGCCAGGCTAGCTGAGCTGCAAAGGCAGATAGACGAAGCTTCTGAAGAAGTTCGCCATCTTACTCACGATGAGCAGAACAGAAGGCCTCAACAAAAAGACCTTCATCAGGAGGGCTTCTTCAACGAAGATGACTGGTATGACAATTTCCATCATGGAAATTTTGTTTTCGATGATGCTTCTCCCCTGTCCGCTGAGCTGCAGGCTACACCTTGGCCTCCGTCCTACAAGCCGCCCCAGCTTCCCATGTTCGATGGCCATTCAGACCCGAAGCAGTTTTTGATGAGCTACGAAGCAACAGTATCTTCGTATGGTGGCAATGCTGCAGTCATGGCAAAGTCTTTTGTTATGGCTGTCAGGAGTGTTGCTCAGACCTGGTATTCCTCCCTTCGACCGGGAACGATCACTTCATGGCAGAAGCTGAAGGACATGTTGTTAACCAGCTTTCAAGGGTTTCAGACGAAGCTGGTCACTGCTCAAGCCTTGTTCCAGTGCACTCAGGATCATGAAGAATACCTTCAGGCGTATGTCAGAAGGTTCTTGCGTTTGAGGGCGCAGGCACCAACGGTGCCCAATGAAATTGTCATCGAAGCCATGATCAAGGGGCTTCGTCCTGGACCTTCAGCTCAATACTTTGCTAGGAAGCCTCCTCAGACTTTGGAGAAACTGCTCCAGAAGATGGACGAGTACATTCGTGCCGACAATGATTTTCGCCAAAGAAGGGAGGAGGCTTTCAGATTTTCTGAAATGACCAGGGGCTTCGGAGGAAGATTCTATCCGAGGCATGTCAGGTCCATCCACAACTCTACTCAAAATGATGATAAGGGGAGTCAGCAGAACAGGCCGCAGTGCTCCTCACAGGCTTCGGGGCAACAGCAAAATTTCTTCCGGCCACCAGCTCCAAGAGGCAGAGGCGCCAGGGGCTTCGGCGGAAGATTTGGAGATCAACCAAGGAGAGTATTTTGCTTATTCTGTGGTGAAAACAAGGGCCATACCACCAGGATGTGCCATGTTACCATCCAGAAGCAAAAGGAGATAGCCGAAGCTGCAGCGCAACAAGTTCAGCCGAAGCAGGTCATGCATACTGCTTCGTACCATCAGCCTTACATCCCAGAATACGTGGGCAACCACCCTGCAGTTTCTGTAGCTTCGGCGAGTCAACCTCAAGCTTCATGGCAGCAGCCCCCGCCTCCACCACCGCTGCAACAAGGCCAACAGCCGGAAGGGAGCCAATATGTTCCACACCAAAGGGATCTCAGAGAACAATCTGAAGCTCGCACAGTCAATAGCACTGTGCCAGAGTCGAAGCACATTTATTGACAAATATCATACCTTGATAGCAGTCTTTTCCATTTAGTTCTATTTTCTGTGTAATAAAGAACATTTCAGTTTTCATGTAATAGTTTCGTTGATGGTCACAAGGAAAACTTATTTTCTCCACAGGCTTAAGTTGCTGAAGGTTAAAAATTTGCGATAACAAGAAGGACCTTCGAATTATTAAAAATCCTTCGAACCAACAAAAAGTCGTTCTAAGGAACGCAGAGTAAGTTGCTGAAGTCACAAAAAGCCGTTCCAAAGGGAGCGCAGTGTAAGTTTTCTGCTCCAAAGTCGTTCCTAAGGGAATGCAGAGCATACAGCGAAAAGTCAACGCTGATACCGCCTAAGTAAAAGGCGAAGAAGCTCCAAAGACGTTCCTAAGGGAATGCAGAGCTTACAGCGAAAAGTCAACGCTGATACCGCCTAAGTAAAAGGCGAAGAAGCTCCAAAGACGTTCCTAAGGGAATGCAGAGCTTACAGCGAAAAGTCAGCGCTGATACAGAGATATTTTGTGTTTTACGGGGATATGTGTGTATCTTCGGAACAAATGTCATCTACATAACATAGCATCATCACATCATTTTGCATAGCATAAGCATCATACATCATGTTGCATATAGCAAAAGAAGGGGACACAGTATCAACTTTCGAAAGGACGCTTTGAGAAAGTGAAAATCATGCAAAGTCACGAGGGAATACAATGTTGATCTTCGGAATACAGCTTCGGAGAATGTTTTCACGAAGCATGGACGTGCTTCATCAGAGTAATATCAAAATTGTACAGCTTCGGAGAATGTTTTCACGAAGCGTGGACGTGCTTCATCAGAATAGTATTAAAGGAGAATGTCTTCTTCACGAAGCATGAAAAGAAGGAAAGGTGTTTTTTCGCCGAAGGCTCAAAAATGGTATGTATGTAGAATTTCATGCATCGTAAAGAATTGAATAATGAAAAGAGGTTTGTATATTACATTCAAGTGTACAAAATATTACATAGATCACACTTCAAATGTTTTTTCTAATAACATCTAGTCTTCTCTTAGTACTACTTCGGCAGCCTCATTTAGAAGTTGTTCAACAACTTTATCCATGATAGCTTCGGCCATTTGTTTAATTTCGTCATCCCCTTTCGTGTGAGGGTCAGCAGACGATCCAACAGGTTCTGAGAGAAGAGAATATATGCCTATGTTACTATTACAAACTATAAGCAAATTCGAAAATCAAAAATTACAACAGACCTAAAAACCACTTGTTGGGGACTTGTTCTCAAATGCTAAGAGTTAAGAACAAGGCAACATAAAAAGTGTTAAATGATAAAGTCCTTCGTCCTTCGAAACATTATACCCCTTCGGGAAATAATGATTTTAGGACGAAGGTCATGAAGGACATACCTTCGTAAATATAACAAATAATGACGAAGGATTCATATAAAGCATAAAACATAAACATCATCATGGAATCATTTCTATTTTATTAACACGAAGAAATAGAAATGATTACAAATTACAAATGTACCTTCGGTCCTGAGAAAAGGTAGAAAGTACAAATGTGACGCAAAAGCGAATGCCAAGTCAGCGTGAACAGTACGGGAGTACTGTTCATCTATTTATAGACGCGGGACGCAGCCCACGTAAAATTACATCCATGTCCATTACATTTGTTAATGACTTATGGAAATCTGTCGAGGCCCACGTAGTCTTTTCATCTTTAAGTCGGTTCCCCTTTCCGCTATCGTGACGAAGCTTCCTTGCACACAGCTTCGGCTGTGCACCTTCGTAGAGCTTGGTAATCAGCTCGCCCTTCGTCTGGTTCAAGCTTCGTCCTGACCGTGCTTTATAATTCTGAGACCGAAGATACCTGTTCACATAATCCACTTGGAAAACATTGTCAAATCATGTTTTTGAGGACCTTCGGAGGACGAAGGCCCCCAACAGTAGCCCCTCGCAATATTAATTTGTCAATAATAAATTCAGATTGCGATATGGACGAAGGCCTTGAGCCGAAGGTCCGAAAAAACACCTTCCCTTTGCTAGAATAGCAACATTCACTGACAAGTGGGGCCTTTCAATTTTCGACGCCCTGGGCGTATAAATAAGATCGCACCGGAAACTCATTTGGTACGCACACTTGCCATTTGCTTCGGCCCACTAAAATTTTTAGCTCTTGTGCGCTAAGATTTGCTGGTCTTTTTGATTTTGAAGCTTCGGCCTCGGGAACAATTTTTTAGCGTTTCCGAAGATGTCTGAAAGCAAGAAGATCCCTGCTGAGATGAAGCTGAGTCTCGAGGAGGAGAAGAATCTGGGGTTCCTGATAGCGATGGCAGAGACCAATACAGAGAAAATCACCAAGGAGATTCTCGAAGGTTTGTCCGAAGATACTGGTGACAGCGACAGCTATGATGTAGAGAGTGGTGGGGAAGAGGCCGAAGATCGTCCATGGCGGCCAAGTCACACGGTTTTCGGGAAAACCACTATCAAGCAGAATCATATTGATAATATGAGGGGGAGGTATTTTCGAGATGTATCTATTGTGAGAGCTGACGCTGGAGAAAAGACTTCTCCCACTCCCGAAGAAGATGAAGTTGTAATCTTCCGAAGCTTTCTCAAGGCTGGGCTTCGATTCCCCCTGAGCAACTTTGTTGTTGAGGTACTGAAAACATTCCAAGTCTACCTTCATCAACTTACTCCCGAAGCTATCATAAGAATGGGGATTTTTGTCTGGGCTGTGAGAAGCCAAGGTTTGGAACCAAACGCTAAAAGCTTCTGCAATATTCACGAACTGTTATATGAAACGAAGCCCTGGGGAAAAGAACAATATCACTACAATTTTGGGTGCTATAGCTTCGGTGCCCGCTCCGGGTCGAGCTGCCCTGTGCCGACCTTTCGGAAAAGATGGCCCGGAGCCTGGATGACAGAGTGGTTTTATGTGAAGAATAACTTATCAGCGCAAGAAAATGTTAAGAGTATTATTATGTGCCCCATCTGGCAACGCTTCGGACTTCGAAGGCCGAAGGTTGAAATGGACGAAGCAGCCGAGGAGTGCCAAAGAGCCTTCGGCGTTGTGTGCTCCTTCATTGGAACAAGGGACTTGGTCCAAGAGCACATTGCCTTCAGGGTATGGCCACTTACAGAAAAGTGGGAAATGCCGAAGGAAACCATTAAAGAGTCCGACGAAGGCGGACTAGTTAGACTGAAATACACATTCAAATATGCAGATAAATTTGTTGAACCTGATGATGACTGGCTGAAGAGCATTGAAACTTTAAGTGATGAACTACTTGGGGCATATTCGAAGGCCGAAAATACTGCGCTATCAGCAGCCTTCGGAGGCCGAAAGAAGAAAAGGCTCAACCGTGTGTTTGACGCAGTCGGGTTTATGTACCCCGACTATCACTATCCGGTATTGGATCGCAAAAGGAAAAATACTTCTCCTGCGACAGAAACTACCACAAGTGCCCCTAGTGAGCCAGCGCCTCAAAGAAAAAAGATGAAGGTGCTCACCATCGGACACGCTTTATTGAGCCGGCCACAGTGCCAGAATTCATTGGTGAAGCTTCTTTAGCCTCTGGAGCTACAGAACCAGCTCCAGTGCCGAAGATGGAAGAGAAGACTGAAGCGCCTTCAGTAGTAGAAAAACCGAAGATTGACGAGCCAAAAATGTCTGAAATCTTAAGTCCTTCGGTAAATGTCGAAGCAATAAAAAACCAAAAAGGGCCATCGGTGACCCCAAAAAGGAAAAGAATGGTAAACGTACTAGATGTCTTGGAGACAATTAAGTCTTCAAGCACAACTCCAAAGAAGAGTGTTGAAGTTGCTGAAGCTTCTACTGAAACTTCGACGCAACAAGCTGAAGCTGAAGCTGGGCCTTCAGAGCCCTACAAGGAGCAACCTTTGGAAGCCGAAGCAATAAAAATATCAGAACCAGTTTTAGTTGAAGAAATTGACACTGCCATCCCCGAAGCTTCTGCCAGCACATGCGATTACATTATACGACACGCTTCGGGGAAAAAACTATCTGCAGAAGAAACTTATGAAGCCAACCATTATGCGAAAGAGCTAAAATATCCGAAGGGGGCAGTAATATTCAATGGGACAAATGAAGATGACTTCCTATACTGCCTACCTGATAATAAAGAACTATCTGTCTGCCGAGAGATGGCCAGGAGTATAGGCTTCCCGAAGCTCGAAGCTGGATTAAGCGCCATGACGAAAGAGGATCTCGCAGACAGTCTTGCATACAATAGCCTAAAGGTTTGAGAATTAAGCGTTTGAAAAAACTTTTTTAATACGTAATTCATTCCTATATTCTTATATGGATTCTTTTTCGTACAGGGCTTAATTTTAAGCAACGCATTAAGAGCCCAAAAAAGCGCCGAAGATGAAAGCTATGAGATTGCGTTCAACAATTTGCGCTCCGAAGTTATCAAACTGAGAAACGAAGCTCTAGAAAAGGATAAAATTCTGCTTACGCTGGTAGACAAAGTAAAGAAAGACGAAGCTGCTTCAAAAACCCAGGCCGAAGCCCAAAAGCGTGAAATTAAAGATCTTCAGAAACAACTGGCTAGAGCTAGGGAGGAGCGCGTGCTTGAGGAAACAAAACGAGAACTCAGTGATCATATGGTCAACAAATTGGAGTTAAGAGTTAAAGAGCTTCGTGCATCTCAGAGGAAATGTTATGTTAAATCTATAGAATGCGTGAATAAAATTAAAACCAGCTTCGCCAGCGTGGGCGCCTTTTCCAGCGAAGAGAATTTCTCTCAAGGCAACCCCGAAGGTCCACTAGAATGGATTAGTCACGAAACAGAGGCCTTCGAGGAGATCCTGAGCAGTCGCGGCGATATCTGCGCTTTTTCGGGCGCCAGAGGAATTGCTTCTGTCTTAGAGAAGAAAGGTTGCGGGCATGTAAAAATTTTAGCTCAGTCCGAAGCTGCCTTATCTTCCGAAGACATCAAGGACCCCTCGGCCGAAGCAAGCGTGGTTGGTGGCAAATTTTTTACTGATATCTGGAACGACGGCGGCCGAGGAATGGCGCAAGAAATCATCCAAAGGAGCGAAAAAGGCATCCACGATGCTAGGAAAGTGGCCGAAGCTGCCGAAAAAAGTACAGAGCCCGAAAGGCAATTAGGTATTAATTAGTCGTTCTTATTGTGTTGTAATTTTTATTTCAAACTTTGCTCACAGTTTGTAATAGTAATGAAGAAATGTTCTCTCCCCCCAGAAGCTGCTGGATCGACTGCCGACCCCCACACAAAAGGGGATGATGAAATTAAAGAAATGGCCGAAGCTATCATGGACAAAGTTGTTGATCAACTTCTAAATGAAGCCGCCGAAGCAGTGTTAAGAGAAGACTAGATGCTGTTAGAAAAAACGTTTAAATTGTGATCTATGTAACATTTTGTACATTTGAATGTAATATACAAGTTTCTTTTCATTATTCAATTCTTTACGATGCATGAAACTCTACATACATACCTTTTTGAGCCTTCGGCGAAAAAACACCTTCCCTTCTTTTCATGCTTCGTGAAGAAGACATTCTCCGTTAAAATTATTCTGATGAAACACGTTCATACTTCATGAAAACATTCTCCGAAGCTATATAATTTCGATATTGCTCTGATGAAGCTTGTCCATGCTTCGTAAAAATGTTCTCCGAAGCTGTATTCCGAATCTATATAATTTCGATATTGCTTTCTCAGAGCATCTTTTCGAAGGTTGATACTGTGTACCCTTCTCTTGCAAAATGCAATATGATGTATGATGCTTATGTCATGCAAGATGATGTGATGATGTTATGTTATGCAAATGACATTTGTTCCGAAGATACACACAAAATTTCTTCGTAAGCTCTGCATTCCCTTAGGAACGACTTTGGAGCATCTTCGCCTTTTACTTAGGCGGTATCAGCGTTGACTTTTCGCTGTAAGCTCTGCATCCCCTTAGGGACGTCTTTGGAGCTTCTTCGTCTTTTACTTAGACGGTATCAGCGTTGACTTTTCGCTGTAAGCTCTGCATTCCCTTAGGAACGACTTTTGAGCAGAAAACTTACACTGCGCTCCCTTTGGAACGGCTTTTTGTGACTTCATGAACTTACTCTGCGTTCCTTAGAACGACTTTCTGTTACTCCGAAGGATTTTTAATACTTCGAAGGTCCTTCTTGTTAACACAAAAACTTCATCAACTTAAGCCTGTGGAGAAAATAGATTTTCCTCGTGGGAAACAGCGAAATTATTACATGGAAACTATCAGTGTTTTTTGCTACAGAGAATAGAACTGAATAGAAAAGACTGCTATCAAAGGTAGGATATGTGTCAATAAATGTGCTTCGACTCTGGCACAGTGCTGTTGACTGTGCGAGCTTCGGATTGTTCTCTGAAGTCCCTTTGATGTGGAGCATATTGACTCCCTTCTGGCTGTTGACCCTGTTGCAATGGAGGTGGAGGCGGGGGCTGTTGCCAGGAAGCTTGAGGTTGACTTGCCGAAGCTACAGAAGCTGCAGGGTGGTTGTCTATGTATTGTGGGATTTAAGGTGGATGACACGAAGCAGTATGCATAACCTGCTTCGGCTGAACTTGTTGAGATGCAGCTTCGGCTATCTCCTTTTGCTTCTGGATTGTAATGTAGCACGTCCTGGTGGTATGGCCCTTGTTTTCTCCACAGAACAAGCAAAACAATTTCCTTGGTTGATCTCTGAATCTTCCGCCGAAGCCCCTGGCGCCTCTGCCTCTCGGAGCTGGTGGCCGAAAGGAAACTTGTTGTTGCCCCAAAGCCTGTGAGGAGCACTGCGGTCTGCTCTGCTGACTCCCCTTATCATCATTCTGAGTGGAGCTGTGAATGGACCGAACATGCCTCGGGTAGTATCTTCCTCCGAAGCCCCTGGTCATTTCAGAAAATCTGAAGGCCTCCTCCCTTCTTTGGCGAAAGTCATTGTCAGCACGAATGTACTCATCCATCTTTTGGAGCAGTTTTTCCAGGGTCTGAGGCGGCTTTCTAGCAAAGTATTGAGCTGCAGGCCCAGGACGAAGTCCCTTGATCATGGCTTCGATAACAATTTCATTGGGCACCGTTGGTGCCTGCGCCCTCAAACGTAAGAACCTTCGGACATACGCCTGAAGGTATTCTTCATGATCTTGAATGCACTGGAACAAGGCTTGAGCTGTGACCGGCTTCGTCTGAAATCCTTGAAAGCTGGTCAGTAACATATCCTTCAGCTTTTGCCATGAGGTGATCGTTCCTGGTCGAAGGGAGGAGTACCAGGTCTGAGCAACATTCCTGACAGCCATGACAAAAGACTTCGCCATGACTGCAGCATTGCCCCCATACGAAGACACTGTTGCTTCGTAGCTCATCAAGAACTGCTTCGGGTCTGAGTGGCCATCGAACATGGGAAGCTGAGGTGGCTTATAGGATAGAGGCCAAGGTGTAGCCTGCAGCTCAGCGGACAAAGGAGAAGCATCATCGAAAACAAAATTTCCCTGATGGAAATTGTCATACCAGTCATCTTCGTTGACGAAGCCCTCCTGATGAAGGTCTTTCTGCTGAGGCCTTCTGTTTTGCTCATCATGGGTGAGGTGGCGGACTTCCTCAGAGGCTTCGTCTATCTGCCGTTGCAACTCAGCTAGCCGGGCCATCTTCTCCTTCTTCCTTTGCACCTGTTGATGTAGGATCTCCATATCCCTGATTTCTTGGTCTAGCTCTTCCTCCTGAAGCGTCGGGCTGACAGCCTTTCTCTTCTGGCTTCGGGCCTCCCGAAGAGAGACGGTCTCCTGGTTGTGGTCCAGCGGTTGCAGTGCTGAAGCCCCAGTCGCTGAAGCTTTCTTCGGCGCCATAGCGAAGGTCTATAGCTTTCGAAGGTGTTCAAAAAGCTCGAAGTGGAAGTGAGTTCACCGGCGGTGGGCGCCAATGTTGGGGACTTGTTCTCAAATGCTAAGAGTTAAGAACAAGGCAACATAAAAAGTGTTAAATGATAAAGTCCTTCGTCCTTCGAAACATTATACCCCTTCGGGAAATAATGATTTTAGGACGAAGGTCATGAAGGACATACCTTCGTAAATATAACAAATAATGACGAAGGATTCATATAAAGCATAAAACATAAACATCATCATGGAATCATTTCTATTTTATTAACACGAAGAAATAGAAATGATTACAAATTACAAATGTACCTTCGGTCCTGAGAAAAGGTAGAAAGTACAAATGTGACGCAAAAGCGAATGCCAAGTCAGCGTGAACAGTACGGGAGTACTGTTCATCTATTTATAGACGCGGGACGCAGCCCACGTAAAATTACATCCATGTCCATTACATTTGTTAATGACTTATGGAAATCTGTCGAGGCCCACGTAGTCTTTTCATCTTTAAGTCGGTTCCCCTTTCCGCTATCGTGACGAAGCTTCCTTGCACACAGCTTCGGCTGTGCACCTTCGTAGAGCTTGGTAATCAGCTCGCCCTTCGTCTGGTTCAAGCTTCGTCCTGACCATGCTTTATAATTCTGAGACCGAAGATACCTGTTCACATAATCCACTTGGAAAACATTGTCAAATCATGTTTTTGAGGACCTTCGGAGGACGAAGGCCCCCAACACCACTAGTTGGTACCTATTTGGCTTTTGGGCTCTGCGCTTTTTTCAGCGGCCTTGGCTACTTCCCTAGCATCATGGATACCTTGCTCGCTTCTTCGAATAATTTCCTGGGCCATTTCTCGGCCACCATTGTCCCAGACGTCGGTGAAAAATTTTCCACCAACCTGGCTAGCTTCGGACGAGGGGTCTTTGATATCTTCAGCGGATAAGGTGGCTTCGGATTGCGCAAGAAGCTTAATATGATCGCAACCTTTCCTCTCCAAAACAGTCGCAACTCCTCTGGCGCCCGAAAAAGCGCAGATGTCACCGCGGCTACTCAGGATTTCCTCGAAGGCCTCTGCTTTGTGACTGATCCATTCCAGTGGACCTTCGGGATTGCCTCTTGAGAAATTCTCTTCACTAGAGAATGCGCCAACGCCGGCGAAGCTGGATCTTATCTTTTTGATGCATTCTATAGATTTAACGTAGCATTTTCTCTGGGATGCACGAAGCTCCTTAACACTTATCTCTAAATGGTTGGCCAGTTGATCGCTAAGCTCTCGTTTTGTTTCTTCAAGCATACGTTCCTCTTTAGCTCTAGCTAGCTGTTTCTGAAGATTTTTAATCTCGCGTTTTTGGGCTTCGGCCTGGACCTTTGAGGCAGCTTCGTCCTTTTTTACCTTGTCTACCAATGTAAGCAGAATCTTATCCTTTTCCAGAGCTTCGTTTCTCAGTTTAATAACTTCTGACCGTAGGTTGTTGAACGCAATTTCATAGCTCTCCTCTTCGGCGTTCTTTTGTGCTCTCAATGCGTTGCTTAGGATTAAACCCTACATGTAAAAAAAAAGTTGGTATAAGAATAAAAGAATGAGTTACGAATTATAAAATTTCTAAGCGCCCAATTCCCCATACCTTTAGGCTATTATACGCAAGACTATCCGCGAGGTCTTCCTTCGTCATAGCGCATAGTCCAGCTTCAAGCTTCGGAAACCCCATACTCCTAGCCATCTCCCGGCAGATAGATAATTCTTTGTTGTCAGGGAGACAGTATAGGAAGTCATCTTCGTTTGTCCCATTGAACACTAGTGCCCCCTTCGGATATTTTAATTCTTTGGCATAGTGGTTGGCCTCATAAATCTCTTCTTCAGATAATTTTTTCCCCGAAGCATGTCGCACAATGTAATCGCATATGGTGGAAGAAGCTTCGGGGACAGCAGTGTCAATTTCTTCAACCAAAATTGGCTCTGGCATTTTTATTTTTTCTTCGGGTTCCAAAGGTTGTTCCTTGGTGGGCTCTGAAGTCTCAGCTTCAACTTCAGGTTGTTGCTTCGAAGCTTCACCAATTAAAGCTTCAGTAGACACTTCAGAAAGTTCAACAGTCTTCTTTGGAGTTGTGCTTGAAGACTTAATTGTCTCCAAAACATCTAACACGTTCACCATTCTTTTTCTTTTCGGGGTTACCGGTGGCCCCTTTTGATTTTTTATTGTTTCAACATTTGCTGAAGGACTCAAGATTTCTAATATTTTTGGTCCTTCAATTTTCGGTTGTTCTGCTTTCTCTGAAGGCGCTTCAGTTTTTTCTTCGATCTTCGGCACTGGAGCTGGCTCTGTACTTTCAGTGGCCAAGGAAATTTTACCGATAAATTCAGGCACTGTGGCCGGCTCAATAAAACGTGCCCGGTGGGTGAGCACCTTCATCTTTTTTCTTTGCGGCGCTGGCTCACTAGAAGCACTTGGGGCAACTTCTGTTGCAGGAGAAGTATTTTTTCTTTTGCGGCCCGGCACCGGATAATGGTAGTCAGGGTAGACAAACCCGATTGCATCAAATACCCGGTTGAGCCTTTTCTTCTTTCGGCCTCCGAAGGCTGCCGATAATGCAGTGTTCTCGGCCTTCGAATATACCCCAAGTAGTTCGTCACTTAATGTTTCAATGCTTTTTAACCAGTCGTCATTAGGTTCAACAAACTTATCCCCGTATTTGAATGTGTATTTCAGTCTGACCAGTCCGCCTTCGTCGGACTCTTTGATGGTCTCCTTCGGCATTTCCCACTTTCCTGCAAGTGGCCACACCCTGAAGGCAATATGCTCTTGGACCAAGTCCCTTGTCCCAATAAAAGAGCAGATTACGCCGAAGGCTCTTTGGCATTCTTCGGCTGCTTCATCCATTTCAATCTTCGGTTTTCGGAGACCGAAGCGTTGCCAAATAGGACGCATAATGATACTTTTGATATCTTCCTGCGCTGTCAAGTCATTCTTTACATAAAACCATTCTGTCATCCAGGCACCGGGCCACCTCTTCCGAAAGGTTGGCACGGGGCAGCTTGACCCGGTGCGGGCACCGAAGCTGTAACAACCAAAGTTGTTGTGATATTGTTCTTTCCCCCAGGGCTTCGTCTCATATAACAACTCATGAATGTTGCAAAAGCTTTTAGCATTTGGTTCTAAACCTTGGCTTCTTACAGCCCAGACAAAGATCCCCATTCTAATGATAGCTTCGGGAGTAAGTTGATGAAGGTAGATTTGAAATGTCTTCAGGACTTCGACAACAAAGCTGCTTAGGGGGAATCGAAGCCCAGCCTTGAGAAAGCTTCGGAAGATTACGACTTCATCTTCTTCGGGGGTGGGAGAAGTTTTTTCTCCAGCATCAGCCCTCACAATAGATATATCTCGAAAATATCTCCCCCTCATATTGTCAATATGACTCTGCTTAACAGTGGTTTTCCCGAAAACCGTGTGACTTGGCCGCCATGGTCGATCTTCGGACTCTCCCCCACAGCTTTCTGCATCATAACTGTCGCTGTCACCAGTATCTTCAGACAAACCTTCCAGAATCTCCTTGGTGATTTTTTCCGTATTGGTCTCTGCCATCGCTATAAGGAACCCCAAGTTCTTCTCTTCGTCGAGACTCAGCTTCATCTCAGCAGTGACCTTCTTATCTTCAGACATCTTCGGAAACACTAAAAAACTGTTTTCAGGGCCGAAGCTTCAAAACCAAAAGATCAGCAAATCTTAGTGCGCAAGAGCTAAAAATTTAGTAAGCGGGAGCAGATGGCAAGAAAGCGTACCAAACAAATTGTGGCGGGCCCCTATTTATACACTCGATATAACGGAAACTGTGTGGTCCCGCGTGTCAGTGACTTTTGCTATTCTAGCAAAGGGAAGGTGTTTTTTCGGACCTTCGGCTTAAGGCCTTCGTCCATATCGCAATCTGAATTTATCATTAACAAATTAATATTACGAGGGGCTACTGTTGGGGGCCTTCGTCCTCCGAAGGTCCTCAAAAACATGATTTGACAATGTTTTCCAAGTGGATTATATGAACAGGTATCTTCGGACTCAGAATTATGAACATGGAGTACGGTCAGGACGAAGCCTAAGCCAGACGAAGGGGGATTGAGATGAAGGACGGGCTGATTACCAAGCTGTACGAAGGATGGTGCACAGCCGAAGCTGTGCGCAGGAAAGCTTCGTCGCGATAGCAGAAAGGGGAACCGACTTAAAGATGAAAAGACTACTTAGGCCTTGACAGATTCCCATAAGTCATTAACAAATGTAATGGGCATGAATGTAATTTTACATGGGCTGCGTCCCACGTCTATAAATAGATGATCAGTACTCCCGTACTGTTCACGCTGATCTGGCATTTGCTTTTGCGTCATCCTTGTACCTTTGTCTTCCTGCAATCCGAAGGTACACTTGTAATTTGAAGTCATTTCTATTGTTATATGATAATAAAATAGAAATGACGTTGTGATGAAATTTAAATGTTTATATTACTTTTCATGTTGTGTGTAAGTCCTTCGTCATAGCTTATTATGCTTACGAAGATATATTGTTTGTGACCTTCGTCCGGAGCATATTATATCCCGAAGGGAAATAATGTTTCAAAGGACGAAGGATCTTATCATTTAACACTTTTCATGTTGCCTTGTTCTTAATCCGAAGCATTTGAGAACAAGTCACCAACATATACATTATTATTTTCGTGCCCTATAATTTATTTAAACTATTTTTGGTGCATAAAGTATTAGTATATAAATATATATATGAAAATGGGAAAAAGAATTGGAAAAAGGAAAATGAAAAGGAATTCTCACCTAGCTGGGCCGGGGGGATTTTGGCCCAGCGAGCGCGGGCAGGCGGCCCAGCCGGCCCACGGAGGAGCGGAGCGGCGTGGGCGGACGCCATGGGTGTGGGCCCACACGTCAGCGAGAGGAGGGGGTAACGGCGTGGAGCGGTGACGGGGGGCGAACCGGTCGGGGCTCGACCGATGGTGAGGCCCCGCGGTGGTTCTCTGTCGGGGTTCCGGTTCTGCGACGGGGTAGTGGTGGCGAGGCACGGGCGGGGGTAGTGGATCATGGTGGAGGGGCCAATTTGGCCGGGGTGCCTGGGGTGGACGGTCCACGGTGCGGTGGCGGGCGCTCGCGGCGGTGAGGTCGCCGGTGAGGCCAACAGTGCAATAGGCGAGGGGAAAGGGTGAGTCATGCTCGCGGTGAAGTGGCGAAGGTCCACAGCTACACTAATTTGACTTGAACTCAACAGAGGGAGCAAAGCGAAGCTCACCGGAGAGGGGAGGGACGACGACGGCGAGCTTGATTAAGCCCGAGGGAGGAAGGTGGAGTGGCTAAGGCCTGGCGTGGTGGAGTCAAGAGCTTGGGGCAGCCCTTTTATAGGTGGCCAGGAAGGGGAAGGGGGGTGAGGTGGCGCACACCGGCGACGCTTGCCGCAGCGGCGAAAATGGCGCACAGTTGCAACGGGATGGCTCGGGCAGAGGGGGGTGACGGGATAGCTTGGGGCAGGCGCAAGGGACAGGGTCGCAAGGCGCCAAGTCTCGCTGGGGAGGTGTAATGGCGAGGCGACGAGGCGGGGCTCCGGCCGGCGGTGATCGCGTCGATTGCAGATCACGGGCGAGGGGAGGGAGCTGACAGGCAGGGCCCTCCTGCCAGAGAGGGAGAGAGCGCGAGTGAGGGGAGCGTGGGCTGATGGGTGAGGGCGGGATGTCAGAGGCAGGTGCGGGCGCGCGGCGATGGGCCGCTTGGGCCGCGGGAGGGAGAGGGGTGCGGGCGCGCGAGGGAGAGAGAGGCGGCCTGGGCCGGAAGCGGCCCAGCCGGGGGGGTTTCCCTTTTCTCTTTTTTTTTCTTCTTCCATTTCTTATTTCTATTTTCTATTTCTATTTCTTTTATCTCCTTTTCTTTTGAACAAATAAATAGCTAAATAATATTGGGTGCTAGAAAAATAATAATCTATGTGAGGTGCTTCTAACAATCAAGTGTATGCATATGATGAGATGACCTATGGGGTGGAATTTAGGGTGAGATAAAAAGAGGGTTTAGGAGATTAGGGTTCCAAACCTCGGGTTGAAATTTTGGGATGTTACACTCATTTTATCACTCCACATACAATAATCTTCACCATCAAAAACCGGTGGTTTGCCTAGTGGGACGGAAAGTAAAGGAGTGTGTTTAGAAATGCGAGGGTAGCGTAGGGGGATCTTACTAAACTTCTTGCGCTCATGGCGCTTAGAAGTGATGGACGGCGCGTCGGAGCCAGAGGTGGATGGTGATGAAGAGTCGGTCTCGTAGTAGACCACCTTCTTCATCTTCTTTTTCTTGTTGCCGCTCCGATGTGACTTGTGAGGAGGTGATCCCTCCTTGAGTTTGTTGCCAGACTCCCTCAATGGAGCCTTCCCATGGCTTGTGGACTTGTCGCCGGTCACGATCTCCCTCTTGGCGTGATCTCCCGACATCACTTCGAGTGGTTAGACTTGAAAGTCACCTAGAGGGGGTGAATAGGCGGAATCTGAAAATTATAAACTTAAGCACACACTACAAGCCAGGGTTAGCATTAGAATAAAATCCAAGTCCGAGAGAGAGGGCGAAAAACAAATCAACCAAGAAATAAAGCGGATGACACAGTGATTTGTTTTACCGAGGTTTGGTTCTTGCAAACCTAGTCCCCGTTGAGGTGGTCACAAAGACCGGGTCTCTTTAAACTCTTTCCCTCTCTCAAACGGTCACTTAGACTGAGTGAGCTTTCTCCTTAATCAAATGGGTCACTTAGACCCCACAAGGACCACCACACAACTGGTGTCTCTTGCTTTGATTACAAGTGTCTTGAGAACAAGAATGAGGAAGAAGAAAGCGATCCAAGAACAAGAGCTCAAAGAACACGAGCAAAACACTCTCTCTAGTCACTAGTTGTTTGGAGTGGATTTGGGACTTGGAGAGGCTTTGATTCTATTGAATTGTGTCTTGTATTGATTGCACTAGCTCTTGTATTGAATGAGAAGTCTAAAAAACTTGGATAATTGGAGTGGTGGTGGTTGGGGGGTATTTATAGCCCTCAACCACCACATAGCCGTTGGGGAGGCTGTCTGTTAATGGGCGCATCAGACAGTCCAATGCGCCACCAGACACTGTCCGGTGCGCCAGCCACGTCACCCAACCATTAGGGTTCTAGAGGTTTTGACCGTTGGAGCTTTGTCTTCATGTCGCACCGGACAGTCCGGTGCTGCACCGCACAGGTCCTGTTCACTGTCTGGTGCGCCTGTGATGCCTGCTCTGACTTCTACGCGCACTGTTCATGCACTGTTCACACTTTTGCAGACGACCGTTACGCTGCTAGCCGTTGCTCTGCTTGGTGCACCGGACAGTCCGGTGGCACACCGGACAGTCCGGTGAATTATAGCGGAGCGACCTCTAAGAAACCCAAAGCTGAAGAGTTTGAAATCGATCGACCCTGGTGCATCGGACACTGTCCGGTGGCACACCGAACATTCCGGTGCGCTAGACCAGAGTCCTCTTCGGTTTCTTTTGCTCCTTTCTTTTGAACCCTAACTTGATCTTTTTATTGGTTTGTGTTGAACCTTTATGCACCTGTAGAACATATAATCTAGAGCAAACTAGTTAATCCAATTATTTGTGTTGGGCATTCAACCACCAAAATCATTTGTAGGAAAAGGTTTGACCCTATTTCCCTTTCAATCTCCCCCTTTTTGGTGATTGATGCCAACACAAACCAAAGCAAATGTATAAGTGCAGAATTGAACTAGTTTGCATTATGTAAGTGCATAGGTTACTTAGAATTAAACCAATTTATAATTTCACTAGATATGCATGGATTGCTTTCTTTTATTTAACATTTTGGACCACGCTTACTCCACTTATTTTGTTTTTGCAAATTCATTTGTAAAATCTTTTCAAAGTCTTTTTGCAAATAGTCAAAGGTATATGAATAAGATTTCGAGAAGCATTTTCAAGATTTGAAATTTTCTCCCCCTGTTTCAAATGCTTTTCCTTTGACTTAAACAAAACTCCCCCCTGAATGAAATTCTCCTCTTAGCATTCAAGAGGGTTTTGAGATATATATCAATTTAAATATAGATACCAATTGAGATATAATTTCTAAAGGAATACCAATTTGAAAAATACTTGAAAATTTTGAATTTGTGGTGGTGCGGTCCTTTTGCTTTGGGCTAATACTCTCTCCCCCTTTGGCATTAATCACCAAAAATGGAGACTTTGTGAGCCCTTTTACTTTCTCCCCATTGGTGTAAGTAATAAGAGTGAAGGTTATACCAATTGAGAGTGATGTGGAATACCGGCAAAGGGTAAATAATACCGATGGAGTTGAGTGGAAGCGTCGTCTTTGCCGAGTACTCCATTTCCCTTTCAATCAATGACTTAGTAGAAATTCACTTGAAAACACATTAGTCCTAGCCTTGGTGCATAAATAATGAGAATTATGCATTTGTACTAAAATGAAAGAGATATGATCAAAGGTATATAAATGAGCAATGTGTGCAATGTTTCAATCAAAGTTTCGAGAATCAAGTATATTTAGCTCATTCCTAAGTTTGGTAAAAGTTTTCTCATCTAAAGGCTTGGTGAAGATATCGGTTAATTGTTCTTTGGTGTTAATATAGGTTATCTTGATATCCCCCTTTGTTGGTGATCCCTCAAAAAGTGAAACTGAATGTCTATGTGCTTAGTGCGCTGTGTTAGACGGGATTCTCCACCATGCGGATAGCACTCTCATTGTCACATAGGAGAGGGACTTTGCTCAATTTGTAGCCATAGTCCCTAAGGGCTTGCCTCATCCAAAGTAATTGCGCACAACAATGGCCTGCGGCAATATACTCGGCTTCGACGGTTGATAGGGCTACTGAATTTTGTTTCTTTGAAGCCCAAGACACCAGGGATCTCCTCAGAAACTGACAAGTCCCTGATGTGCTCTTCCTATCAATTTTACACCTTGCCCAATCGGCATCTGAATAACCTATTAAAACAAAGGTGGATCCCCTGGGGTACCAAAGCCCAAACTTAGGTGTATAAACTAAATATCTCATGATTCGCTTCACGGCCCTAACGTGAACTTCCTTAGGGTCGGCTTGGAACCTTGCACAGATGCATACGGAAAGCATAATATCCGGTCGAGATGCACATAAGTAGAGTAAAGATCCTATCATCGACCGGTATACCTTTTGATCTACGGATTTACCTCCCGTTTCGAGGTCGAGATGCCCATTAGTTCCCATGGGTGTCTTGATGGATTTGGCATCCTTCATCCTAAACTTTGTGAGTATGTCTTGAATATACTTGGTTTGGCTGATGAAGGTGCCCTCTTGGAGTTGCTTGATTTGAAATTCTAAGAAATATCTCAACTCCCCCATCATTGACATCTCGAATTTCTGTACCATAATCCTACTAAATTCTTCAACAAGTAGATTTGTTAGTAGACCCAAATATAATATCATCAACATAAATTTGGCATACGAACAAATCATTTGCAATAGTTTTAGTGAAGAGAGTAGGATCAGCTTTGCCGACTTTGAAGTCATTAGTGATAAGAAAATCTCGCAGGCATTCATACCATGCTCTTGGGCTTGCTTGAGCCCATAAGTGCCTTTGAGAGTTTATAGACATGGTTAGGATACTCACTATCTTCAAAGCCTAGAGGTTGCTCAACATAGACCTCTTCCTTGATTGGTCCATTGAGGAAAACACTTTTCACGTCCATTTGATAAAGCTTAAAGCCATGGTAAGTAGCATATGCAAGTAATATGCGAATTGACTCAAGCCTAGCTACGGTGCATAAGTTTCACCGAAATCCAAACCTTCGACTTGTGAATAACCCTTGGCCACAAGTCGGGCTTTGTTCCTTATCAGCACACCATGTTCGTCGTGCTTGTTGCGGAATACCTATTTGGTACCTACAACATTTTGGTTAGGACGTGGAACTAAGTGCCATACCTCATTCCTCGTGAAGTTGTTGAGCTCCTCTT
The DNA here is from genome assembly GCA_029449295.1 of Zea luxurians. Classification (NCBI taxonomy): domain Eukaryota; kingdom Viridiplantae; phylum Streptophyta; class Magnoliopsida; order Poales; family Poaceae; genus Zea; species Zea luxurians. Next base: position 101,072 of record JAOPSE010000691.1, on the reverse strand, counting down.
GCATTGCCATCATCCAATCCGAATCTCTTAATGCATCCTTAATCCTGTAAGGCTCAATAGAGGAAACAAAAGAGTAATGTTCACAAAAATGAGCAACACGAGATCTAGTGGTTACCCCCTTATGAATGTCGCCGAGGATGGAGTTCACTGGGTGATCTCGTTGGATTGCTTGGTGGACTCTTGGGTGTGGCGGTCTTTGACCCTGTACTTCTTGACCATCTTCCTTGTCTTGATCATTGTCATCTCCCCCTTGATCAATGTCCTCCTCTTGAGGTGGCTCATTTTCTTGATCTTATTCTTCATCATCCTGAGCCTATTCCTCATCTTGAATTGGTGGAGATGCTTGAATGGAAGATGATGGTTGATCTTGTGCTTGTGGAGGCTCTTCGGATTCTTTAGGACACACATCCTCAATGGACATGTTCCTTAGTGCGACGCATGGAGCCTCTTCATCATCTAATTCATCAAGATCAACTTGCTCCACTTGGGAGCCATTAGTCTCAACAAACACAATGTCACAAGAAACTTCCACTAGTCCAGTGGACTTGTTAAAGACTCTATATGCCCTTGTGTTTGAATCATATCCTAGCAAAAAACCTTCTACAGCCTTAGGAGCAAATTTAGATTTTCTACTTCTTTTAACAAGAATAAAACATTTGATATCAAAAACTCTAAAATATGAAACGTTGGGCTTTTTACAGGTTAGGAGTTCATAAGATGTCTTCTTGAGGATTCGGTGAAGGTAGAGACGGTTGATGGAGTAGCAAGCAGTGTTGATTGCTTCCGCCCAAAACTGGTCCGAAGTCTTGTACTCATCAAGCATGGTTCTTGCCATGTCTAGTAAAGTTCTATTCTTCCTCTCCATGACACCATTTTGTTGAGGTGTGTAGGGAGAAGAGAACTCATGCTTCATGCCCTCCTCAAGAAAGCCTTCGACTTGTGAGTTTTTGAACTCCGTCCCATTATCGCTTCTTATTTTCTTGATCCTTAATCCGAACTCATTTTGAGCCCGTCTCAAGAATCCCTTCAAGGTCTCTTGGGTTTGAGATTTTTCCTGCAAAAAGAATACCCAAGTGAAGTGAGAATAGTCATCCACAATAACTAGACAGTACTTACTCCCGCCGATGCTTATGTAAGCTATCGGGCCGAATAGATCCTTATGGAGTAGCTCCAGTGGTCTGTCTGTTGTCATGATGTTCTTGTGTGGATGATGGGCACCAACTTACTTTCCTGGTTGACATGTGCTACAAACCCTGTCTTTCTCAAAATGAACATTTGTTAGTCCCAAAATGTGTTCTCCCTTTAGAAGCTTGTGGAGATTCTTCGTCCCAACATGGGCTAGTCGGCGATGCCAGAACCAACCCATATTAGTCTTACCAATTAAGCAAGTGTCAAGTTCAGCTCTATTAAAATCAACTAAGTATAGCTGACCCTCTAACACTCCCTTAAATGCTACTGAATCATCACTTCTTCTAAAGACAGTAACACCTACATCTATAAATAGATAGTTGTAGCCCATATTGCATAATTGAGAAACGGAAAGCAAATTGTAATCTAAAGAATCTACAAGAAAAACATTGGAAATAGAATGATCAGGGGATATAGCAATTTTACCCAAGCCTTTGACCAAACCTTGATTTCCATCCCCGAATGTGATAGCTCTTTGGGGATCTTCGTTTTTCTCATAGGAGGAGAACATTCTTTTCTCCCCTGTCATGTGGTTTGTGCATCCGCTGTCAATGATCCAACTTGAGGCCTCGGATGCATAAACCTGCAAAAAAGTTTTAGGCCTTGTTCTTAGGTACCCAAACAGTCTTGGGTCCTTTCACGTTAGAAACAAGCACCTTGGGTACCCAAACACAAGTCTTGGAGCCCTTGTGTTTGCCCCCAACATATTTAGCAACTACTTTGCCTGATTTGTTAGTAAGCACATAAGATGCATCAAAGGTCTTAAATGAAATGTTAGATTCATTTGATGCAGTAGGAGTTTTCTTTTTAGGTATTTTAACATGGGTAGAATGCCTAGAGCTAGATGCCTCATTCTTGTACATAAAAGTATGATGAGAAACAGAATGAGACTTCCTAGCATGAATTCTCCTAATCTTATGCTCAGGATAACCAACAGGATATAAAATATAACCCTCGTTATCCTGAGCCATGGGAGCCTTGCCCTTAACAAAATTAGACAATCTTTTAGGGGCATTAACTTTGACATTGCTTTCCTGTTGGAAACCAATGCCATCCTTAATGCCAGGGCGTCTCCCATTATAGAGCATGCTTCTAGCAAATTTAAATTTTTCATTTTCTATCTCATGCTTATTAATTTTTGTAGTTAGTTGAGCTATGTGATCATTTTGTTGTTTAATTAAAGCTAGGTGATCATGAATAGCATCAACATTAATGTCTCTACATCTAGTGCAAATAGAAATATGCTCAATAGTAGATGTAGAAGGTTTGCAAGAATTTAATTCATCTATCTTAGATTTTAGCATGGCATTTTCTTCTCTAAGACATGAAATGGAATCATTGCAAACATTCAAATCATTAGCCTTAGAAATTAACTTTTCATTCTCAGTTTTAAGGCTAGCAATTGATTTATTCAATTTATCAATCTTAGCAATTAAACTAGTATTATCATTTTAAGATTGACAATTGAATCATGATAAACATTTGATTTCTCAACCTTAGCAATTAAATTAACATTCTCAGTTCTAAGGTTGGAAATGGTGTCATGGCATATGCTAAGCTCATTAGTCAATTTTTCACATTTTTCTATCTCCTGAGCATAAGCATTCTTTACCTTAACATGCTTTTTATTTTCCTTAATAAGGAATTCCTCTTGGTTGTCCAAGAGTTCATCCTTCTCATGAATAGCACCTATCAATTCATTCAATTTTTCTTTTTGTTGCATGTTAAGGTTGGCAAAAAGACTAAGCAAGTTATCTTCATCATCACTAGAACTACCCTCATCATTAGATGTAGTATACTTGGGGAGGTTCTAGTTTGTACCTTCTTTTTCTTGCCGTCTTTTGCCATGAAGAATTTGTGGCTGACGTTGGGGAAGAGAAGTCTCTTGTTGACGGTGATGTTGGCGGCGTCCTCGTCGGAGGAGGAGTCGGTGGAGCTCATGTCGGAGTCCCATTCCCGACACACGTGGGCATCGCCGCCCTTCTTCTTGTAGTACTTCTTCTTTTCCTTCTTCCTCCCCTTCTTGTCGTTGTCCCTGTCACTATCACTAGACATAGGGCATTTAGCGATAAAATGACCGGGCTTACCGCTTACCACATTTGTAGCACACCCTTTTGGAACGGGGTTTGTAATCCTTCCCCTTCCTTTGCTTGAGGATTTGGCGAAAGCTTTTGATGATAAGCGCCATTTCCTCGTTGTCAAGCTTGGAGGCGTCGATTGGAATCCTACTTGGTGTAGATTCCTTATTTCCTTCCTCCGTCGCCTTGAATGCGACGGGTTGCACCTCAGGTGTGGAGGTGCCGCCTTGCTCCAAGTTGATGATTTGTTTGGAGCCTTTGATCATCAATTCAAAGCTCACAAACTTTCCTATAACTTCCTCGAGAGACATTAGCTTGTATCTAGGATCACCACGAATTAATTGAACTTGTGTAGGAATACGAAAAACGAGTGATCTTAGAATAACCTTGACCATTTCATGGTCATCCCATTTGGTGCTCCCGAGGTTGCGCACTTGATTGACCAAGGTCTTGAGCCGGTTGTACATCGCTTGTGGCTCCTCTCATTGGTTGAGGACGAATCGACCGAGCTCCCCCTCGATCGTCTCCCGCTTGGTGATTTTGGTCACCTCGTCCCCTTCGTGTGCGGTCTTGAGGACGTCCCAAATATCTTTGGCGGTCTCTAACCCATGCACTTTGTTATACTCCTCTCGACTTAAAGAGGCGAGGAGTATAGTAGTTGGTTGGGAGTTAAAGTGTTGTATTTGGGCGACGTCGTCCGAGTCATAGTCTTTATCCCCTACCTGTGGTACCTGCGCTCCATACTCAACAACATCCCATATACTTGCGTGGAGTGAGGTTAGATGACCTTTCATTTTAACACTCGACATAGAATAATCTTCACCATAAAAAACCGGTGGTTTGCCTAGTGGGACGGAAAGTAAAGGAGTGTGTTTAGAAGTGCAAGGATAGCATATGGTGATCTTACTAAACTTCTTGCGATCATGGCGCTTAGAAGTGACGGACGGCACGTCGGAGCCGGATGTAGAAGGCGATAATGAATCGGTCTCGTAGTAGACCACCTTCTTCATCTTCTTTTTCTTGTCGCCACTCCGATGCGACTTGTGAGGAGGTGATCCCTTCTTTAGCTTGTTGTCGGACTCCCTTGATGGAGCCTTCCCATGACTTGTGGCCTTCTCGCCGATCACGATCTCCCTTTTGGCTTGATCTCCCGACATCACTTCGAGTTGTTAAACTCTAATGAAGCACCAGGCTCTGATACTAATTGAAAGTCGCCTAGAGGGGGGTGAATAGGCAGAATCTAAAAATTATAAACTTAAGCACACACTACAAGCCAGGGTTAGCATTAGAATAAAATCTGAGTCCGAGAGAGAGGGTGAAAAACAAATCAACTAAGAAATAAAGCGGATGACACGGTGATTTGTTTTACCGAGGTTCAGTTCTTGCAAACCTAGTCCCCGTTGAGGTGGTCACAAAGACCGGGTCTCTTTCAACCCTTTCCCTCTCGCAAACGGTCACTTAGACTGAGTGAGCTTTCTCCTTAATCAAACGGGTCACTTAGACCCCACAAGGACCACCACACAATTGGTGTCTCTTGCTTTGATTACAAGTGTCTTGAGAACAAGAATGAGGAAGAAGAAAGCGATCCAAGAACAAGAGCTCAAAGAACATGAGCAAAACACTCTCTCTAGTCACTAGTTGTTTGGAGTGGATTTGGGACTTGGAGAGGCTTTGATTCTATTGAATTATGTCTTGTATTGATTGCACTAGCTCTTGTATTGAATGAGAAGTCTGAAAAACTTGGATACTTAGAGTGGTGGTGGTTGGGGGGTATTTATAGCCCTCAACCACCACATAGCCGTTGGGGAGGCTGTCTGTAGATGGGCGCACCGGACAGTCCGGTGCACCAGCCACATCACCCAACCGTTAGGATGTAACACCCACTTTGTAATTGCTAGGAATAATGTCAATAGAGAAACATTTTCTCTTTATGTGAGTTTGATCTATATTCATCATCATATGAGAACACCATGTCCAAAAACAATTAATAAAAGACATGCTACCAAATTGTTGCATCATGCTGGACATTTTATTTTGTGTGCATTTTGTGACAAAAAAATATTAAAGACCAAAAAAGAGAGAATTTAAAACCTAAAAGGAATTCTTGAGATTAGAGAAGAGGAAGGAATATTATTCAATACAAATAAAGTTGTCATTAAAATCACTTCATCACAGTGGAGATGATCAAAATAAATAATTAACCAGTATATAAAGTGCCACAAAGTTTGAATTTAGATTGAAGTTTGAATTTGAAAAAGAAATGAAAAAGAAAAACAGAAAATAAAAAGAAAAAGTATACTTCACCTAACTGGGCCTGGCGCTCCATTCTGGCCCATTTTGGGTTTTCTTCACGCGAGCCCAACTGGGGAGGGTGGCGCCGACACCCTGGGTCCACCGGGAGGTCACCCACGCGCGTGTCTCTGCGGCTGGCTCGTGGGCCCCACTGGACAGCCCCTCTTTCCTCAGCTGCTGAACTCGACTCACTGGAAACCGGGCCCGCGCGTCAGCGTGTTCCTCCTCGTCGTCAACAGACTCCCGATCATGGCGGGCAGGCGGTCTTCGATCCCCTTTCTTCGGAGTTGCTCGCCACGTTCCTCAACCCCGATGGCTCTGTGAATAAAGGCTGGGCTTGCCCACCTCTTCCCCGTACTCCCACCACCGAAGCCACCACCGTGCGCCATCAAACAGAGTGAAGAAAGGTGCGGCCGCCGTGAGCAATCCCGGCAACGCCGTCGGTCCGGTCCTCGGTTGAGTGTCCGCGGGCTTCGTCTGGCCGGCTGGGTGGCATCCGTAGCAAGAACGCCCGGGATTCGTCGCGGGCCTCGCCGGAATTCCTCGCCGTGTCCGCTGCGCCGCCGTGAACCCGCGCCGCGTCGTGGCCGAGCTACCATCGTCGCCAATCCGAGGTAAAAAGCCCACGATCGATCTCGCCTTGACCTCTGGTACGCGTAGCACTGTTTAATTTTGGGCACGGGGTAGCGGTTGACCGGATCGTGCGCTCGCCGGTGGTGCCCCGCCGTGGATGGATTGGTGCGCCGCCGAGCTCCGGTCGGATTGGGGCGATGAACTCGCACCGTCGGATCATGGATGAACGAACCCGATTAGATTGGGGATACCCCTTCGCTCGATCGCATAGAGACCGTAGATGCGAGATCCAGCGGTGCAGGGTAGATCTGTGATTCATTAAACCCTGGCCGTTGATCGCCGATCGTACGGCTCTGGGCGCGTACCGGTTCAGGGTGATAGAAGTCTAATCTGGGCCGTCGGTTTAGATCTGACGGCTGATATCACGTGATACCCTTTCGCTCTGGCGTTTTGCTTAAGAGACCCTAGGTTCCTTTGAAATAGAACCCGCCATCCACTTGCACTGTGCTCTGGGTCTCTGGATTTTTACCCCGAGCCCCCTGGGTTTCTCTGGATTTGAGGCCCAGTCCAGAGATTGTTTAAATGAGATAAATGAAATAGAAAATAGATTTTTAATACAAAAATAATTGCTAGAACTTCAATAATTCATAGAAAATTCATACTAGCTCCAAATTAATCCATTCCAGTTCCTAAAATTTTGTAATTTTATTCTCTAGCACTTAATGCCTCTGTTATGTCATGAAAACAGTAAGAAAAGTTATTTCTCACTTAATCCTATTTAAAACACATAAAACCTTTGAAAATGCATAACTTAAAATCCATAACTCAGAAAATTATGATTCCAGTTCCTAGGATTTTATTTTAATATGTAGAATATCTCTGTGTATTTTGTTTACATGCTTGGTGTAATGTTAATTTTCCCTATATCCTGTGCTTGTTTGTATTGTGGCGAGTAGAAGAGCCCGTTGCTGAGGATCCTGGTGAGCAGCAGGTTGAAGTAGCTGAGCAGGAGCTCATTGAAGGCAAGTTGTACCCTTGACCACTTTTTACCCAATAATGTTCTTTAATATCACTTATCCATGCATAGGTTAACTTTGATGGGACCCAATAGGTTACCCTAGATTTGTCTATCTCATTACCTTGTTTACCCCTGTATCACTTGGGTAGTTTGCTATTGCTTTATATGGTTTTGGGATAATCATTTATTACCTCTATGTTCCAATTCTTGTTGTTATTCTGTTTATGTTCATATTGTTATCATTAATGTTAATTGGAACATAGAGCTTAACTTGAGAACCACGTGCCACCACAAGGGTGGAATGGGACGCCCTTGGCTGACTAATTAGGAAAGCTAGTGGAAGACTACCTTACCCGAAAGGGGCAAGGGCAGTAGGGGAGAGGTCAGTGCGGGGAGGTCCCTGGTTGATTTTGCTGCGATGGCGGTCAGCCAGGAACCCTTTACTGGATCTTCCCATAAACTGTAGCGGGTTTTCGGAAGCTAGTGGAACTTTGTAAAGGCCTCGTAGTGTTGCCCTGCCGTGCTTCCTAGGTAGAGGTATACGGGGAGTCGCGACCCCTTGGCAGATGGGTAACATGACTTGTGGGTAAAGGGTACAACCTCTGCAGAGTGTAAAACTGGTATACTAGCCGAGCTCACGGTCATGAGCGGCTCAGGACTCTCTGATGTTTAAATTATGGAACTTAAATTCAATTTTGTCATTTGCATTGCATGGGTTTATTATTAATTTTGTTCTATTACTCTACTTATGGTTTGGTATTTACTTACACTTAGTAACTGCTAATAAAATTTTGACCAACTACTTAAAAGCAATGCTCAGCTTTAACCCCTATCATTGATTAGCCTTACACATCACATGAACTCGCACCTTTGCGAGTTTGTGTCCACTGGTTCCCCACAACTTGTTGAGCTATGATCATGTGTGAGCTCACCCTTGCTGTCTCACACCCCCCCCACAGGAGAAGAGCAGGTGTTTCAGGAGGAGCCTCAAGCTGAGGAGTTTGATCTGATCTAGGTGGCGTTTCTCAGTCGACATTTGCGCCGACGATCCTTAGTTCGTTTTATCTTTATTATTTTATTTTGTAATAAGTCTTCCGCTATGTAATAAATACTCTGATGTTAATGACATTTATCTCTATACACTCTGTTATTATATATGTTGTCTTCTTGGCGCATGTATTAGATGCACCTGGCTTTGTTCCTTAAAGCCGGGTGTTACAGAAGTGGTATCAGAGGAATGTTGACTGTAGGACGAAACCTAGATAGAAATGGACGAAGCCCTTACCTACTTACCTTATTCTGATTCATTCTATACTTACCTTACTTTGATTCTTTCTACACTTATCTTGATCCTGTCTCACCTTCTACTGTTCTACTCTGATCATTCTTACCTTTTCTACTCCAAGACAAGATGGATTTCACACCTTGAATCCCTACCCCTATGACATTTCTAAGAGATAGGAGACCTAAGACAAAATTAAAATTATTTTCTCTATTAAAAATGTTGGTTGATTGTTCTGATGATCAATGCCTGATTTGCTTCTTTGATTGATTGAGATATTATATATGGACATTTTAGCATGTACCACTATAAGGTACTGTATTAGCTTTAGTAGGTGACACACTAATCTACTTAGCTAATAAGTCCCCCGCAGTAACATTCCTCATAATTACTCGCCTTGTCAACAATTCTTTCTTTCTTACCCTGTATTTCTAACCCAGATGGACTACCCCTATACTGTTAGAAGAGAGCAGTATAGACTTGATCCTTGGTATGTCATGGTTAAGAAAGGCAATGGTGGTTTATACACTGCGCTGAGGGAACCGTAGAACTCACCAGTTCCAAAGGAGAAAGATTTGAAGTTGGAATTGCAGTAACTACTGCCACCAGATATGGAAGTTGAGTTGGTCATTAATCTCTTACCTAAGACTGCCCCTATTTCTAAACGGCCATACATGGTGTCCATAGAAGAGCTAAAGGAACTTAAGAAACAATTAACGGAATTACAAGAGGATGGCTACATTCGTCTGAATTCTTCACCTTGGAGAGCACCAGTTTTGTTTGTAAAGAAGAAAGATGGATTGCAAGGGATGTGCGTGGATTAAAGGTCCCTTAATGATGTCACTGTGAAGAACAAGTTTCGGTTACCCCGCATTAAGGGTTTATTTAATCGGATGAGAGGGACCAGGGTACTCTCGAAGATTGACCTCCGATCGGGGTACCATCAGATGAAGATTAGACCATCAGATATTCCTAAGACGGCTTTCTCGACTCGATATGGATTATATGAGTTCATCGTTATGTCGTTTGGATTAACTAATGCACCAGCTTATTTTATGGATTTGATGCATAAGATGTTCTTGGAGTATTTGGACAGATTCGTCGTGGTGTTCATCGACGATATTCTTATCTATTCTAAGAATGAGAGTAACCATAAAGAACATCTAAGGTTGGTGCTACAGAAGTTGCGAGATAATCAACTCTCCGCCAAGTTTAGCAAATGCGAGTTTTGGATTGACAAGGGGCCATTTCTTGGACATATCATTTCTAATGGAGGGATATCAGTGGATCCTGTTAAAGTCAAGAATATAGTGGTGTGGAGCATACCCACTACGATTACGGAGGACCGAAGTTTCTTGGGACTTGCAGGATACTATTGGAGATTTATTGAAGGATTTTCTAAAATTGCTAAGCTTATGACCTCGCTTTTGGTGAAGGAAAGAGAATTCAAGTGGGACGAGAAGTGCCAAGTATATACGGATCATAAGAGTTTGAAGTATATATATTCACTCAAAAGGATCTCAACCTTAGGCAACGCCGTTGGTTGGAGCTTATTAAGGATTATGATTTGGAGATTCACTATCACCCGAGCAAGGCAAATTTGGTTGCAGATGCCTTGAGACGCAAGGAGCATGTGCATTTAGCTGTTGTTGCCCAGCTACCCGATGAGATCGTTGAGAATTTCAGGAGACTTAACCTAGGGATAGTTACTCACACTAAAGGAGTTATTAATGATGTGGAACCTACTTGGAGCAAGAGACCCGCAAAGGACAAAATGGTGATGCTAAGATACAAGAGATTAAGGATCTGATTACTGAAGATCGAGTTCCGGAATTCACGAAAAATGAGCAAGGCACCGTATGCTTCAAGGACAAGAGATGTGTTCCGGAGATTAAAAGCCTTCGTGAGACTATATCGAAGGAAGCCCATGACTTGGATTATTCTATTCATCCTGGTAGTACCAAGATGTATCAGGTTTAAAGCAGAAGTGCTGGTGATATGGACTGGAGAGAGATATGGCTGCACATGTGGTTATGTGCGATGTGTGCCAAAGGGTTAAGACCGATCACCAAAGACCAGCTGGACTATTGCATCCACTGAAGATACCCGAGTGGAAGTGGGAAGAGATTGGTATGGATTTCATTACTGGATTGCCTCGCACCCAGAAAGGATATGATGCTATATGGGTGATTGTTGACAGATTGACTAAAGTGGCTCACTTTATTCCTGTCAAGACTACTTATAAAGGTTCTCAGCTAGCAGAATTATATATGGCTCGGATTGTGTGTTTACATGGAGTACCAAAGAAGATCGTGTCTGATCGAGGTTCGCAGTTTACCTCAAGATTTTGGAGAAGCTTTCATGAGAACATGAGTACAAAGTTGAATTTCAGTACAGCATATCACCCTCAGACGGATGGACAGACTGAAAGGACGAACCAAGTATTGGAAGATATGTTGAGAGCATGTGCCCTTCAGCATGGAGGAAGTTGGGATAAGAGTCTACCTTATGCTGAGTTCTCGTATAACAATAGTTACCAGGCCAGTCTGAAGATGTCACCTTTTGAAGCTTTATATGGGAGGAAGTGCAGAACTCCTCTATATTGGGATCAGACTGGAGAGAGACAGTTCTTTGGGCCTGAATTGATTCAAGAAGCAGAAGAACAAGTTCGTATAATTCGAGAAAATTTGAGAGTGGCACAAACCAGGCAAAAGAGTTATGCTGATAATAGAAGGAGACCACTGGAATTTGAAGAAGGAGATTATGTGTATCTCAAAGTGTCACCACTTCGTGGAATGAGGAGATTTAAAGTTAAGGGAAAATTGTCCCCTCGCTATATTGGACCATTCTTGATCTTTAGAAGAGTTGGGGAGATGGCATACCAGCTCGAGTTACCTGCTAGTCTATCAGATGTGCATAATGTGTTCCATGTATCTCAACTGAAGAAATGTCTCCGTGTTCCTGAGGAACAGTTACCAATGGAAGAGCTCAGTGTTCAAGGTGATTTGACTTACACGGAGTACCCGATCAAGATTTTGGATACATTGACTCGAGTTACAAGAAATAAGGTGATAAAGATGTGTAAAGTACAATGGAGTCACCACAGTGAAGATGAAGCAACTTGGGAAAGAGAAGAAGAGCTTCGCATAGATTTTCCCCACCTTTTCTCTAGTTCTTCTTAAATCTCGAGGACGAGATTATTTTTAAGGGGGGTAGGATTTGTAACACCCACTTTGTAATTGCTAGGAATAATGTCAATAGAGAAACATTTTCTCTTTATGTGAGTTTGATCTATATTCATCATCATATGAGAACACCATGTCCAAAAACAATTAATAAAAGACATGCTACCAAATTGTTGCATCATGCTGGACATTTTATTTTGTGTGCATTTTGTGACAAAAAAATATTAAAGACCAAAAAAGAGAGAATTTAAAACCTAAAAGGAATTCTTGAGATTAGAGAAGAGGAAGGAATATTATTCAATACAAATAAAGTTGTCATTAAAATCACTTCATCACAGTGGAGATGATCAAAATAAATAATTAACCAGTATATAAAGTGCCACAAAGTTTGAATTTAGATTGAAGTTTGAATTTGAAAAAGAAATGAAAAAGAAAAACAGAAAATAAAAAGAAAAAGTATACTTCACCTAACTGGGCCTGGCGCTCCATTCTGGCCCATTTTGGGTTTTCTTCACGCGAGCCCAACTGGGGAGGGTGGCGCCGACACCCTGGGTCCACCGGGAGGTCACCCACGCGCGTGTCTCTGCGGCTGGCTCGTGGGCCCCACTGGACAGCCCCTCTTTCCTCAGCTGCCGAACTCGACTCACTGGAAACCGGGCCCGCGCGTCAGCGTGTTCCTCCTCGTCGTCAACAGACTCCCGATCATGGCGGGCAGGCGGTCTTCGATCCCCTTTCTTCGGAGTTGCTCGCCACGTTCCTCAACCCCGATGGCTCTGTGAATAAAGGCTGGGCTTGCCCACCTCTTCCCCGTACTCCCACCACCGAAGCCACCACCGTGCGCCATCAAACAGAGTGAAGAAAGGTGCGGCCGCCGTGAGCAATCCCGGCAACGCCGTCGGTCCGGTCCTCGGTTGAGTGTCCGCGGGCTTCGTCTGGCCGGCTGGGTGGCATCCGTAGCAAGAACGCCCGGGATTCGTCGCGGGCCTCGCCGGAATTCCTCGCCGTGTCCGCTGCGCCGCCGTGAACCCGCGCCGCGTCGTGGCCGAGCTACCATCGTCGCCAATCCGAGGTAAAAAGCCCACGATCGATCTCGCCTTGACCTCTGGTACGCGTAGCACTGTTTAATTTTGGGCACGGGGTAGCGGTTGACCGGATCGTGCGCTCGCCGGTGGTGCCCCGCCGTGGATGGATTGGTGCGCCGCCGAGCTCCGGTCGGATTGGGGCGATGAACTCGCACCGTCGGATCATGGATGAACGAACCCGATTAGATTGGGGATACCCCTTCGCTCGATCGCATAGAGACCGTAGATGCGAGATCCAGCGGTGCAGGGTAGATCTGTGATTCATTAAACCCTGGCCGTTGATCGCCGATCGTACGGCTCTGGGCGCGTACCGGTTCAGGGTGATAGAAGTCTAATCTGGGCCGTCGGTTTAGATCTGACGGCTGATATCACGCGATACCCTTTCGCTCTGGCGTTTTGCTTAAGAGACCCTAGGTTCCTTTGAAATAGAACCCGCCATCCACTTGCACTGTGCTCTGGGTCTCTGGATTTTTACCCCGAGCCCCCTGGGTTTCTCTGGATTTGAGGCCCAGTCCAGAGATTGTTTAAATGAGATAAATGAAATAGAAAATAGATTTTTAATACAAAAATAATTGCTAGAACTTCAATAATTCATAGAAAATTCATACTAGCTCCAAATTAATCCATTCCAGTTCCTAAAATTTTGTAATTTTATTCTCTAGCACTTAATGCCTCTGTTATGTCATGAAAACAGTAAGAAAAGTTATTTCTCACTTAATCCTATTTAAAACACATAAAACCTTTGAAAATGCATAACTTAAAATCCATAACTCAGAAAATTATGATTCCAGTTCCTAGGATTTTATTTTAATATGTAGAATATCTCTGTGTATTTTGTTTACATGCTTGGTGTAATGTTAATTTTCCCTATATCCTGTGCTTGTTTGTATTGTGGCGAGTAGAAGAGCCCGTTGCTGAGGATCCTGGTGAGCAGCAGGTTGAAGTAGCTGAGCAGGAGCTCATTGAAGGCAAGTTGTACCCTTGACCACTTTTTACCCAATAATGTTCTTTAATATCACTTATCCATGCATAGGTTAACTTTGATGGGACCCAATAGGTTACCCTAGATTTGTCTATCTCATTACCTTGTTTACCCCTGTATCACTTGGGTAGTTTGCTATTGCTTTATATGGTTTTGGGATAATCATTTATTACCTCTATGTTCCAATTCTTGTTGTTATTCTGTTTATGTTCATATTGTTATCATTAATGTTAATTGGAACATAGAGCTTAACTTGAGAACCACGTGCCACCACAAGGGTGGAATAGGACGCCCTTGGCTGACTAATTAGGAAAGCTAGTGGAAGACTACCTTACCCGAAAGGGGCAAGGGCAGTAGGGGAGAGGTCAGTGCGGGGAGGTCCCTGGTTGATTTTGCTGCGATGGCGGTCAGCCAGGAACCCTTTACTGGATCTTCCCATAAACTGTAGCGGGTTTTCGGAAGCTAGTGGAACTTTGTAAAGGCCTCGTAGTGTTGCCCTGCCGTGCTTCCTAGGTAGAGGTATACGGGGAGTCGCGACCCCTTGGCAGATGGGTAACATGACTTGTGGGTAAAGGGTACAACCTCTGCAGAGTGTAAAACTGGTATACTAGCCGAGCTCACGGTCATGAGCGGCTCAGGACTCTCTGATGTTTAAATTATGGAACTTAAATTCAATTTTGTCATTTGCATTGCATGGGTTTATTATTAATTTTGTTCTATTACTCTACTTATGGTTTGGTATTTACTTACACTTAGTAACTGCTAATAAAATTTTGACCAACTACTTAAAAGCAATGCTCAGCTTTAACTCCTATCATTGATTAGCCTTACACATCACATGAACTCGCACCTTTGCGAGTTTGTGTCCACTGGTTCCCCACAACTTGTTGAGCTATGATCATGTGTGAGCTCACCCTTGCTGTCTCACACCCCCCCCACAGGAGAAGAGCAGGTGTTTCAGGAGGAGCCTCAAGCTGAGGAGTTTGATCTGATCTAGGTGGCGTTTCTCAGTCGACATTTGCGCCGACGATCCTTAGTTCGTTTTATCTTTATTATTTTATTTTGTAATAAGTCTTCCGCTATGTAATAAATACTCTGATGTTAATGACATTTATCTCTATACACTCTGTTATTATATATGTTGTCTTCTTGGCGCATGTATTAGATGCACCTGGCTTTGTTCCTTAAAGCCGGGTGTTACATAGGATTCTGGTGGTTTTGACCATTGGAGCTTTGTCTTCATGTCGCACCGATCAGTCCGGTGCTGCACTGGATAGGTCCTGTTCACTGTCCGGTGCGCCTCTAGCGCCTGCTCTGACTTCTGTGCGCACTGTTCATGCACCGTTCACACTTTTCCAGATGATCGTTGCACTGCTAGCCGTTGCTCCGCTTGGCACACCGGACAGTCCGGTGGCACACAGGACAGTCTGGTGAATTATAGTGGAGCGGCCTCTGAGAAACCCGAAGCTGAAGAGTTTGAAGTCAATCGACTCTGGTGCACCGGACACTGTCCGATGGCACATCGGACATTTCGGTGCGCCAGACCAGAGTCCTCTTCGGTTTCTTTTGCTCCTTTCTTTTGAACCCTAACTTGATCTTTTTATTGGTTTGTGTTGAACCTTTATGCACCTGTAGAACATATAATCTAGGGCAAACTAGTTAGTCCAATTATTTGTGTTGGGAATTCAACCACCAAAATCATTTGTAGGAAAAGATTTGACCCTATTTCACTTTCAAGACTCTAATGAAGTATCGGGCTATGATACTAATTGAAAGTCGCCTAGAGGGGGGTGAATAGGTGAAATCTGAAAATTATAAACTTAAGCACACACTACAAGCCGGGGTTAGCGTTAGAATTAAACTCGAGTCCGAAAGAGAGGTCGAAAACAAATCAACCAAGAAATAAGGCGGATGACACAGTGATTTGTTTTACCGAGGTTCGGTTCTTGAGAACCTAGTCCCCGTTGAGGTGGTTACAAAGGCCAGGTCT
The DNA here is from genome assembly GCA_029449295.1 of Zea luxurians. Classification (NCBI taxonomy): domain Eukaryota; kingdom Viridiplantae; phylum Streptophyta; class Magnoliopsida; order Poales; family Poaceae; genus Zea; species Zea luxurians. Next base: position 85,402 of record JAOPSE010000691.1, on the reverse strand, counting down.
CTTTCAACCCTTTCTCTCTCTCAAACCGTCACTTAGACCGAGTGAGCTTTCTCCTTAATCAAACGGGTCACTTATACCCCACAAGGACCACCACACAATTGGTGTCTTTTGCTTTGATTACAAGTGTCTTGAGAACAAGAATGAGGAAGAAGAAAGCCAACCAAGCAACAAGAGCAACAAAGAAACACAAGCGATCTTCTCACAAGTCCTAGAGCACTAGAATTGAATTGGGGACTTTGATTGGATTGGAGGCTTTGATTTGTGTCTTGGAGTGTTGTGTTTTGCTCTTGTATTGAATGCACTGTTGTGAATGCTTGGATGGTTGGAATGGAGGTGGTTGGGGGTATTTATAGCCCTCAACCACCAATTCAACCGTTGGGGAAGGCTGCTGTCAATGGGCGCACCGGATAGTCCGGTGCGCCACTGGACACTGTCCAGTGCGCCAGCCATGTCACCCAACCGTTAGGGTTCTGAAGATTCTGACCATTGGAGCGATGACTTCATGTCACACCGGACAGTCTGGTGCTGCACCAGACAGGTGTTGTTCACTGTCCGGTGTACCTCTGATGTCTGCTCTGACTTCTGCGCGCACTATTCACGCTTTTGCAGACGATCATTGCGCTGGATAGCCATTGCTCCACTAGTGCACCGGACAGTTTGGTGGCACACCAAACAGTCCGGTGAATTATAGCGGAGTGCGCCCTGAGAAACTCGAAGGTGGCGAGTTTGGAGTGTACGGCCCCTGGTGCACCGGACAGTCCGGTGCACCAGACCAGGGTCCTCTTCGGTTTCTTTTGCTCCTTTCTTTTGAACCCTAACTTGATCTTTTTATTGGTTTGGGTTGAACCCTTATGCACCTGTAGAACATATAATCTAGAGCAAACTAGTTAGTCCAATTATTTGTGTTGGGCATTCAACCACCAAAATTATTTATAGGAAAGGGTTTGACCATATTTCCCTTTCAAAAACCCTAAGTATGCAATTACTCAGTGAGACTTGCCTGACTGAAGAAAAGACTCTCAAGGGTATGATGGTTTATTGGGAATCAAGGTAAAGCTTACCAAATTTCAAAGACTCAATTTTTGCAGAAAAGCTTACTAATAGTAGATCCTTATGCCAAAATTTTACTTCACAAGTTAAGTTCCTTCCTGAATTCTAGATTTGCCTAATCTAGATCATTCACTTGCCCTACACTAACTCCATTTTAGCATCTTTAGTTTCACTTGTTATCTATGTTGAGGGTCGAAGATCCAGTCTTCATATTCGAGAAGTTCGGGAATCTGAATTGATTAATACCCAGCTGGGGATCTCCAACCACACGACATATGTAGAACTTTAACCCTTGCATATGTCAACTTGCCCACGGGTTTCTCAACACCAGAACGGGTCCTCGCCAACTGAGAGCTCAGTACCCCACCATCCAGCCTCTTGCCAGGTGGATACACGATACTCTCGTCATCTCTCCACTCCCATTACGGGCCACCCTTTCTGGTATTGGTCCAGCCGAGGCTAAGCTTACCCATGATGAGGCATGTGGCCAGTTAAAGGGTCCTAGATCAGCAGGCCAACATTCATACGGTCCTTAAGCGACACAGACAAGCGACCTTTCCTGCTCAATGTCTGGTCTCATATTAAATATTTTCTGAAAACCTGGTACCTGTCAGAGGTACCCTACTGAAATGATGAAATCATCAAGGCCTTTGATACCTTCATCACTCTAGTCTCTTTTCTTATGTAAAAACATGATTCATACATCAAAACATTTTGTTCCTTATCTATAAGCATACTAAGCATATCTAGCTTTTCAAATCAGGTATCAAGGACAATAATCAATAACTCAAGGAAGTTATGCAGCAAAGGTTTAACCATTAAACTCCTACTACCTAATGCAACATATAAGTAATAAAAGTTTTAAAACAGCAAGGAGGTGGCAAATGGACTGGGGCTTCCCTTGATGAGGAGGAGAGTCAAGCCCTTCTACTAAAATATTACAGTTGGCAGCAAATCCTATTGGAGCACCTTCTAGAGGACCTTCAGCGATAACCTCAGTTGGAGAAGTTTCAGATGGAGGAACAGGCTCCCCTTCCACTTCAACTTCAAATTCTTCTTCTAGGTGCTCTACAAGTCAATTCGAAGTATATGAATGCTCATGTAATGAGATGCTATACAAACTCTCATTTAGAGAGAGATGGAAAACTTACATATTCATAACTAAGGATATGACCATTATATTTATGTTTCTCGTTAATATAGTTCTTGTCTAAAGGGATCATATTAAACTTACTTTAAAAGACCAAGGGACTATCCATGTTCTAGTTAGCCAATTTGTTGTTTAACACTAGATAGGACTCAAGTTTGATCTAACCCTAAATCAATACTAAAGTTAAGGGTTTTAGTTATTTATACTTAGCTAGGTTCTAGTCCTTTGGGCAAATCAACTCCAAACAGGTTTAAATTTTAACCAGAAGTTATTCTAAGGGTATATAATATTGCTACAATTTTTTATGATTTTTGGTCCTAGGGTTTTATTTCTAAAACTCTAAAACTTGGTTTGAGCATCTTAAAAGGCTAAATAATTCCATACTCGAGATAAAAATCTTGAAACCATTTTTATTAATTACTTTATGCTTTTAGGAGTCTAGCAAAATTAGTCTCATGATTTTATCAATTTTCTACTATTTTCTAAAAATTGCTGAAGCTGACAGTAAAAAGAAAAATAAAAACAATGAATAGGGTTGGGTCGATTCTGGCCCGAGTAAGCCCACGATAGGGGAAAACACGCGCGCGCCCGTGGCCGTGTTGCCAATTTTTCTTGAGGGACCCTAGGTATTCGAATAATCAGTAAAGAACCCTAGATACTATTCACGTGTCTCATTGATAGTTACACAAAGGCCCTTGATTTCCGTTCTATTCACAAACGGACGAGTGCCGACCATCCGCTGCTTAGACCCGGTGACAGTGACCCTCTCCTATGAAACCGAGCCTACAAATGTGATCCCGAGACTTATTTCCTATTTCCCCTAAGTTAATCGACCATAAATCATCTAGGGCTTCACTGGCCACGCTAACGGCGGATCGACAAGCTCCGGTGAGGCGTACCGGGGTTTTGAGCGCGGTAAGGTTCAATTCAAGGTAACTACAAGTATTAGTAATGCATCAGACATACAATGCTCACCTAGGTTTGTCCATAGGATCTATGGGTTGGTCGGTCGACGTGGACACTGTCTTCGGCGACGTTCACTGACCGACACGACGGTGTTCCAGCTGATCCTATGCGGTAGAGTTCAAGCGGGCAAGCGCATGAGATTCACCATGATCTATAGACTGCAAAACACAAGTTAAATAACTATGACTGACCTTAGGAAAGGCTGACCATGCGTTCGCACTGCTCGGCGGCGCTAGTGACCACCGATGGGGTAAACCTGTGCTCTGGGCTATCGATGGTGGAACATTGGGAACAAATGGTGGCTTGGGTGTGTAACGGAAAGGCGGGGCTGAGCGCATGCTCAATTTAAAGGGAGTCACCATGACGGTGGGCAATTTGGTCGCTGACCCACGTCGGCGGCGACAGCCTGAGAAGCTCCACGTTAGCCTCCATGGTGTCCACAAGCCGATAACGTGGCAGATTTACCGTGAACCCTTTACGGCGGTGCATTACGCAAGCCTCCAGCCAGCTGCATGGACGGCCAGAGCGTCCGGTGGCTTGCTACGGCGGCGGCGGATGATTCACGGTGAGGACACATGGTGTCCGTGGCTAGAGTGGTAATTCGATCGTCGAATCCAAGTCAGAGATCTTTTTACCACGCATTAATCCATGTCACGGCGGCACCAATCGTGGCACGAGCTCAAATAACAGCGGTGGGACGTCGGCGGTGAGCACACGGCACTTGGAATCTTCTTCAGTGTACTGTACCATGGCAATGTCCATTTCGCGCGCCTGACAGAGCGATTTGAGGATCATTTTTCTTTGGCTTTCGTTCAACAACCTATCAAGTTGTCCATAGCAAAATTGTTGTCCATCATACCAGCTTTAATTTTGTTATATAGTTCTTGTTCATACCTCCACTCGGTCAAGCACAATTCAGCTCTCAAATCAACCTAATGCCACTATCTGTCTAATCTTCAGTCCAACCCCGACTGACAGCCCAACTTCCAGGCTATTTTACTTCAATTTCTATACAGCTCTAGGGCTTAATCACTTAATCAAACTTAAACTACTTCAATAGTTCTACAAATTTGTTGTAATGACCCATGACAAAATTTCCATAGAACAAAAGATGTAGAGGTCTAAAGTTAGCACCAAATCACTGTTTTTCAGAGTTAACCACTTGGGTGCTCTTGGGACCTTTTTGCAATTTACTCCAATTTCTTCCATAGCACATGGAAATCTCTAAATACAAAAGCTGCCTAGTTTTTGTTACTCTACCATTTTGATATATGCACTTTGGTCCAAAAGTGTATAGAAATTTGAATCACCTCATAAAGCACTTAATTAGGTTTCTAGGGTTCATGTTAGGGTTGTAGTGTTCTAGGGTTTATGTGCCACTCCAACACTCTAAGTTTAGTCTCTTTTGAACATTTCCACTAATCTTTGAGTTCATACTCAAAATGCTATCTTACACACCCACATGGTTCTAGTCCTTGGGTAAGCACCCTACCCTAGGGTTGAGGATAAATTTCCAAGCATCATATCATAACTTGTTTTGAAATCTTTACCTAGTGGATGCACTCTAGGTGTATCATACATAATGAAATGTTAGTGCAAATTATGTCATGCCAAAGTTTTAGTTTTAGTAACATCAGGGGTGTTACACCACCCTTGTGGTAGCACTATTTTCTCAGGTGGTTCTCCATGTTCTAATTAACATAATGATCTTATCATGAACAGTAAGTAACAAATTGATAATAAAAGTGTGATCATAAATATTGTGTATCTCCATACCCAAAACCACATAAAGCAATAGCAGGTACTACCCAAAAATTCAGTGGTAAACAAAGTATAAAGATAGCCAAACTAGGGTAACATATTGGGTTCCATCAAAATTAACCTATACAGATCATTATGATTAATAAGAACATGATTAAGTAAAAAGAAGTGATCAAGGGCATAACTTGCCTTCAACGAGCTCCTGCTCAGCAGTCTCCACCTGCTGAACCCCGGGATCCTCTGTGGCTTGCTCGTCTACTCGCAACAATACAAACAAACATGGTATAGCAGAAATTAACATCACACCAAACAGCAGAACAGAATGCATGATAATATTCTTCACGTCGTAACGAGATTGTAGGAACAAGAATCATTAATTCAGAATTACAGTTATTAAGTTATGAATTTCTGAAGTTATTTAGTGCCTAGAATAGAATAATTCAAGTGGATAAATTTTAGTCCAAGTTTCATGGCTAAACAGAGGCAATAGGTGATAGACAATATTAAAACAAAATTAATGCCACTGGAATGAATCAATTTGGAGCTAAAATGAATTAAATATGAATTATACAAGTTTCTAAAATTATTTTTGTATTAAAAATCAATTTCTATAATTAATTATCTATTTTCATTGTTCTCTGGATTGCGCTCCAAATACTAGAAAGGCCAGAGGAGAACCCAGAAGATTCGCAGACTCAATTTAATACGGCGACGGACTGCGGGTTAATTTCTACAGAGGTTAGGGTTTCTTATGCAAAATTGATCAGTCGAAGGGGTATCGACTGCGTCTGGCCGTTGGATCATATTCCAAAGGCCAAGATTAGATCGCGCCCTCACAAATGCAAGGACCACCCTTGGATCCATATGCGATGAATCGGATTTAATTAAGCCTGAATCCCCTCACAGTCCCACGATCTAACCTCAATGGCACGGATCTAATCCGGATGAAAGGCATCCAACACTTAATTAGGGTCATTCATTCCAATCGGGTGGTCAGGATTTGGACACGGGGCGTTTTCTCTCCAAATCCCGATTCCGGCCGAATGCGCGCGGCGGCGTGTCACCTAACACGGTGGTGCCATTCGCCGGCGCCCTTAGTCTACGTCTCTAGCTCTCGGTTCTTGCTCAGAACGCTACTTTACAAAGAGGATAACATTGTGGATGCGTTGGCGAGGTTCTTACCGGAATCCGAGTGGTGTCTCGCCTTGCTCGTGGCGCTTGGCGGAAGTCCGCGGGGTCCCCGCCGTCGGTGAGAAATTCCGCACAAGGTTGGTCAGAGCTTCAGGTCAATCCGCAGCGCATAGGTCACACATGCGTTGAAGAAGTATCCACCCACCCTTCGAGCACGACCGACGCCGTGAGCAGGATTTCTTCCTCGGCGGCGGCGAGGTTGTCACGCCTTGAGCTCTCTCGTCGGAACTATGGCACTGGTGGCAGGGTTTCAAGGGGGAACGAGATCTAGTCCATGGATTATAGCTTTATAGCCCCAGAACGTGGCTCGAGCGCCCGCAACCACTCTTGATTTTGGCGCCGGTGATCCAAGCATCGCAGAGTCAGCTAGGGGAATGAGAGCGCACATCGGCAAGGTGGGTCCGCGGGACCAACGACTAAAAGAGTTGGGCTGCACATACGAGTGGATGATGGGGCAGCCCCACGCGACAGAGACTCCAGTGGAACGGCGTGGAAAAAGGAAATCGGGCTGCGCGGTGGTGGAGCAAGGTGGGCCGGAGACAGGGAATTGGGCCCAGACGTAGTTTGAGTTGTTTTTTCTTTTTTCTTTTTTTCTTCCTGGTTTTCTTTCCTTCCTTCCCAAAATTCAAAGCTTCCTTTCCAATTTAAATTCAAATCTTGTGACAAATTTGTTTTCAGATTGTATTGCACAGTTAAGGCACTAACTTTGAAGATACCCTTATATATTTATTTTATGTAAGTTTTATGCTCTTTCTCTTTTTCTTTTATCACTTTTCTTAAATTTTATTCCAAGTCCTATGATTGAGTTTAGATTAAGTTCCTAATTCTCAACTCAACATTATATATATATACTAATATTATTGTTATTATTATTTAAATGCACAAGCAATCCAAAATTCCAACATGATGCACAAGTTGTTCATGTGTCTTTTGTTATTTATTCTCTTTTAGGAGTGGGTGTTCTCATATGATAATATGTAGAGACAAAATACACAAGAGAGTTATTCCTGTTTTCTATGGTTTTCAACTTTGGGTATTACAGTGGGTTGGAGTGCTCGCTCTACACTATTTTTTACGCGGTGTGGTAATTGTGCGAGTGGGGTGGGGTGCTGAGCAAGGAGTAGCTGGCTGCACGAAAGCTGGGTCCATAGCTCAGTAGCTGAGAGAGCGCTACGCGGGTGCTGGGAGGCGGAGCGTGTGGGGCGAGCCCAGAGTGTCAGCGCAGACGCGGAAGAACCAGTCAGGTCGCGTGAGGCGGGCTTAGAGTGTCAGCGTAGGGTGAAGCCGTGGTAGCACCAGATGATAGACCTCGGACTAACCACCAGTCTACATGTACCATAGCGTTTAGATATAAACAATAATTATATTTGAATAAATATCTCAGTACCAATTTAATTTATATAATATATAAAAATCTTAGTAAAGCATAAGCAACTGGCTAGTCTTTTAGTATATTGGTCATTATTCATTTAATGATAGTTATTACCGGTAGGCACGATATTGTTTCCTGTTTTAGAAAATTAATATTAGGCTAGAACTAGCATCAATTAAAATAAAACGTTTCCCCAACGCTAGTTAAAAACCTACATAAGCACTATAGTGGTAGTTTAGACTCAGCCCAACAACCATTGTGTAATGGAATTAAGACATGATAACAACATAAAGAAACGCAATGAAATGTTAAAGTTCACATGAAAGGATACAGATACAGGAAAAGAAGAATCAGAGGGTGTGAATGGTTGCTCGAATAGCCACACCTAGACCCAGACCCGTTGTGTGCATTGACCATGAACGAGCATATGATTGGTTGTCTGCGCCATTCGGGCGCAGCCTGCACGCGCGGAAGCAGGCCAGGCGTTTTTCCAGCCCTCCGTCTGCACACGCGGAGACACAGGAGAGGGACTTCTCCGGTCGCCCAGGCCGGCGTGAGCATGGCTCGCATTGTCACGGTAACCAATCACGTAGAGAAAGAATAGAATACACCCGACGGGTTCATCGCCCACCCGGACGGGGCCGGTTCAATCTTCAGTTCCCAGACTAGTCTCATCCCCATGAACCATTCTCCCATAGTCCCATATATATAAACTCGTTCACTACTGCCAAGTGCCAACAGAAAAAGAAAAACCCTCCACTGCGGCGCTTACAGGACCCATTCTGGCCCAGAAATTCTGGTGTTGGGCCTGCTTTCCCTTCGTGGCCTGGAAGCTATCCTCAGGTATATCGTGACAAACTACTAGTGGTACAAGGTGTCTGAATAACCTCGAGATCAGGCGTACCAACACACTACACTGAGCGGAGAACGATGGATAAATCAGCAATGAACTACCTCTAGGTCCATTTCAAAGATGGGTAACCTAGGTCATTCGCTTCGCCCATGTGCGCGCCTGCCTCTGCCCAACCTGCACTTTCATATGGGCTCAACAGACTCGGTCACACCCACCGCAGTTGCCCTTGGTGTTCCAAGCTATGGCGGATGTCGCCATCGACAGCAATGACATGCTTCCTCAATGCTAGAGCAGTTCGTTTCGTGTTATATTTCACTTGGAACCTTCCGACTGGGCTTGTGGCGTTGTTGACTGAGCCTTCTGGGATAATTTCATCCAAGAACTCATCAGCCACGTCGCCGTCTTCATCCATATTAAGCTGCCTTGTATACCACCTAAAACCCTGGTTGGATAAACACAGGAACCGGATCATAATTATAATGGGTGTTTTCAAATACCTGGTAAAAAGGGTTGCAAGCAGTAAAATCGAAAACAGCTGACAGCACTGAAGGAATTACGTGTTGTCCTCAAAGTACAATTTGCATACAAAAGGCATGTGTTTGGTACGACCATCTTAGAGGGTGTTTGAATGCACTAGAGCTAATAGTTAGTGACTAAAATTAGCTAGACACATCCAAACACTCTAGCTAATATAGTTCAGCTATTAGCTATTTTTAGTAAATTAGCTACTTGTTAGCTAGCTAATTCCACTAGCATTTTTTTAGCCAACTAACTATTAGTTCTAGTGCATTCAAACACCCCCTTAACTTGGTTCAATCTATGCACATGACTGGAAATAAAGGCACACCATCACATAAAGAAATACGACAGAGGGTGGGGGACTACTATGATAGTGGCACACTTAAAAAAAGATGAACTAATATAGTTAAAGTCTGATGGTGAATATCAAGTTTGCAAGTTTCATGTCCTACAACAGGAAGTACAAGGTCTACTTGAATGATTGATGTGTGTGCAATACGTAGAGATGCCCATTTGTTAGTTTTGTCCTAAAAGAATAAGCAGTTATTTGCAACAGAGAATTATTAATTATTGTAAAAAATTCAAAATGTATGATGGATATTTATCGTGTAATCTACAGGAGATGGTCATAAAGGTTGAAAATGCTATCAAGAACTTCTTGCAAAACATCCAGCAGAGACAACAGTGTCTAAAAAAACCCAGCCGGTAAGGGAATGACTGCCCTCCCGATATAATATTAGAGACCAAAACAATGGTCCCGGCCAAGAAAATACCCAAACTCTTGCCCCCCATCACTAACGGGCCAGTGTCAATCATCCACTTTGCAACGGTCCAACCGGAGGGTTGCGCACAGGACATCGTAACCTGATAGCAGATGAGGCACATCGAGGGGATTTTTTTAACTAAGCCGGAAAATTCGCTCCCAAGGGGAATCGAACCCGAGTCTTGAAGGTGCTACTCATAAGCCTTAACCACTAGGCTAGAGACCCTTTCGCGAGACAACAACGTCTCATAATGCCAAATCAAAAGGTCTGATTCCACCAAACACCTCTCATCTTTGTAACCAAACTGGAATTCACAAATGACTCGTGCCCAAAAATTGGGACACACAACTATAAATTTTTTAGTTCTTTAAAACAAATTTACAGTAATGCCAAAGCACATACAGTTAACCAACTACGAACTATCTCAAGCAATCCCTTTATAAACACTCTACAAGTTATTAACACACATAGATCAGGCATTGAATCATTGATAGCAACAAAAGCATGAGAACCCCATCAAACGATAGTCATGAAGCTAACCATAATTGATCTAACTAACCACATCAAAAGAATTTGCAGTCAAAAGGACACTAAAAACAAACAATTCAGAGAAAGGACCAAGACTAGTGAGTAGTGACTACTTGATTAGACCGAGATGGTCAGAAAGAACCCAACAGAGCACATATATAGCTTAACTCTAGACATGCCTAGAAGCAAAAGTGACTAGGTAATATCAGATATAAAAAAAATCAAAGCAGATAAATATGTAGCATGTTTAGTTACTTTAATGAGATACATCCATTGCTTGGCATTATCAGTTTTGAGATAAGCATAGTCCAAGAAGAAGCAAGCGGATGAAACAAGAAAAATTATCAAGTGTAGACTGTTTGAACATACCAGTCAAAATGGATTATTAGGGAAAAACACAATATTATGCCCTATATGTTCCAAACTACTGATATTTGACATCCATGCAATTTAAAGTAAGGCATGGCATATATACCTTCCCATGCAACCCACACATATAACACTACAGTAGCCCATGTAACCTTAGAGTGGAAGCAACCTGGCCTCAAAATGGTTACATTACATCAACTTTTAATGCACCACAGAACACTAGCTGAAGACCATAAGGTCTAACAAAGGTGATCGACATTGGTTATTGCTTGCATTAGGCTGTTCCTACTCAAATTTATCTTTACGGCAATTTGCCTTGACTACCTTTCCCTTAGCTAGTCCACCACAAATAACACACAAAAAGTTCAGCACCACGAGTTTGCGGCTCTGAGGCCATGACACTAAAATGAAGTGTGCCATTGTTTCCTTAGAAGCATGACAGTAAGCTGTCATAAAATGCACTATTATGCTAAGCTATTTGTTTGGGAATTACAATGATTGTCACATAACTAACATGAAAGTAACGCAGTTTGATGCTGGGCTAAGGGCTTACTCTTTATCTTCTAGTTTCAGTCCAAAATGCAGATTGTAAAAGGAAAAACGTCATAAGCTAATAGTGCACCCATTACCCACACTTGTTAAATTATGCATTTGCACTGAATTGAGCAGAAGGACTAGTAACTTTCGCATAAGCAAGTCAAGTGATCATCTATGCCACAAACTAACCAGTTTAACACGGCCCCGACTACAAGTACTTTATGTGGGTTATCTAGGAGAAATCTTGAAGCCCAAAAATCAACAATTCTGCGGCGGCAATGCAGAGAGACCTTTGAGCCACCAGATACTGGAGCAACAGCACGCTACAAGCACTACAGCAAGAAGAAAAGGGAAGGAAGGGGGTTTCCATTAAACCATATCCCGTTAGCTCCGAAGCACAAGTCCAACCGGCGCCATCATCGCAGAGGGGAAAGGAATCTCCGGGGGTACCTGAACGCCGCCGTCCCCCTGCGGGCAGGGCAGCAGCACGGGCCCGGGCCCATGCCGCTCGACGGGGACGGGAACCTGGATGCTGAGCCCGCGCCTCGCACCGTGCGCCGCGGCCGCCCTGTCACGCGGGAGTTCCGCGGCGACGCCCGCGGAGGACGGGGAGTCCGGGTGGTCGGCGTCGTCCCGCGACACGCCGAAGAAGCCGGCGATCCGGCGGAAGAAGCCCATCGGCGACGGGGCCCCAGTCGATCCCCGATGGCGGGGTGGTCGGAATGCCAATGGCCACCGGCGCGATGTGGTTATGCTTATGCGAAGAGTTGGGCTGTGTGGACGTGTGGTGGTGTAGAGATCGAGTTTTATGTAGAGTTTTAGGGCTCCTCTCGGATCAAAGGAATATTTCCTGAATTCTATTTTTTTAACTAAATCTTGTGAATTTTTTATACCATTTTTATAAAATTCATATGTTCTAAAGGAGGAGTTTTTACTACAATTTTTTTTCATTTCCTCGTTTTCTTTATCATCGTTTTTCTTCGAGATATTATGTTTCTTCGGCTAGATGTATGTAAAAAATGGGAACGTATCTGGTGCAAATCAGTCTCTCCGTGCAACCATGCAAACTTCTAATCTGGGTCATATGATATGATGTTGATCCAAGGACACATGGACGTAGATAATTTTACATTTAACCACTGTTGGACACCAAAATGAGCGGACGGTCCGGCCCTTGGGCCCGGACGGTCCGCGTATCCCGAGATTAGATTAACTCGGATGTTTATCCTTATCTCGTGCGTGGTTATCCATCTAATCACGTGGGAGTTTGTTGGCTATCTCTTAGGAAAAGGTCCAGACCTCCTCCCCTATAAATATAAAGGGGAACGGCCGATTGAGAACCCTCGAACACATTCAATCGAACCAATTACCTTATTTACTTTTTCTGCCTTAGGAGTAGATGTAGCATAGTTGTAGTTGTAGTCTTCCACATATCCACCTTCACCCCTATTCGACTCTACGTCGTCTAGATCCGTCTTGGGTGGCCTGCCGATCCCAAGGCGACCCTAGGATCTCACCCCTCCCGGGGGCAAGATCTAGTTGTCCATCCAAGACATCTTCCTCGAATTGATCTCTTAATTCCTAGACGACTCCACGTCGTCTAGGGACGCCCCGGGTGACCTGTCGACCCAGAGCACCTTAAGATCTTTTCCCCACAGGGGACGAGATCTAGATTCTAGCAAGGAGGAGGAAGATGACCCTGTCGCCAGGTCGCGGACCGTCCGGCCGTCAGGCAGGGAACCCTAGCCTCGCGCCAGGTCCAGACCGTCCGGCCATGTGCTGCGGACCATCCGCGCATGACCAGAGAGCACCGCCGCTGGTTCTTGTTGAGTGATTGGCGTCCCAAATCGGCGCCAACATACTTTTTGGCGACTCCGCTGGGGACGAAGTTGCAGATCTATAAAATCAGGCTTACATGGCCGATTCTAAAGATCTCAATGGTGTTTCTTCAAACAGCAACAAAAGGCTGACTAATTTATCGGCCGCTGAGCATAAAAGATTAGAAGATGACATGAAGAAAATAGACGAGGAGGCCCACCGACAAAAGGATCAGATGCTCAAGGTGGTGGATAAGTGGTACCTCTCGCACTTCAGGGTAGACTGCCACCAGAAGACCGTCCAAGAGAGGGAGATAAACGCCGAGTATATGTTAGTCGTGTTGCAACAGCTCCCCACGATAGGTGATGCCAGGTCAGTCGATGATATTCCATCTATTAAAATTTCTTTTGATAATCGGATTAAAAGTATCACGGAGGATATAGAGAATGACACATGCATTAGAAAAAACTCACATGCCTAATTTTTATCACATAAATTAGACGCTGAAACAACTGCGCCAAACACATCGGCGATAAATGGGTTTCCGCAGCCATATTCTAGTGTGCCGATGGACTCATATCTAGAACGATCGTCACCACCATCTTCGCTAAATGGTGAGTCAACCCTGAGCACGGCCGGACCGTCCGCACACAATCGCAGACCGTCCGGCCCTCCGTCAGACCGTCCAGCACGTCGAACAGTCCGGAATTACACAGAGCCCACCACAAGGGTCACAGGTGTTGCCTGACGTGACCGGACAGTCCGAGGATAGTACCGGACCGTCCGATCCACCCGCAGACCGTCCGACTGTGCAGGTCGGACCGTCTGGAGCACCAGAAGTCACTTGTGTTCCGCCTAGTGCGGAAGGCCGGCATAAATATAACCGGCCACCCAAGCCCCAAGAACCAAAAAAGTCACATGTCCCTGAGCTTGTTTGGCCCACTAAGGCCAAACCTTTTATTCGCTCTCACCCGCACTCGACACAAAAGGAAAAGGTTAAGTTCACATTTAATATTACTAAGTGTGATAAAATATTTGATGAGTTGCTTAAACATGGTAATATTAAATTATCACATATAATTCCTCCGGTTGAAGAATTAAAAGGGCGTATATATTGTAAATGGCATGGCTCCTTTCTTCATAACACCAATGATTGTGTTTTCTTTCATTGGCAAATACAATCGGCTATAAACGAAGACCGGTTGAGGTTTCAAAAGGAGGTGAGGATTGACAGGCCACCTGTCCCTGCCACCACATTAGAGCTGACAAGCAAAAAAGTCATAGTTCGGCCCTGTGCGACCGATAAAAGCAAAGATAAAAATATCATCATTGGTGATCCCCGCACACCAAATATGTCACGCAGAATGGTTACTCGGAAGACTCCGGACAAAAGAAAGACCGGAGGCGCCGGGGGCAAGAACGATCGGACACCCGATCACGGTCACCTGTCCTGCGTACGCCGGACGATCCGGGTACTAAGGCCGAACGGTCCGAGATAGGAGCGGACGGTCTGGCTATAATGATCGGACGATCCGCAGACAGTCAGGAGCAGCAACCTCAGACCACCGGACCAGAACAAGTGTTAGGAAACAAAATACTACTAAGACGTCTGGACGACTCAGTAGGGTCAGTCCTACTTTTGGTCAGTTGCTTGCCAAATATACGAAGAAGGCTGTTCCACACAACCGGCCAATAAAGCAGACGAAGTCAAAAGGGCGATATGTGCGAAAGCAAAAGCCGACTAAACGGACCCAAAAGGTAGCACAACCAAGATCGCCTTGTCATCCTCCTCCAGGGATAGCATGGTGCATCCTGTTCTATCCATCGCCGATGTGTTGTCCTGCTCATGTGTGGGGTGGTACGGCGATGAATTCGTATTACTGGCCCAATCCGTTTGCTTATTTGGGCTGGGGGCACCACAAGTTTTTGCCTATTAATAGGTTGATCAGGTAGATATGGCCGAAGAGGATGCGATCCAAAACGGCCTCTGTGCATTAAAGTTCCATCAAGTATTTATATTATCTGATCGCAAGAGCCGATGACTTGCATCGAGCTGAGTCCTTACTTCGGGAACAAAAGCTCATAAGGTCAATTGATTCCGAAGTTTTCGCTGATGCTTTTGGTTCGCCAAGCTCCACCAAAAGGCAGGGGGCATATGTTGGACACCAAAATGAGCGGACGGTCCAGCCCTTGGGCCCGGACGGTCCGCGGTTCCGAGATTAGATTAACTCAGATATTTATCCTTATCTCATGTGTGGTTATCCATCTAATCACGTGGGAGTTTGTTGGCTATCTCTTAGTGTTGGGGACTTGTTCTCAAATGCTAAGAGTTAAGAACAAGGCAACATAAAAAGTGTTAAATGTTAAAGTCCTTCGTCCTTCGAAACATTATGCCCCTTCGGGAAATAATGATTTTAGGACGAAGGTCATAAGGGACATACCTTCGTAAATATAACAAGTAATGACGAAGGATTCATATAAAGCATGAAATATAAACATCATCATAGAATCATTTCTATTTTATTAACATGAAGGAGTAGAAATGATTCCAAATTACAAATGTACCTTCGGTCCTGAGAGAAGGTAAAAAGTACAAGCGTGACGCAAAAGCAAATGCCAAGTCAGCGTGAACAGTACGGGTGTACTGTTCATCTATTTATAGACGCGGGACGCAGCCCACGTAAAATTACATTCATGTCCATTACATTTGCCAATGACTTATGGAAATCTGTCAAGGCCCAAGTAGTCTTTTCATCTTTAAGTCGGTTCCCCTCTCTGCTATCGCGACGAAGCTTCCCTGCGTACAGCTTCGGCTGCGCACCATCCTTCGTGGAGCTTGGTAATCAGTCCGTCCTCCACTTTAATCCCCCTTCGTCTGATTCAGGCTTCGTCCCGACCGTACTTCATGTTCATAATTCTGAGTCCGAAGATACCTGTTCACAATCCACTTGGAAAACATTGTCAAATCATGTTTTTGAGGACCTTCGGAGGACGAAGGCCCCCAACAGTAGCCCCTCGCAATATTAATTTGTTAACGATAAATTCAGATTGCGATATGGACGAAGGCCTTGAGCCGAAGGTCCGAAAAAACACCTTCCCTTTGCTAGAATAGCAACATTCACTGACAAGCGGGGTCTTTCAATTTTCAACGCCCTGGGCGTATAAATAAGATCACACCGCAAACTCATTTGGTACGCACACTTGCCATCTGCTTCGGCCCACTAAATTTTTAGCTCTTGCGCACTAAGATTTGCTGGTCTTTTTGATTTCGAAGCTTCGGCCTCGAAAACAGTTTTTTAGCGTTTCCGAAGATGTCTGAAGGTAAGAAGATCCCTGCCGAGACGAAGCTAAGTCTCGACGAAGAGAAGAATTTGGGGTTCCTCATAGCGATGGCGGAGACCAATACGGAGAAAATCACCAAGGAGATTCTTGAAGGATTGTCCGAAGATACTGGTGACAGCGACAGCTATGATGTAGAAAGTGGTGGGGAAGAGGCCGAAGATCGACCATGGCGGCCAAGTCACACGGTTTTCGGGAAAACCACTATCAAGCAGAGTCATATTGATAATATGAGGGGGCGGTATTTTCGAGATATATCTATTGTGAGGGCTGACGCTGGAGAAAAGACTTCTCCCACCCCGGAAGAAGATGAAGTCGTAATCTTCCGAAGCTTCCTCAAGGCTGGGCTTCGATTCCCCCTAAGCAACTTTGTTGTTGAAGTCCTGAAAACATTTCAAGTCTACCTTCATCAAATTACCCCCGAAGCCATCATAAGAATGGGGGTGTTTGTCTGGGCAGTGAGAAGCCAAGGTTTGGAACCAAACGCTAAAAGCTTCTGCAACATTCATGAGTTATTATACGAGACGAAGCCCTGGGGAAAAGAACAATACCACAACAATTTTGGGTGTTATAGCTTCGGTGCCCGCTCCGGGTCAAGCTGCCCTGTGCCGACCTTTCGGAAGAGGTGGCCCGGAGCCTGGATGACAGAGCGGTTCTATGTAAAGAATGACTTATCAGCGCAAGAAAATGTTAAGAGTATCATTATGCGCCCCATCTGGCAACGCTTCGGACTTCGAAGGCCGAAGGTTGAAATGGACGAAGCAGCCGAGGAATGCCAAAGAGCCTTCGGCGTAATCTGCTCTTTTATTGGGACAAGGGACTTGGTCCAAGAGCACATTGCCTTCAGGGTATGGCCACTTGCAGAAAAGTGGGAAATGCCGAAGGAGACCATTAAAGAGTCCGACGAAGGCGGACTGGTCAGACTGAAATACACATTCAAATATGCAGATAAATTTGTTGAACCTGATGATGACTGGTTGAAAAGCATTGAAACATTAAGTGACGAACTGCTTGGGGCATATTCGAAGGCCGAAAATACCGCATTATCAGCAGCCTTCGGAGGCCGAAAGAAGAAAAGGCTCAACCGGGTATTTGACGCAATCGGATTTGTCTATCCTGACTATCATTATCCGGTACTGGGTCGCAAAAGAAAAATTACTTCTCCTGCGACAGAAGCTACCACAAGTGCCACTAGTGAGCCAGCGCCGCAAAGGAAAAAGATGAAGGTGCTCACCCACCGAGCGCGCTTTATTGAGCCGGCCACAGTGCCAGAATTTATTGGTGAAATTTCTTTGGCCTCTGAAGCTACAGAACCAGCTCCAGTGCCGAAGATAGAAGAGAAAACTGGAGCGCCTTCAGCAGTAGAAAAACCGAAGATTGAAGGGCCAAAAACATCAGAAATTTTAAGTCCTTCAGCAAATGTCGAAACAACAAAAAATCAAAAGGGCCCATTGGTGACCCCAAGAAGAAAAAGAATGGTAAACGTACTGGATGTCTTGGAGACAATTAAGTCTTCAAGCACAACCGCAAAGGAGTCTGTTGAACTCGCTGAAGCATCTACTGAAGCTTCGAAACAACAAGCTGAAGCTGAAGCTGGGCCTTCAGAGCCCACCAAGGAACAATCCGAGAAAATATCAGAACCAGCTTTGGTTGAAGAAATTGACACTGCCGCCCCCGAAGCTCCCTCCAGCATACGCGATTACATCGTGCACATGCTTCGGGGAAGAAACTGTCTGAAGAAGAGATCTATGAAGCGAATCACTATGCTAGAGAGTTGAAGTATCCGAAGGGGGCAGTAGTATTCAATGGGACAAACGAAGATGATTTCCTGTACTGCCTCCCAGACAATAAAGAATTATCCGTGTGCCGGGAAATGGCTAGAAGCATGGGGTTTCCGAAACTCGAAGCTGGATTATGCGCCATGACGAAAGAGGATCTCGCAGATAGTCTTGCATATAATAGCCTAAAGGTATGGGAATTAGTTGTTTGAAAAATTTTACAATACGTAATTCATTCCTTTATCCTTATACGGACTCTTTTTTGTATAGGGCTTGATCCTGAGCAACGCACTGAGAGCACAAAAGAGTGCCGAAGATGAAAGCTATGAAATTGCGTTCAACAACCTTCGATCAGAAGTTATTAAACTGAGAAACGAAGCTCTGGAGAAGGATAAAATTCTGCTTACACTGGTAGATAAGGTAAAGAAAGACGAAGCTGCTTCAAAAGCCCAGGCGGAAGCCCAAAAACGTGAAATTAAAGATCTTCAGAAACAGCTAGCTAGAGCTAAAGAGGAACATGTGCTTGAGGAAACAAAACGAGAACTTAGTGATCATATGGTCAATAATTTAGAGTTAAGTGTTAAGGAGCTTCGTGCATCTCAGAGGAAATGCTATGTTAAATCTGTAGAATGCGTGAAAAAGATAAAATCCAGCTTCGCCAGTGTTGGCGCCTTTTCTAGTGAAGAGGACTTTTCAAGAGGCAATCCCGAAGGTCCACTGGACTGGATTAGTCACGAAGCAGAAGCCTTCGAGGAGATCCTGAGCAGCCGTGGTGACATCTGCGCTTTTTCAGGCGCCAGAGGAGTTGCTGCTGTTTTGGAGAAGAAAGGCTGTGAACATATAAAATCCTTAGCTCAGTCCGAAGCTGCTCTGTCCTCTGAAGACATTAAAGATCCCTCAACCGAAGCAAGCATGGTTGGCGGTAAATTCTTCACTGATATCTGGGACAATGGCGGCCGAGAAATGGCGCAAGAAATAATTCAAAGAAGTGAAAAAGGCATCCATGATGCTAGGAAAGTGGCAGAAGCTGCCGAAAGAAGTACAGAGCCCGGAAGGCAATTAGGTATTAATTAGTCGTTCTTATTGTGTTGTAATTTTTATTTCAAACTTTGCTCGCGATTTGTAATAGTATTGAAGAAATGTTCTCTTCCCTCAGAAGCTGCTGGATCGACTGCCGACCCCCACACAAAAGGAGATGACGAGATTAAACGAATGGCCGAAGCTATCATGGATAAAGTTGTTGATCAACTTCTAAATGAGGCCGCCGAAGCAGTACTAAGAGAAGACTAAATGTTATTAGAAAAAACATTAGAAATGTGATCTCTGTAATATTGTGTACATTTGAATGTAATATGCAAGTCTCTTTTGATTATTCAATTCTTTACGATGCATGAAATTCTATATACATACCATTTTTGAGCCTTCGGCGAAAAAACACCTTCCCTTCTTTTCATGCTTCGTGAAGAAAACATTCTCCGTTAAAACTGTTCTGATAATTCACATCCATGCTTCGTGTAAACATTCTCCGAAGCTATACAATTTTGATATTACTCTGATGAAGCTCATCCATGCTTCGTAAAAACATTCTCCGAAGCTATTTTCCGAAGATTATCATTGTATTCCCTCGTGACTTTACACAATTTGCTCTTTCTCAAAGCATCCTTTCGAAGGTTGATACTGTGTCCCCTTCTTTTGCCATATGCAACATGATGTATGATGCTTATGTTATGCAAAATGATGTGATGATGTTATGCTATGCAAATGACATTTGTTCCGAAGATACACAAAATATATTCGTAAGCTCTGCATCCCCTTAGGAACGTCTTTGGAGCTTCTTCGCCTTTTACTTAGACGGTATAAGCTCTGCATTCCCTTAGGAACGTCTTTGGAGCTTCTTCGCCTTTTACTTAGACGGTATCAGCGTTGACTTTTCGCTGTATGCTCTGCATTCCCTTAGGAACGTCTTTGGAGCAAAAACTTACACTGCGCTCCCTTTGGAACGGCTTTTTGTAACTTCGGCAACTTACTCTGCGTTCCTTAGAACGACTTTTTGTTGCGTTGAAGGATCTTTAATAATCCGAAGGTCCTGCTTGTTACCGCAAATATTTAAGCTTCAGCAACTTAAATCTGTGGAGAAGATAAATTTTCCTCATAACCAACCACGAAACTGTTATATGAAAACTGAAATGTTCTTTATTACACAGAAAATAGAACTTAAACGGAAAAGACTATTATCAAAGCAGGATATCTGTCAATAAATGTGCTTCGACTCTGGCACAGTACTATTGACTGTACGGGCTTCAGATTGCTCTCTGAGATCCCTTTGGTGCGGAACATATTGGCTCCCTTCTGGTTGTTGGCCTTGTTGCAGCGGAGGTGGAGGCGGGGGCTGTTGCCATGAAGCTTGAGGTTGACTTGCCGAAGCTACAGAAACTGCAGGGTGGTTGCCCACGTACTCCGGGATATAAGGCTGATGGTACGAAGCAGTATGCATGACCTGCTTCGGCTGTCCCTGTTGCGCTGCAGCTTCTGCTAGCTCCTTTTGTTTCTGGATGGTGACATGGCACATCCTGGTGGTATGGCCCTTGTTCTCACCGCAGAATAAGCAAAATGTCCTCCTTGGTTGATCTCCAAATCTCCCGCCGAAGCCCCTGGCGCCTCTGCCTCTTGGAGCTGGTGGCCGAAAGAAAGTTTGCTGTTGCCCCGAAGCTTGTGAGGAGCACTGCGGCCTGTTCTGCTGACTCCCCTTGTCATCATTTTGAGTGGAGTTGTGGATGGACCTGACATGCCTCGGATAGAATCGTCCCCCGAAGCCCCTGGTCATCTCAGAAAATCTGAAGGCCTCCTCCCTTCTTTGGCGAAAGTCATTATCAGCACGAATGTACTCGTCCATCTTTTGGAGTAGCTTCTCCAGAGTCTGAGGAGGCTTCCTAGCAAAGTATTGGGCTGCAGGTCCAGGACGAAGCCCCTTGATCATGGCTTCGATAACAATTTCATTAGGCACCGTTGGTGTCTGTGCCCTCAAACGCAAGAACCTTCTGACATATGCCTGAAGGTATTCTTCATGATCCTGAGTGCACTGAAACAAGGCTTGAGCAGTGACCGGCTTCGTCTGAAACCCTTGAAAGCTGGTTAACAACATATCCTTCAGCTTCTGCCATGAGGTGATCGTTCCTGGTCGAAGGGAGGAATACCAGGTCTGAGCAACATTCCTGACGGCCATAACGAAAGACTTCGCCATGACTGCAGCATTGCCCCCATACGAAGACACTGTTGCTTCGTAGCTCATCAAGAACTGCTTCGGGTCTGAGTGGCCGTCAAACATCGGAAGCTGGGGTGGCTTATAGGATGGAGGCCAAGGTGTAGCCTGCAGCTCAGCGGACAAAGGAGAAGCATCATCGAAAACAAAATTTCCCTGATGGAAATTGTCATACCAGTCATCTTCATTGACGAAGCCCTCCTGATGAAGGTCTTTCTGCTGAGGCCTTCTGTTTTGCTCATCGTGAGTAAGATGGCGAACTTCCTCAGAGGCTTCGTCTATCTGCCGTTGCAACTCAGCTAGCCGGGCCATCTTCTCCTTCTTCCTCTGCACCTGTTGATGTAGCATCTCCATATCCCTAATTTCTTGGTCTAGCTCTTCCTCCTGAAGCGTCGGGCTGACGGCCTTCCTTTTCTGGCTTCGGGCCTCCCGAAGAGAGACGGTCTCCTGGTTGTGGTCCAGCGGTTGCAGTGCTGCAGCCCCAGTCGCTGAAGCTTTCTTCGGCGCCATAGCGAAGGTCTATAGCTTCCGAAGGTGTTCAAAAAAGCTCGAAGTGGAAGTGAGTTCACCGGAGGTGGGCGCCAATGTTGGGGACTTGTTCTCAAATGCTAAGAGTTAAGAACAAGGCAACATAAAAAGTGTTAAATGTTAAAGTCCTTCGTCCTTCGAAACATTATGCCCCTTCGGGAAATAATGATTTTAGGACGAAGGTCATAAGGGACATACCTTCGTAAATATAACAAGTAATGACGAAGGATTCATATAAAGCATGAAATATAAACATCATCATAGAATCATTTCTATTTTATTAACATGAAGGAGTAGAAATGATTCCAAATTACAAATGTACCTTCGGTCCTGAGAGAAGGTAAAAAGTACAAGCGTGACGCAAAAGCAAATGCCAAGTCAGCGTGAACAGTACGGGTGTACTGTTCATCTATTTATAGACGCGGGACGCAGCCCACGTAAAATTACATTCATGTCCATTACATTTGCCAATGACTTATGGAAATCTGTCAAGGCCCAAGTAGTCTTTTCATCTTTAAGTCGGTTCCCCTCTCTGCTATCGTGACGAAGCTTCCCTGCGTACAGCTTCGGCTGCGCACCATCCTTCGTGGAGCTTGGTAATCAGTCCGTCCTCCACTTTAATCCCCCTTCGTCTGATTCAGGCTTCGTCCCGACCGTACTTCATGTTCATAATTCTGAGTCCGAAGATACCTGTTCACAATCCACTTGGAAAACATTGTCAAATCATGTTTTTGAGGACCTTCGGAGGACGAAGGCCCCCAACACTTAGGAAAAGGTCCAGACCTCCTCCCCTATAAATATAAAGGGGTACGGCCGATTGAGAACCTCCGAACACATTCCAATCGAACCAACTACCTTATTTACTTTTCCTGCCTTAGGAGTAGATGTAGCATAGTTCTAGTTGTAGTGAAAGTTGCCTAGAGGGGGGGTGAATAGGCAAGTTAAAACTTTTTCTACAAAAACTAGAAGCAAACTGGGTAAAACTGAATTGATCTCGAAATTCACCCAGTTAACTTTGGAAATGAGATGTTCTAAATGATCCACAGGGTTCAAAGTAGTAGATCTGAGAATGGCACTTCTCAAAATCCACACACCAAAAAGATATAAACAAATCTTCCACGCAATGGTGAGAGAACGAAGAACACAAACAAACACAATGAGCAAGAACACAAGAGACACAAGATTTATCCCGAGGTTCGGTCACACCACAAAAGGTGCCCTACTTCCTCGTTGAGGCGCCCACAAAGAGCCGGGTCTCTTTCAACCCTAATCCTCCCTTTGCCGACCACAAAGGTCAAGCCCACACAATAATCTTTGCTCAAACGAGCGGGTAATACAAACTTTCTTGTGGTCTTCCACAAGATTTGGAGACTCACAAGAGACACCTAGTCGTCTAGGAGCTAGAAGCTCCAAGAGTAATGAATCCACAAAGAACTCGATGTAGTACCAAAGCTCGAATCAAGAAGAAGAGCAAGAGAGATTTAGAGATGAATCACAAAACCGCAGTTCTCAAGCTCACTCAAAGATTTCTCTCCAAAGATTTGAAATGGGAGAGGCAAGAGATGTGTGTGAGAGAGAGGGAGGTGTTTCTTGGGTTAGAAATGGAGTTCAAATCGTGCTCACGGCTGTGGGGTGAGAGGTAGGAGTGAGTATATATAGGTGGAGCTCAAAACTAGCCGTTTGGGCAGATTTTTCTGCCTGAGACCGGTTGAACCGCCCCCTAGGGCGGTTGAACCGCCCCTGGCAGGCCTGGCAGACTGACGCGCAGACTGACCGCAGACTGGTCAAAGTTGACCAACACCAGTTGAACCGCCCAGGGGGGCGGTTGAACCGCCCCTGACAGCTCCTGGCGACCTGTTTGCCAGTCTGACTGGCAGACTGCAGATCAGAGGTCAGAGGGGTCAGAGACCAGCTGAACTGCCCCTCAGGACCAGTTCAACCGGTCTTGACCAGTGAGTTTAGGAGAGAAAACCCCAGCTCAACTGCCCGGAGGCAAGTTCAGCTGGTGTATGGTCAAAGAGGTTCACAGCTGAAGTTGAGTTCAGCTGAAGTTGAGAAAGCTCAACTCAGCTGAAGTTCAGCTCAGCTGAAAAGCTCAGCTGCAGCTAAAGAAGCTCAACTCAGCTGAAGTCAAGTTCAGCTGGAAAGCTCAGCTGCAGTTGAAGAAGTTCAGCTGCTTTTCAGCAAGAACACTCTAGGTTTCTCAACCCTAACCACGGTCAACCATAGAACGTTAAAGAGATTTTTGCTTTTCAAAAATAGCTTTTGAATAGAGAGGTTTGAGCTTTGGAAAACACCAACCTTCTTTTTGGATCCCCCTTTATAGTACGACGATTCCTATACTCAAGTTAAATAAAATAAAATGAAGTAAACTCCTTGAGTCATTGGTGTCTCATGTGTGATTTCTCCATGGCATTGCTTCATAAGGATCACAAACATCTTTGTCTCACCTTTTGAAGCAAACTCAAATCAAACCCTGTGACTTGTACCATATCACCTTATATGAGTTCAAATCATGGCTTCAAGTCACCTTACTGATGCATCAACATGTTATAACTCTTCATAGCTGATTAGTTCATCGACTTAGTGCAAGTACTCTCTTCTTCACCTTAGCCATGGTACCTCGGTCTACAAGCCGTCGCTTGGCCTTCACCTTCGCTTAGTTCCTCGAAGCCCTTTCCTTGCTATCTTCACCCTATCAAGCCATTCTTGAGTCACATCATATTGAGCATCCATTGAGAGAATCATTTCTTCAATATTGTGAACCTTGCTTGAATGTCTTCTAGATATAACTGTCAAGATCAATCAAGCTCTAGTTTGATTCTCATAGAAGCATATATGGACTGACAGTAATATGGTCAAGCCAATTCACGATTCCTCATATCTTATTCACTTTGGCTTGACCAATCCTCTTAATCACTTCAACCTCTATTATGATCATATTTATGCATAGTGATTTCTGAGGACATGTCCATATATTCAAACCAATATAGAGACCATATTATATCCATTTGCATTGTCTCACTGGTTATATAACCTCGTGTTGAACCTTTGTTCACTGATCATTATACACTATTCAAGTATGTTCATCATACTGAATTTCCTGTTCAACACTTATCAAACTCGTTAGACCTTTAAATGTGTTGTTATCCAAATCACCAAAACTCACAAAAAGGATGAATGCACTTTCAATCTCCCCCTTTTTGGTGATTGATGACAACACATTTAAAGCTTACATAAGATTTGATAAATAAGATTTTAAATCCTATGATATAGTTTCCTCCCCCTAAATATGTGCATTTCAGAAAATAACACTTTTGTACTCAAATGCCAAAAGCACATATTTAGGTCAAAGTATAGACAACTTATATCATACTATTCATAGGGTGCAGTGTGTCATAAAATAAACGTGATGCTCATGACATGGAATGCACTTATCAACTTTCTTCATCTTATGTTTTTCTTATGATTTCCCCTTTTTTTAAAAGTCTTCTAACACTTAGTTACATAAGACTAAAGGTAAGCTTTAATGCACAATTTCTCCCCCTTTGTCATAAATCTCCAAAAAGGATACAAAGAATATAAAGGATAGAAATTATGATTAAGCGAGATGTGAACACACTATCATGAAAGGGATCCTTAGATGGTACAAAGGTAATGGATAAGTGTCATAAGTGATGTACCTTTGCGTTTTACCTTTTCAAGGGGTTTCCAGACTTGTGTTGGATTTAGAATTCATTTGTAAGCTCTTGTTGGCATAATTGTGACATAGGTCCAAGATATCAAATGAAGATTGTCATACTAACTAAAAGATAAATCTTGATACCTGGAGTCTAGATGTCACCTAGCATTTTCTTATCACAACAAGAGGCAACATGAAAATTGCACAAGTATGGATTATGCAACTAGTAATCATGTATGAAAAATATCAATTGAAAAACACCAATTGATACAATTTGATAGATAAATAGATCACTAATAGCATATTACACTAAGTTCTCCTCAAGTTTTAGTGCACACATATATATATGAATTCAATTGATATCTGTTGAGAGTACTTATTTGCAACTTAAAGTACCATTGGCATAAAAGGAGTATCAATTGAACATAATCATGCAACATAAGAAACATGTGCACTATTTAATCAATCAAGTTCTAGACAGGAGAATTTATAAGCTATGCTACTTCAGACATTTGCAATCCAAAAGGATGTGATACATATTTACCAATTTTAGATGATGTTGGAGTAGCATATAACAGAGAAACTCATTCTCTTATGAAATGTATAAAAGATACATTTATTCGAGCAAAGAATCTTTGATACCCATCAAAATTTGCAGTGGAAGTGATTGTCTTTGCCCGAAGATTCCTTTCTAATTTGAGACTACACACATAAGAGACTTGGAAATGAAGTTAGTCTCAAAGATTCAAATTATAGACCATTCTCCCCCTAAATGTGTGCATACAAGTGATGAATACTTGTTTAGCTTATGCACTTTGACTTGTGAGGTCAGGGGATTAAGTTCTACAATTTGAACCTTGGTATAAATAAAGTATGAAAATATGAAATTGCACCAATTGAAGGAATTACTCATAATCAAACGGTATACTAATAGACATGATATGCAATATTTTAAGCCAAGATTCAAGTGCAACCTTATGATGTGACTTAATATATTGCATATACATGCATACACTAACTTGTAAGAGCCTAGATACACAAATGTAATACAATAGTTCATGGAGTGACACACCTTTGTTCCATGCCATATGGTCTTCATTATAATCACGAATTTCTATCTTAGCTTTTGATAGGCTTGATATTTCAAAGAGAAACTTATCCTCTTTAAACGATCAAGAGAAACTCATTCTCTTCAAAGAACTACACAAGTTCACTAAAAGAAAATGTTAGTCTTTAAGGACACAAGATATAGAATGAGCTCCCCCTGTATGCATCAAGTACTCGAATTACTTGTAACATGCACTTGATTCAATTGAGATTCTTAGAGGAGTTCATCATATATCTTGGTCAAGGCATAATATATTTGAAACAATTGAATTTATGCTAGAGAACACATATCGATCGCCAATAGAACTAATCCATGGGGTGACATGTGGTAAATATTTGATCATTTCCTTGGAACCACTCATCCTCATTTGATGTTCTCCAAGGTGTGAGACTACACAATCATGAACTTGAAAGAAATCATTAGTCTCACAAGATATAGGCTAAACTCTCCCTCAATTTGTGCATGCAAGAGTACACAAAGTACACTTATGCACATCAACAATACGAGGTTAAAGGAGATGTTTGCACTATATCTTGGTTTAACATAACATGCTTTACATAGATGATGAAAATTAAACCAATTGAAAGTTTAAGAACTTAAAGTATATCAATTGAAATTCTGAAGGGTAAAGCATGCTAATATGAACCTCAAACCTCATAATGAAGGATATTATATAAATATATCACTATATCTTCATTATTTGGTTGACAAAAAAAATATAACTCCCTTCTTGAATCACTATGATTTCTTTTCTCTTTATGATTCCATCCAACCAAGCGATCTTGAACTTCATTCATCTTTGCTTGGTTCGATCATGCTTGATATGAGACCCATTGAAACTTAATGATTGAAAGAACCAAGACTCTTATATTTGTAGATTTTGAATTCATCTTCAAAGAACTTGGGAGGACCTTGTTGAAACACTTAGAAAAGAGAGCATTAGAAACACAAGGGAGGGTTTCACAAATGATGATCCTTATATGTGGATGACAAATGAATCATCATTATTGAAACCCAAAAGGATAGACTAAATTCCTTTAAATTAGTGCACACATATAGTTGATGTGAAAGTTATATGCACTATTGAACATTTTATATTGCAAGAAATTTAACCTATACTATGGTACATCCCTCTAAGGATAGAATACTAAAACAACTGAAGGAGAGGAAGTTTTCATACCTTAGCCTCTTATCAACTTCTTCTTACTTTAGTTGAATAGTATCCTTTAAGCTTGTGATTTATCCAATTTAAAACAAGCACATCTCTTAACATAGATTTTCTATGGATAAACTCAACACAAGAGATGACATTAGTAGCACAAGCACTAGTTTCTTATTTAGCAACCCTTTATATGTGGAAGGCAAGCGAGTTGCTAAAATAGAGAAACCTCATAATATGGACTAAATTTCCCTTGAGCCCTCATGCACAATATATTTTGAATGACATGGATAATATGCATGGTTGTTCAATGAAGTCTAAAGGGCTGACTTAATCCATATTATGGTAAGTGTCTAATATAGAAGAATCAAATCCAAATTAACTAGATAGAGAATACATCACATAATTTTGGATTGTTGACCATATGATAATATTCATTCATCTTCCAATTGGACCTTTATTTCATATTCAACAACTGACGTATATCCTCAAGTGCTTCTTTTCCCTTAGTGGCTACACAAGTCACAAAAGAGATAAGATTTGAAAATAATATGCACTTGAGATTCAGTTGTTACCACCCTTGCTACTATCTCCAAATATGATTTATACATTCATTATCGAGCACCCAACTTGATCCATTGAAGGAGTGATCCTGCAAAACAAGTTTAAGCTTCATACTTGGTACCCAATTTGAATTGGGTCCTTTGAGATTAGTAGTAAAAGCCTTGAGTACCCACACAATCCTTATTGTGGCCTTTCTCTTTGTGTAGGCACCCACATATACTTGACAACCATGTTACATGGTTTCAAGTCAATATTTAATCACACAGATAGAAGAAAACTAGAGTTAAGAATAGGAGCCTTTTCTCCTTTTCTTGATACATCATTGTGTTGCCTTCTTGATGATGAACCTAGCTTGACCTTGGGTGCACCTAGCTTATCAAGGTTAGTCGCACAAGCACTCATATCATGAAGACAAGTTATGCATGAAATTTACAACTTAGTGATCCAATTCAATGTGAAGCATATGGATATCGATTGAAGTAGATTACTAAGATATCAAAATATGGGTTTCCAAAATTTAGAGAGTATGGATCACTAATTGTACCTTTTACAGTTTAAAAATCATATTCATGTTAGTGCATATGTATGTGATGAATATCAATCAAAAAGATTCTTATGCACTTTTAGAATTAATGACAAGGGAATTTTAAACTGCATCAAGAGTAGCTATTTAGAAAACAAAGATTACAATCCATATGAATGAGATACAAATTTACCATTTTGGATTGTCTTAGTATAGCTTACTCAAGAGAAACTTATTCTCTACGACACAAGATATATAATGTTCTCCCACTAGATATGTGCATCAAGTATTTGAATGACTTACCACATGCACTTTCAATTCAGTTAAGAGTCTCATGAGGAGTACATTACATACCATGGTCAAGGCATGACAAATTTGCAATGAATTAACTTATGCCTAAGAATACTTACCACCATATAGAACGTACCATTTGTTATACCAATTTGACAGATCTTACTATCTGTGGTGGTGTCACCTTAGTATTCTTCTTTTCATCATTTGTGGAGACTTCCTTCTTTGTTATCTCTTTTCCTTTTAAAACTAGTTGATAAAACACTTTGAAAAGAGGTATTAATAGTACAAGGAAGTATTTAATGAATGATGATATCTATATATGAATGGCAAACAAATTATCATTTATGAGGCATAGAGGCATAAATTAAATTCTTTTTAAATTAATGCACATGGATGAGTGAATTAATAATATGCACCAATTTACAAATTTAAGCCAAAAGGAATTTAACCTTCATATTGGCATTTCTTTCCATAAAATAGATTATTACCAATTGAAAGAATGCCACTTGAAAGGAACTATTATTGGTCACATACCAAATGAAACAACTAGTTCCATACCTTTGCCTTGAGCATTCCTAATCTTTCTTTGTTTGAAGATTAACCTTTAATGCTTGTGATTTTACCAAATGAAAGAGCACAATCTCTACTTATGAATTTCCACGAAATGGCTTAAAAGAGATTGCATTAGAAACACAAACAATAGTTTCCTATTTAGAAACCTCTAGTATATGAATGACAAGAAGGTTACTAAAATAAGGAAACCTCATGATATGAACTAAATTGCCCTTACAAGCATCATGCATAACACCAAAATTAAACAAGGTGAAAAAAGCATGATTATTTAATTAAGTTTACATGGCAAGTTTTAATTCATAGCATGGTGAGTGATTAATGTAGAAGACTCAAAACCAATTTAAACAAGAATGAATACTTCACATAGTATTGGTTCGATCTTCTTTGAATGTTGAATGGCACACTCCATTTGGGAAACACATTCTCATGTTGTGAGACTACATAAACACTTGGATAGAAGCATTAGTCTCACAACTCTAGTCATATAGAGAATTCCCTTTTGGTAAGTGCTTTAAGAATTTGAATTTCTTACTTAGCACTCTATTCATTTAAGAACATGGGATAATGCTCTTTATGTCTAGGTCATGGCAATAATATGATGATTAACTTGAAATATGCCACAAGATACATACAATCAATTTAAAGCATGTAGATTGTCACAATATAAAAATATGAACTTGCAATCTACCATATAATTAGATCCTTTCCAAAGCAAGGTAAAATCTTTTAAGTTCATTCTCAAGTGCTTCATTTTTCCTATGTGGCTACAAAAGACACAAAGGAATATACCAATTAAAAGCAATGTGCACTTAAGAATTAATTGTTACCATCCTTTGGATATCACTTGGTTGTAGGCCTTTTGCTTGATTCCCACAAAGGTTAATCCTTATTCCCTACAACACAAGTTCTTGCTAGAGATGAATATGAAGTTAGTGATATAACAACTCAATTCATCTTTGGGTCAATCTTAAAGGATAGACAATGTAAGATTGATAGCTTGAGATAAGAATTGAGTTAAACCGCTCAAGCACCCCAAAGCTTCATATCATCTATGGGTACCTGTAAAACTTATCAAGTACATTTTGGTACCCATCTTTGGATGGGTCCACCAAGGTTAGCTAACAAGTACTTAGGCACCCAAATGGCCTTTGTGCTAGTTTTAGGTGAACTAATTACCTTTCTAGCACAAATGTCATTTTTGGGTCTCCTAAGCGAATATGAATGAATTGACATGGTAGGCTTCGGATACTTACTCATGGGACAATCCTTGCATAGGTGTCCCTTTCTTCGGCAAGTGTAGCAAATCTGATTTTTAATTTTGCAAGACTCCTTCTTGCCTTGCTTCTTGTTTGCTACATGGTTAGTGAGCCTCTTTCTTTCCAAAGTTAAACCACTATCTTTTATGTAAGGACATGACTTAATCTCATGTCCCTTCTCATGACATTGATAACACTTTCTAGTGCATCTTCTCTTATTTGGAAGAGTGGCTTGTTTGTTACCTTGTGTGGAGCATGTGGAGGCATGGTTGAGGCACTTGTCATGAGCTTTGGCTTTCTTCTCTTGATGTTTGCTCATGCCTTTCTTAGGGAACTTAGCATTATTTTGAAGCGGGTTTGTGCATGCTACGGTTGTCCCCTTCTCAAGCTTCTTCACCATGTTATCACGGTTATCGTGAGAAGGTTGAGCATGACACTTTCCCTTCAAAAGAGTTAAGCTCCTTCTTAGCCTTCCAACTTCTTCCTTGAGCTCTTTATTTTCTTGTGTGATAGAAATATCACTAATTCCTGAAATTTCTAGCTCAATGGAAGATTGGCTTGCTTGATAACAACAATTGTTAGCACATGGTAATATAGTTTCAATTTCAACACATGTGCACATGTGAGGTTGGTATGATTTCAAATTAGTTAACACAACCTCATGAGCCATTTCTAACATGATATGTGAATCCATAAATTTATTATGAGAGCATACAAGCATATCATGTTTTTCTTGCAAAGCTAGATTTTCAATGTTTAGCTTTTCTACCGTGTTCTTGAGCATAGCATTTTTATTTTCTAATTGAGCAATATATGATGAATGATTAATAGCTTTAATTTGCTCAATTGAAATGTCTTCATACCTTTGGACCAAATCATCATGAGAGCACTTTAGCTTCTCATGCTCTTTGGTCAACTTCTCCAAGTTTTTGATTTTTTCGATGAGAATATCTTCTTGCTTATGAAGCATTTCCTTTTGTTCTTTCGCTCTTTTCATGAGTTTGAGCAAGCTCATCCGGTTCTTCTTACTTAGTTGAGCGAAGAATTTTTGAAGATCATCCTCATCTTCACTATCACTTTCATGCTCCTCCTCATCCTCACTTTCGCTTTCACTGTCACTCTCATTAGCAACAAAGCACATATGAGAAGTGGATTTGAAAGACGAACCTTGTGAAGAGGTGGATTCGTCGTTTGGTCTCCATCGATCATTTTCTTCTTCTTCAATAATGTTCTTCGTCTCATCTTCCTTCATTTTGAGGAACATCCTTTCGGCGATTCTCATGGCAAGGTCTATTGCCCTAGGATCAACATCTGCACCAAAAGATGAAGTCGAGGCAACCTCAACTTTTTCAAGCTTAGAAGCACTTTCGTTTCTTAGTCCCCCCGACATGATCTTTCCTCACGCGGTTAAGCGTTAGAACGAGGATTAGGCTTTGATACCAATTGAAAGTTGCCTAGAGGGGGGGTGAATAGGCAAGTTAAAACTTTTTCTACAAAAACTAGAAGCAAACTGGGTAAAACTGAATTGATCTCGAAATTCACTCAGTTAACTTTGGAAATGAGATGTTCTAAATGATCCACAGGGTTCAAAGTAGTAGATCTGAGAATGGCACTTCTCAAAATCCACACACCAAAAAGATATAAACAAATCTTCCACGCAATGGTGAGAGAACGAAGAACACAAACAAACACAATGAGCAAGAACACAAGAGACACAAGATTTATCCCGAGGTTCGGTCACACCACAAAAGGTGCCCTACTTCCTCGTTGAGGCGCCCACAAAGAGCCGGGTCTCTTTCAACCCTAATCCTCCCTTTGCCGACCACAAAGGTCAAGCCCACACAATAATCTTTGCTCAAACGAGCGGGTAATACAAACTTTCTTGTGGTCTTCCACAAGATTTGGAGACTCACAAGAGACACCTAGTCGTCTAGGAGCTAGAAGCTCCAAGAGTAATGAATCCACAAAGAACTCGATGTAGTACCAAAGCTCGAATCAAGAAGAAGAGCAAGAGAGATTTAGAGATGAATCACAAAACCGCAGTTCTCAAGCTCACTCAAAGATTTCTCTCCAAAGATTTGAAATGGGAGAGGCAAGAGATGTGTGTGAGAGAGAGGGAGGTGTTTCTTGGGTTAGAAATGGAGTTCAAATCGTGCTCACGGCTGTGGGGTGAGAGGTAGGAGTGAGTATATATAGGTGGAGCTCAAAACTAGCCGTTTGGGCAGATTTTTCTGCCTGAGACTGGTTGAACCGCCCCCTAGGGCGGTTGAACCGCCCCTGGCAGGCCTGGCAGCCTGTCTGCCAGTCTGACTGGCAGACTGACGCGCAGACTGACCGCAGACTGGTCAAAGTTGACCAACACCAGTTGAACCGCCCAGGGGCGGCGGTTGAACCGCCCCTGACAGCTCCTGGCGACCTGTTTGCCAGTCTGACTGGCAGACTGCAGATCAGAGGTCAGAGGGGTCAGAGACCAGCTGAACTGCCCCTCAGGACCAGTTCAACCGGTCTTGACCAGTGAGTTTAGGAGAGAAAACCCCAGCTCAACTGCCCGGAGGCAAGTTCAGCTGGTGTATGGTCAAAGAGGTTCACAGCTGAAGTTGAGTTCAGCTGAAGTTGAGAAAGCTCAACTCAGCTGAAGTTCAGCTCAGCTGAAAAGCTCAGCTGCAGCTAAAGAAGCTCAACTCAGCTGAAGTCAAGTTCAGCTGGAAAGCTCAGCTGCAGTTGAAGAAGTTCAGCTGCTTTTCAGCAAGAACACTCTAGGTTTCTCAACCCTAACCACGGTCAACCATAGAACGTTAAAGAGATTTTTGCTTTTCAAAAATAGCTTTTGAATAGAGAGGTTTGAGCTTTGGAAAACACCAACCTTCTTTTTGGATCCCCCTTTATAGTACGATGATTCCTATACTCAAGTTAAATAAAATAAAATGAAGTAAACTCCTTGAGTCATTGGTGTCTCATGTGTGATTTCTCCATGGCATTGCTTCATAAGGATCACAAACATCTTTGTCTCACCTTTTGAAGCAAACTCAAATCAAACCCTGTGACTTGTACCATATCACCTTATATGAGTTCAAATCATGGCTTCAAGTCACCTTACTGATGCATCAACATGTTATAACTCTTCATAGCTGATTAGTTCATCGACTTAGTGCAAGTACTCTCTTCTTCACCTTAGCCATGGTACCTCGGTCTACAAGCCGTCGCTTGGCCTTCACCTTCGCTTAGTTCCTCGAAGCCCTTTCCTTGCTATCTTCACCCTATCAAGCCATTCTTGAGTCACATCATATTGAGCATCCATTGAGAGAATCATTTCTTCAATATTGTGAACCTTGCTTGAATGTCTTCTAGATATAACTGTCAAGATCAATCAAGCTCTAGTTTGATTCTCATAGAAGCATATATGGACTGACAGTAATATGGTCAAGCCAATTCACGATTCCTCATATCTTATTCACTTTGGCTTGACCAATCCTCTTAATCACTTCAACCTCTATTATGATCATATTTATGCATAGTGATTTCTGAGGACATGTCCATATATTCAAACCAATATAGAGACCATATTATATCCATTTGCATTGTCTCACTGGTTATATAACCTCGTGTTGAACCTTTGTTCACTGATCATTATACACTATTCAAGTATGTTCATCATACTGAATTTCCTATTCAACACTTATCAAACTCGTTAGACCTTTAAATGTGTTGTTATCCAAATCACCAAAACTCACAAAAAGGATGAATGCACTTTCAATCTCCCCCTTTTTGGTGATTGATGACAACACATTTAAAGCTTACATAAGATTTGATAAATAAGATTTTAAATCCTATGATATAGTTTCCTCCCCCTAAATATGTGCATTTCAGAAAATAACACTTTTGTACTCAAATGCCAAAAGCACATATTTAGGTCAAAGTATAGACAACTTATATCATACTATTCATAGGGTGCAGTGTGTCATAAAATAAACGTGATGCTCATGACATGGAATGCACTTATCAACTTTCTTCATCTTATGTTTTTCTTATGACTTCCCCTTTTTTTAAAAGTCTTCTAACACTTAGTTACATAAGACTAAAGGTAAGCTTTAATGCACAATTTCTCCCCCTTTGTCATAAATCTCCAAAAAGGATACAAAGAATATAAAGGATAGAAATTATGATTAAGCGAGATGTGAACACACTATCATGAAAGGGATCCTTAGATGGTACAAAGGTAATGGATAAGTGTCATAAGTGATGTACCTTTGCGTTTTACCTTTTCAAGGGGTTTCCAGACTTGTGTTGGATTTAGAATTCATTTGTAAGCTCTTGTTGGCATAATTGTGACATAGGTCCAAGATATCAAATGAAGATTGTCATACTAACTAAAAGATAAATCTTGATACCTAGAGTCTAGATGTCACCTAGCATTTTCTTATCACAACAAGAGGCAACATGAAAATTGCACAAGTATGGATTATGCAACTAGTAATCATGTATGAAAATATCAATTGAAAAACACCAATTGATACAATTTGATAGATAAATAGATCACTAATAGCATATTACACTAAGTTCTCCTCAAGTTTTAGTGCACACATATATATATGAATTCAATTGATATCTGTTGAGAGTACTTATTTGCAACTTAAAGTACCATTGGCATAAAAGGAGTATCAATTGAACATAATCATGCAACATAAGAAACATGTGCACTATTTAATCAATCAAGTTCTAGACAGGAGAATTTATAAGCTATGCTACTTCAGACATTTGCAATCCAAAAGGATGTGATACATATTTACCAATTTTAGATGATGTTGGAGTAGCATATAACAGAGAAACTCATTCTCTTATGAAATGTATAAAAGATACATTTATTCGAGCAAAGAATCTTTGATACCCATCAAAATTTGCAGTGGAAGTGATTGTCTTTGCCCGAAGATTCCTTTCTAATTTGAGACTACACACATAAGAGACTTGGAAATGAAGTTAGTCTCAAAGATTCAAATTATAGACCATTCTCCCCCTAAATGTGTGCATACAAGTGATGAATACTTGTTTAGCTTATGCACTTTGACTTGTGAGGTCAGGGGATTAAGTTCTACAATTTGAACCTTGGTATAAATAAAGTATGAAAATATGAAATTGCACCAATTGAAGGAATTACTCATAATCAAACGGTATACTAATAGACATGATATGCAATATTTTAAGCCAAGATTCAAGTGCAACCTTATGATGTGACTTAAGATATTGCATATACATGCATACACTAACTTGTAAGAGCCTAGATACACAAATGTAATACAATAGTTCATGGAGTGACACACCTTTGTTCCATGCCATATGGTCTTCATTATAATCACGAATTTCTATCTTAGCTTTTGATAGGCTTGATATTTCAAAGAGAAACTTATCCTCTTTAAACGATCAAGAGAAACTCATTCTCTTCAAAGAACTACACAAGTTCACTAAAAGAAAATGTTAGTCTTTAAGGACACAAGATATAGAATGAGCTCCCCCCTATATGCATCAAGTACTCGAATTACTTGTAACATGCACTTGATTCAATTGAGATTCTTAGAGGAGTTCATCATATATCTTGGTCAAGGCATAATATATTTGAAACAATTGAATTTATGCTAGAGAACACATATCGATCGCCAATAGAACTAATCCATGGGGTGACATGTGGTAAATATTTGATCATTTCCTTGGAACCACTCATCCTCATTTGATGTTCTCCAAGGTGTGAGACTACACAATCATGAACTTGAAAGAAATCATTAGTCTCACAAGATATAGGCTAAACTCTCCCTCAATTTGTGCATGCAAGAGTACACAAAGTACACTTATGCACATCAACAATACGAGGTTAAAGGAGATGTTTGCACTATATCTTGGTTTAACATAACATGCTTTACATAGATGATGAAAATTAAACCAATTGAAAGTTTAAGAACTTAAAGTATATCAATTGAAATTCTGAAGGGTAAAGCATGCTAATATGAACCTCAAACCTCATAATGAAGGATATTATATAAATATATCACTATATCTTCATTATTTGGTTGACAAAAAAAATATAACTCCCTTCTTGAATCACTATGATTTCTTTTCTCTTTATGATTCCATCCAACCAAGCGATCTTGAACTTCATTCATCTTTGCTTGGTTCGATCATGCTTGATATGAGACCCATTGAAACTTAATGATTGAAAGAACCAAGACTCTTATATTTGTAGATTTTGAATTCATCTTCAAAGAACTTGGGAGGACCTTGTTGAAACACTTAGAAAAGAGAGCATTAGAAACACAAGGGAGGGTTTCACAAATGATGATCCTTATATGTGGATGACAAATGAATCATCATTATTGAAACCCAAAAGGATAGACTAAATTCCTTTAAATTAGTGCACACATATAGTTGATGTGAAAGTTATATGCACTATTGAACATTTTATATTGCAAGAAATTTAACCTATACTATGGTACATCCCTCTAAGGATAGAATACTAAAACAACTGAAGGAGAGGAAGTTTTCATACCTTAGCCTCTTATCAACTTCTTCTTACTTTAGTTGAATAGTATCCTTTAAGCTTGTGATTTATCCAATTTAAAACAAGCACATCTCTTAACATAGATTTTCTATGGATAAACTCAACACAAGAGATGACATTAGTAGCACAAGCACTAGTTTCTTATTTAGCACAACACAAGAGGTAGGAGTGAGTATATATAGGTGGAGCTCAAAACTAGCCGTTTGGGCAGATTTTTCTGCCTGAGACCGGTTGAACCGCCCCCTAGGGCGGTTGAACCGCCCCTGGCAGGCCTGGCAGCCTGTCTGCCAGTCTGACTGGCAGACTGACGCGCAGACTGACCGCAGACTGGTCAAAGTTGACCAACACCGGTTGAACCGCCCAGGGGGGCGGTTGAACCGCCCCTGACAGCTCCTGGCGACCTGTTTGCCAGTCTGACTGGCAGACTGCAGATCAGAGGTCAGAGGGGTCAGAGACCAGCTGAACTGCCCCTCAGGACCAGTTCAACCGGTCTTGACCAGTGAGTTTAGGAGAGAAAACCCCAGCTCAACTGCCCGGAGGCAAGTTCAGCTGGTGTATGGTCAAAGAGGTTCACAGCTGAAGTTGAGTTCAGCTGAAGTTGAGAAAGCTCAACTCAGCTGAAGTTCAGCTCAGCTGAAAAGCTCAGCTGCAGCTAAAGAAGCTCAACTCAGCTGAAGTCAAGTTCAGCTGGAAAGCTCAGCTGCAGTTGAAGAAGTTCAGCTGCTTTTCAGCAAGAACACTCTAGGTTTCTCAACCCTAACCACGGTCAACCATAGAACGTTAAAGAGATTTTTGCTTTTCAAAAATAGCTTTTGAATAGAGAGGTTTGAACTTTGGAAAACACCAACCTTCTTTTTGGATCCCCCTTTATAGTACGACGATTCCTATACTCAAGTTAAATAAAATAAAATGAAGTAAACTCCTTGAGTCATTGGTGTCTCATGTGTGATTTCTCCATGGCATTGCTTCATAAGGATCACAAACATCTTTGTCTCACCTTTTGAAGCAAACTCAAATCAAACCCTGTGACTTGTACCATATCACCTTATATGAGTTCAAATCATGGCTTCAAGTCACCTTACTGATGCATCAACATGTTATAACTCTTCATAGCTGATTAGTTCATCGACTTAGTGCAAGTACTCTCTTCTTCACCTTAGCCATGGTACCTCGGTCTACAAGCCGTCGCTTGGCCTTCACCTTCGCTTAGTTCCTCGAAGCCCTTTCCTTGCTATCTTCACCCTATCAAGCCATTCTTGAGTCACATCATATTGAGCATCCATTGAGAGAATCATTTCTTCAATATTGTGAACCTTGCTTGAATGTCTTCTAGATATAACTGTCAAGATCAATCAAGCTCTAGTTTGATTCTCATAGAAGCATATATGGACTGACAGTAATATGGTCAAGCCAATTCACGATTCCTCATATCTTATTCACTTTGGCTTGACCAATCCTCTTAATCACTTCAACCTCTATTATGATCATATTTATGCATAGTGATTTCTGAGGACATGTCCATATATTCAAACCAATATAGAGACCATATTATATCCATTTGCATTGTCTCACTGGTTATATAACCTCGTGTTGAACCTTTGTTCACTGATCATTATACACTATTCAAGTATGTTCATCATACTGAATTTCCTGTTCAACACTTATCAAACTCGTTAGACCTTTAAATGTGTTGTTATCCAAATCACCAAAACTCACAAAAAGGATGAATGCACTTTCAATCTCCCCCTTTTTGGTGATTGATGACAACACATTTAAAGCTTACATAAGATTTGATAAATAAGATTTTAAATCCTATGATATAGTTTCCTCCCCCTAAATATGTGCATTTCAGAAAATAACACTTTTGTACTCAAATGCCAAAAGCACATATTTAGGTCAAAGTATAGACAACTTATATCATACTATTCATAGGGTGCAGTGTGTCATAAAATAAACGTGATGCTCATGACATGGAATGCACTTATCAACTTTCTTCATCTTATGTTTTTCTTATGACTTCCCCTTTTTTTAAAAGTCTTCTAACACTTAGTTACATAAGACTAAAGGTAAGCTTTAATGCACAATTTCTCCCCCTTTGTCATAAATCTCCAAAAAGGATACAAAGAATATAAAGGATAGAAATTATGATTAAGCGAGATGTGAACACACTATCATGAAAGGGATCCTTAGATGGTACAAAGGTAATGGA
This sequence comes from Zea luxurians, assembly GCA_029449295.1. Classification (NCBI taxonomy): domain Eukaryota; kingdom Viridiplantae; phylum Streptophyta; class Magnoliopsida; order Poales; family Poaceae; genus Zea; species Zea luxurians. The sequence continues at coordinate 45,708 of JAOPSE010000691.1, read as the reverse complement.
TAAGTGTCATAAGTGATGTACCTTTGCGTTTTACCTTTTCAAGGGGTTTCTAGACTTGTGTTGGATTTAGAATTCATTTGTAAGCTCTTGTTGGCATAATTGTGACATAGGTCCAAGATATCAAATGAAGATTGTCATACTAACTAAAAGATAAATCTTGATACCTGGAGTCTAGATGTCACCTAGCATTTTCTTATCACAACAAGAGGCAACATGAAAATTGCACAAGTATGGATTATGCAACTAGTAATCATGTATGAAAAATATCAATTGAAAAACACCAATTGATACAATTTGATAGATAAATAGATCACTAATAGCATATTACACTAAGTTCTCCTCAAGTTTTAGTGCACACATATATATATGAATTCAATTGATATCTATTGAGAGTACTTATTTGCAACTTAAAGTACCATTGGCATAAAAGGAGTATCAATTGAACATAATCATGCAACATAAGAAACATGTGCACTATTTAATCAATCAAGTTCTAGACAGGAGAATTTATAAGCTATGCTACTTCAGACATTTGCAATCCAAAAGGATGTGATACATATTTACCAATTTTAGATGATGTTGGAGTAGCATATAACAGAGAAACTCATTCTCTTATGAAATGTATAAAAGATACATTTATTCGAGCAAAGAATCTTTGATACCCATCAAAATTTGCAGTGGAAGTGATTGTCTTTGCCCGAAGATTCCTTTCTAATTTGAGACTACACACATAAGAGACTTGGAAATGAAGTTAGTCTCAAAGATTCAAATTATAGACCATTCTCCCCCTAAATGTGTGCATACAAGTGATGAATACTTGTTTAGCTTATGCACTTTGACTTGTGAGGTCAGGGGATTAAGTTCTACAATTTGAACCTTGGTATAAATAAAGTATGAAAATATGAAATTGCACCAATTGAAGGAATTACTCATAATCAAACGGTATACTAATAGACATGATATGCAATATTTTAAGCCAAGATTCAAGTGCAACCTTATGATGTGACTTAAGATATTGCATATACATGCATACACTAACTTGTAAGAGCCTAGATACACAAATGTAATACAATAGTTCATGGAGTGACACACCTTTGTTCCATGCCATATGGTCTTCATTATAATCACGAATTTCTATCTTAGCTTTTGATAGGCTTGATATTTCAAAGAGAAACTTATCCTCTTTAAACGATCAAGAGAAACTCATTCTCTTCAAAGAACTACACAAGTTCACTAAAAGAAAATGTTAGTCTTTAAGGACACAGGATATAGAATGAGCTCCCCCCTGTATGCATCAAGTACTCGAATTACTTGTAACATGCACTTGATTCAATTGAGATTCTTAGAGGAGTTCATCATATATCTTGGTCAAGGCATAATATATTTGAAACAATTGAATTTATGCTAGAGAACACATATCGATCGCCAATAGAACTAATCCATGGGGTGACATGTGGTAAATATTTGATCATTTCCTTGGAACCACTCATCCTCATTTGATGTTCTCCAAGGTGTGAGACTACACAATCATGAACTTGAAAGAAATCATTAGTCTCACAAGATATAGGCTAAACTCTCCCTCAATTTGTGCATGCAAGAGTACACAAAGTACACTTATGCACATCAACAATACGAGGTTAAAGGAGATGTTTGCACTATATCTTGGTTTAACATAACATGCTTTACATAGATGATGAAAATTAAACCAATTGAAAGTTTAAGAACTTAAAGTATATCAATTGAAATTCTGAAGGGTAAAGCATGCTAATATGAACCTCAAACCTCATAATGAAGGATATTATATAAATATATCACTATATCTTCATTATTTGGTTGACAAAAAAATATAACTCCCTTCTTGAATCACTATGATTTCTTTTCTCTTTATGATTCCATCCAACCAAGCGATCTTGAACTTCATTCATCTTTGCTTGGTTCGATCATGCTTGATATGAGACCCATTGAAACTTAATGATTGAAAGAACCAAGACTCTTATATTTGTAGATTTTGAATTCATCTTCAAAGAACTTGGGAGGACCTTGTTGAAACACTTAGAAAAGAGAGCATTAGAAACACAAGGGAGGGTTTCACAAATGATGATCCTTATATGTGGATGACAAATGAATCATCATTATTGAAACCCAAAAGGATAGACTAAATTCCTTTAAATTAGTGCACACATATAGTTGATGTGAAAGTTATATGCACTATTGAACATTTTATATTGCAAGAAATTTAACCTATACTATGGTACATCCCTCTAAGGATAGAATACTAAAACAACTGAAGGAGAGGAAGTTTTCATACCTTAGCCTCTTATCAACTTCTTCTTACTTTAGTTGAATAGTATCCTTTAAGCTTGTGATTTATCCAATTTAAAACAAGCACATCTCTTAACATAGATTTTCTATGGATAAACTCAACACAAGAGATGACATTAGTAGCACAAGCACTAGTTTCTTATTTAGCACAACACAAGAGGTAGGAGTGAGTATATATAGGTGGAGCTCAAAACTAGCCGTTTGGGCAGATTTTTCTGCCTGAGACCGGTTGAACCGCCCCTGGCAGGCCTGGCAGCCTGTCTGCCAGTCTGACTGGCAGACTAACGCGCAGACTGACCGCAGACTGGTCAAAGTTGACCAACACCGGTTGAACCGCCCAGGGGGGCGGTTGAACCGCCCCTGACAGCTCCTGGCGACCTGTTTGCCAGTCTGACTGGCAGACTGCAGATCAGAGGTCAGAGGGGTCAGAGACCAGCTGAACTGCCCCTCAGGACCAGTTCAACCGGTCTTGACCAGTGAGTTTAGGAGAGAAAACCCCAGCTCAACTGCCCGGAGGCAAGTTCAGCTGGTGTATGGTCAAAGAGGTTCACAGCTGAAGTTGAGTTCAGCTGAAGTTGAGAAAGCTCAACTCAGCTGAAGTTCAGCTCAGCTGAAAAGCTCAGCTGCAGCTAAAGAAGCTCAACTCAGCTGAAGTCAAGTTCAGCTGGAAAGCTCAGCTGCAGTTGAAGAAGTTCAGCTGCTTTTCAGCAAGAACACTCTAGGTTTCTCAACCCTAACCACGGTCAACCATAGAACGTTAAAGAGATTTTTGCTTTTCAAAAATAGCTTTTGAATAGAGAGGTTTGAGCTTTGGAAAACACCAACCTTCTTTTTGGATCCCCCTTTATAGTACGACGATTCCTATACTCAAGTTAAATAAAATAAAATGAAGTAAACTCCTTGAGTCATTGGTGTCTCATGTGTGATTTCTCCATGGCATTGCTTCATAAGGATCACAAACATCTTTGTCTCACCTTTTGAAGCAAACTCAAATCAAACCCTGTGACTTGTACCATATCACCTTATATGAGTTCAAATCATGGCTTCAAGTCACCTTACTGATGCATCAACATGTTATAACTCTTCATAGCTGATTAGTTCATCGACTTAGTGCAAGTACTCTCTTCTTCACCTTAGCCATGGTACCTCGGTCTACAAGCCGTCGCTTGGCCTTCACCTTCGCTTAGTTCCTCGAAGCCCTTTCCTTGCTATCTTCACCCTATCAAGCCATTCTTGAGTCACATCATATTGAGCATCCATTGAGAGAATCATTTCTTCAATATTGTGAACCTTGCTTGAATGTCTTCTAGATATAACTGTCAAGATCAATCAAGCTCTAGTTTGATTCTCATAGAAGCATATATGGACTGACAGTAATATGGTCAAGCCAATTCACGATTCCTCATATCTTATTCACTTTGGCTTGACCAATCCTCTTAATCACTTCAACCTCTATTATGATCATATTTATGCATAGTGATTTCTGAGGACATGTCCATATATTCAAACCAATATAGAGACCATATTATATCCATTTGTATTGTCTCACTGGTTATATAACCTCGTGTTGAACCTTTGTTCACTGATCATTATACACTATTCAAGTATGTTCATCATACTGAATTTCCTGTTCAACACTTATCAAACTCGTTAGACCTTTAAATGTGTTGTTATCCAAATCACCAAAACTCACAAAAAGGATGAATGCACTTTCATGTAGTCTTTCACATATCCACCTCCACCCCTATTCGACTCTACGTCGTCTAGATCCGTCTTGGGTGGCCTGCCGATCCCAAGACGACCCTAGGATCTCACCCCTCCCGGGGGCAAGATCTAGTTGTCCATCCAAGACCTCTTCCTCGAATTGATCTCTTAATTCTTAGGCGACTCCACGTCGTCTGGGGACGCCCCGGATGACCTATCGACCCAGAGCACCTTAATATCTTTTCCCCCCAGGGGACGAGATATAGATTCCAGCAAGGAGGAGGAAGACGACCCTGTCGCCAGGTCGCGGATCGTCTGGCCCTAGGGCGCGGACCGTTCGGCCCTGTGCCGCGGACCGTCCGCGCCTGACCAGAGAGCACCACCGCTGGTTCTTGTTGAGTGATTGGCGCCCCAAATCGGCGCCAACAACCACCCACTGCTAATCGCACTTTTTCAAATCCCCCTCCCACTCCCCCGCACGCCCCCCTTGGATCAACATCATGTGGTTCAGATTAAAAGTTTGCACGGTTGCACGAAGGGGTTGGTTTGCACCCGATACGTTCTCAAAAAAATAGTAGCATGTGAATTATAGTGAGGGAGGACATCTTAAGCTCTATCTCTACTCTTATATAATCCACCATTCTAAATACCACTAAATCCACATAACAAATTAATCAGTCGTCTCTCACCACTAAAACCAACGCTATGGATCACTTTATTTACCTCCTCTCTCAGTCACATTCAACTGTCTCTGTTTTATGGATCATCTCTCATCCATCACCAACGCGACAACGCCCACAGCCCCAATTCCACAAGCCCTCGACAACGTGTGATTAATGACGCCAACACACGATCATGGCATGACGACACCATCGCCCTCGCCCTCGGCTGCATGTGTGGTCCAACGGTTTCTGTATCCCATTTCCTGGACACCGGTAGTGACGGCTGCGACATGCATATTGATTTCAGCTCAGGGCCTGTTCGGTTGTTTGGAAATGCAATCAGGATTTATTCTAGTTCATCAGTACTTATATTAATTAAACAAGCAATCCGGTCTGGAATTCTCCAGGGCCACCGTTCCTACGAAACCGAACATGCTCTCAGGGTGGTTGGAGTTGATCTCGCGGTCTGTTTCGTATCCCAGAGCTTTGAATTGCACTAGATAACGATAAATCTACATGTGCAAGGAACATTCATAAAGGGTCATTAACATGATCTACTAATGCAACTACACGGACTTGTGGGCAGCAAGAAATTTGTGATAGACATATGTACTCTTGTTGGTTTGTGATGGAACTGTAACTTTCATGGCTGTCTCCTACTCTCCTCTGTTGGATCCCTAGTCTCCTCTGTTGGTTGTTAGTTGTGATGGAAACGGACGGAAGGTAGCCATTGATTACAACGACAATGAAATCAGTCAAGGTAGTGGAGGCAAATTCCTCCAATTTGATTATTATTATATATTAGATAAAATCTGCATCTACACCAGAAACCTGGATCGTTGTTGTGTGTTGTCTTCAACGGTTCCAGGCCGGGTTTTCCTGATGACTCGCAGTCACAGACAACCACTCATCTTCAGTCATAAGACGAAGCGCAAAAAAGGAAAAAGGTTTCGCTTACAAGAATCCAAAAGGCAAACCAAAGAGTACGAACAAGCTTGCTTTGTTTTGGTTGGGGTGCGCCAGATCCGGCCAACAAGCAGTGCAATAGTTGGACGACGCATGGGAGCCCCTAATGGCAAGCGTTTTGGTTGGGGTGCGCCAGGTCTAGCCAGCAAGCAATGCAATAGCTGGACGACGCATGGGAACCCCTAATGGCAAGTCACTGGCAGTGGACCCTCCTCTACAACAAAAAATAAATTTGATATCAAAGTAGACACATTGCTCATATATCAGATATTAAATTAATAAAAACAAATACTACGTTTGATCTTAGCTAAAAGGCCAAGAAAAGTATGCTTTATTCTTCTGCTGTGCCTCTCGTTCGTTTTGTAGCTCCCTCCCTCCGCGCTCGGATCTCGGTAGACGATGTGGTGCTAATCTTACAACGCTTTCCCTCTCCATTCAACAAACACAGCAGCGGCGTCAGGGGCGGGCAACCAGAGTCCAGACTCCAGAGCGACGAGAGTGAAACTGGGCCGTGTTGTTGCTGGGCTTCGCGTCGCGTCCGGCCTACTGCTTGGGGCACGTGAGCCTGTTAGACACAGCTGTTGTGTTCCGCGCTTCCGTTCCTAAGAGCATCTCCAACAATTTGACCTATAAAAATGTCTTATAATTTAAAAATAAGTAAATTTTATAGAATTTAGGGTACCAACAAAACACTTCGCTCCAACAGTAAAGCCCTAAATCTAGATTATAGGGCAGCTCACTACGGTGTAGTATATTTGAGGCACTTGAGAAGGTGCCCTATAGTTTTTTGACAAAATTTATTGAATTGAGACACTGTTGGAGTGGTTTTTCTTGTATAGAGTCCTATATTTCAATTTGAGGCACTAGTTTGAGACATTGTTGGAGATGCTCTAAAGCATTTGGCATTTTTTATCTTCTCGTCACTCAAAGCATAGAGTACAAAGGATAAGGATTTACATGATATCATAAAAAATATCTCAAAGTAGGATGATTGGCAAGGTTTGTTTTTTTTCTCTCTCTCTCTCAGAAAAGATATTCTCATGGAAGCTTTATCATGATGTTTGTTCCACTGACAACACTTCTGCAGATATTTATGAGTGCCAGCCAGGATATGAGTTACGTAGGCAGGGAAGCGCCCATAGTTTTGGATCGACTGCATCCTAGATACGGACATAAGGTTGTGCCAACATTTCCTGTAAAGTAGTCAGGAGATCGGTATTGCGAGCGTGTTTATTTTAGCTTAAAATCAAATTATCGGTGAACAAAAGCGAGCCGCTGAAACCCGTCAAACGGATAGTCTCTTTCTTGCTTAGTCTCGCCGCTGATGGTAAAAAAACGTCGGCGTTGTACTAAAAACATGTTTCAGAAAGCACGTTTACAATAAGGATGAAATATGTGATTTACATTGTAGAGATTATACTGTTTAAGTGCTTATATAGTGAAAAATTAAAATAAAAGATATGATAGGATACCTGAGACAACCTAAACCCGTGGTACCTATAGATCACAAATGGAATTCCACCTAAATCGAGTCACGGATAAAAAAAATGAATAGGTACCCTATACAAGTAACACATTTTCCCTCAGTTTCCAACACATTGTTAGCTGGCCTAGAGCCTTAGGGGTTGGGACTTTGTGATTTTATAATTTATATACAATAACTAAAACGACGAGACCATGGAGATTGCGGTGGCGGCGGCCCGATCGAAAAGGCACTTGTTGTTGGATTTATGGATAGACCTAATTAAGAAATTCAATTAAATCGTAGAAAAATCTTAAAAGTTCATGTATGGGTATGGCTAGGAAATGGTAGAACAAATAGTGTAATATTGCTAGTCTAAGTGGAGTGGAACTAGTTTAAATATGAAGGCTACACCCACTCACCAAGTCATGAATGAGGGAAGAGAGTGTGGAGAACCACACGCGCGCTCGCTCACCTCGCCTGGGCGGGGCGGGGGCGCACGACATGCGCGTGAATGGTCCGCCGAAATCCCTCCCCCCTCGAGGACATGGCTTCCTTTTGTCGTTTTATTTTTTGGTTGCTTGACTGTTAAGTTTAGAGCTAATCCGAGCCGTTATCGGAACGTGAGTCTATCGGTTCGTGGATAACGTGCAAATCGGATCGCGGATCGTTATCAGTTCGCGGACATGGCCACGACCATATATAAGGTGCCTGACAGCCAGCGTCAAACCCATCCCAACACAAGTCAGGGTTTCGCCTCTGCTCACAATTGCGCTGCCATCGTAGTTCTCTTCATCTCGACCGCCGACGTGCATCTGCGTTTGGGAAAGCAGGTCTCCGGAACCCTCCGTCAGAGATGAAAATGGACTAAAACCATTATCGTTTTTATATTTTTTATCGGAAACAAAATCGAAAACGGTAACTCTAAAAACGGAAACGGTTTCGGTATTTCGGAAACAACGGAAACGAAAGTTCGGTTCGGAAAATACACCGATAATGGTCGAAATCTAAAATACGATCGGTAAACATATCAAACTTCACAATACAACAAAGTTAACAAAAGATCACAAAAACACAAGTTCACAATTCATGATATAACAAGTTCATAATATAACAAGTTCACAAGGATCACAAATTTATAATATAAAAAGTTTACAAAGATCACAAGTTCACAGTATAGCAAGTTCACAGTATAACAAATTCATAAAGATCACAAGTTCACAGACTCAAAATTCACAATTCACAATATCCACTCGATCTAGCTGACAGGGCATGCTTACTCATGAAATATTTTTTCCTCACATAAAGAGACTGTTCACAACCTCACAGGAAAATCCTAAAATCTAGTGTGTGGAAAAGACAGACTGTCGGCTCTCTATCATTATATATTACTAATACATAACATGTGCATAGAAAAGGGTGGATTCGTTCGAGAGACCAAATCGTTAATCTCAATTACCTTCCAACACCATCTGTCCAAAAAAATCTTAAAGCGTCCAAAAAATATAAAAACAAGTAATCCTTATCCAGAGACGTACAGACGATGCGAAAAAATCACATGCTGGAAAATTCCAAAAAAAATCCGAGACATAATTCTAGAAAATTCCGAGACACAAATCCGGTAATTTTCGACAAAAACCAGTAACCGAAGGAAACGGTCGGTAAAACACCACGCCGATTCTGATAGAAAATTCCGAGAACCGGTTTTGTTTTCGAAAAATACCGTTACCGGTGAATCCGATCGAAAAATTTCGAAATCGATTTCCGGAATACTGAAAAATTTCAAAATTGTTTTCATCCCTACACTTCGCCTTCGAGATCCTGCACCGGGAGAGGGCGAATAAGGTTTTTAGGAAGCATCCTCACGCGACTGCTCGCGATCTTGTCGTCGACCCTGCTGCTTCGATGTCATTGGCCCCGCTGCTTCAACGTCGTCGACCCTGCTGCTTCCGTCCCACGTCGTCTACTAGTTTGTCTGATCAGTACGCATCATCTGATTTGACCTTATACTTTAGTTCATCTGTTATGGTAGAGGTGTGTTACATTTTTATGATTATGCTGTTAGGTAACCTGCTAGGTTACTTGTCGTGCAACACACCTAGACTATTTATTGTTGGTCATAATTTATATTCGGAATTGAATCTGAAAAATATCTAATATTTCAACAATCCAAAAACCTTATTGTAGACAATTTCCTGTTTTAACTATGGCTGGTTTTGCCGACGCGTTGAAGCCAGAAAAATTCACTGGTATACACTTTAAGAGGTGGCAAGTCAAGGTCACGCTCTAGCTTACTGGTATGAATGTGTTCCATGTTAGTAAAGACAAACCTGAGGGCAGACTGACTGATAGTCGCCTAGAGGGGGTGGATAGACGAAACCTGAAATTTATAAACTTAAGCACACACTACAAGCGGGGGTTAGCGTTAGAATTAAAGTCAAGTCTAGGAGACGGGAAAACAAATCAAATGAGAATCAAGCGAATGAACACGGTGATTTGTTTTACCGAGGCTCGGTTCCAAAGAACCTAGTCCCTGTTGAGGAGGTCACAAAGACCGGGTCTATTTCAACCATTTCTCTCTCTTAAACAATCACTTAGACCGAGTGAGCCTTCTTCTTAATCTCACGGGTCACTTAGACCCCGCAAGGACCACCACACACTTGGTGTCTCTTGCCTCGCTTACAAAACACTTGAGAATAAAAATGGGAAAAGAAGAAAGGCCAACCAAGCAACAAGAGCAACAAAAGAACACAAGAGATCCTCTCACAAATCCTAACGCACTAGAGTTGATTCGGGGACTTTGAGTGGATCGATCGCTTTGATTGTGTCTTGAAGTGGAGTCTTTTGCTCTTGTATTAAATGCAATGTTTGGAATGCTTGGATGCAATGGTTGTGGTGGTTGGGGAGTATTTATAGCCCCCAACCACCTTGTAGCAGTTGGCCAATGCTGCTGGCGATGGGCGCACCAGACAGTCCCGTGCGCCACCGGACAGGTACTGTGCGCTGTCCGGTGCGTCGCCACGTCAGCCAACCATTAGGGTTTGGAGCTGGTCGACCGTTGGAGGCTTTGTCCTCTTGCGGCACCGGACAGTCCGGTGCTGCACCGGACAGTCCGGTGCCCCTCTGACTTCGCTGCTCTGGCTTCTGCGCGACAGTGTTCACAACTGTAGCACTTTGTAGAGTCGACCATTGGCGTAAGGAGTCGTTGCTCCGCTGGCTCACCGGATAGTCCGGTGGCACACCGGACAGTCCGGTGAATTATAGTGGAGAGCGCCTTCATTTTCCTGAGAGTGGCTGGTTCAATCTTGTATAGTCCTGGTGCACCGAATACTGTCTGGTGGTGCATCGGGCAGTCCGGTGCACCATTCTTCAGCACACTCAAGTCCTTTTACTCTGATTAAATTGTGTCCCTAACTTGATTCTTTTATTGGTTTGTGTTGAACCTTATGCACCTGTAACACATGAATTCTAGACAAACTAGTTAGTCTATAGGTTTGCGTTGGTCGTCAACCACCAAAATTAATTATAGGAAATGGTTAACCCAATTTCCCTTTCAATCTCCACCTTTTTGGTGATTGATGCCAACACAAACCAAAGCAAATATAAAGTGCAGAAATGTAACTAGTTTGCATTTATGGATGTGCATAGGTTACTTAGAGTTAAACCAATTTGAAAGTATTACTAAGAATAAGAGTGAATGGATTGGCTTTCCTTTATTTAACATTTTGGACCACATTTGCACCACTTTTTTGTTTTTTGCAAATCTTTTGGAAAATCTTTTCAAAAACTTTTGCAAGTAGTCAAAGGCATAGGAATATGATTGCAAGAAGCATTTTTAGGATTTGAAATTTCTCCTCCTGTTTCAAATGCTTTTCCTTTGACTAAACAAAAGCTCCCCCTGAATGAAATTCTTCTCTTAGCTTTCAAGAGGGTTTTGAAGTAGATACCAATTTAAAATTTTGACTTTTAAGAATATCAATTGAAGGATCAATTAAGACAAAGATACCAATTGATAATACGTTAATTGAAATTTTACTTTTGAAGATACCAATTGAAAAATCATACTAATTAAAAGTTCCTTGAATACAAATTGAGAAACAAACATTTGTGAAAAAATTTGAAATTTGAAATGGTGGTGCGATCCTTTTGCTTTGGGCTTAATATTTTCTCCCCCTTTGGCATTAATCGCCAAAAACGAAGAACGTTGGAGCCCTTGAGCATTTTCTCCCCCTTTGGGGCCTAACATTACCTCCCAAATGGTGAAATAAATATGAGTGAAAGGTCATACCATTGAGAGTTTGCGGAATACCGACAAAGAGTAGATGATACCATTAGAGTTGAGTGGAAGCGTTGTCTTTGCCGAGTACTCCATTTTCCTTTCAATCTAAGACTAATACAAGCGATACTCATGGAAACATATTAGTCTTAGCCTTGGGACAAGAAAAATAAGAGATATGTATTTGTACCTGTCGGTACCCTAAAACTAGGGTACCCCTTAGTACTGTATAAAGTCGTAGTGCCCATGCGGCTATCTCTTAGTCGCGTGGTAAGGGTGTTGTGTGTGGGACCAGGCCGCGACTCGCCCCAGTCTCGGGCAACCACTCTGGGTCCACGACAGTGCCCGACTCCACCACATGGGCAGGTCCAGAGCCACCACGTGTCCAGAGAAGGTGATATACTCCAAGGCATCAACAGTGTGTCAGGACCCCATGGGAGAGCGCCGGACCCCTGGATATGCTGTCCGGACCTCCAGGGTTGGTCCAGGACCGCCACATGTGCAAGCCGGACCCCTGGAATGGGGTCCAGACCCTCCCGTATGGGGTCCGGGCTGCCCACAATGGGGTCCCAAGGTCCAGGACAGAACATACACGGGCCTTGAACAAGACCCAGGCAGGGGTCCGGTACCGACATGTGTCCAGACCTAGTCTGGTGCGGACCTGTCCGCATACTCTCCTGCTCCCCGCCCAAGCGGAGACCCGATGCTGCCACGTGGCCTATTGCACGTGACGTAAGCCAACAGGCGAAGCCTGACATAAGGCCTCTGGGCTATGCCGCCTCCGCATTTAATGAGACCTATCCATTCCGCAGGCGGCGTGCCTGTCCATTCCACTGGCAGGCGGTGTGCCGCCTCAGCATTTAATGAGACCTGTCCATTTTGCTAGCAGGCAGCGACTTGTCCATTCCACAGGCGGGCAGCAACCTGTCCATTCCCCAGGCGGCGTGCCTGTCCATTCTGCTGGCAGGCGATACGCCCATACTGCCGCGTGCACTACGCCCATCATTACTAGTTCACAAGCTCTCAGACTCAATATAACACATAGACAGTGGAGTAGGGTATTACGCTCCGGCGGCCTAAACCACTCTAAACCCTTGTATGTTTTTGCGTTCATCCCGAATCCATCTAGCAGACAGGCAAAATGCTTAGGCCCCCTCCTCATCTTTGGATTTAGGGCGGGTGCGTTCCGCCACTCGGCCAGAGAATTTCCTCTTCGACATTTGGCGCGCCAGGTAGGGGGTCTTGGCATTAGGTTTTTGCTTGTTTTCCTGCTCGACACCATGGTCCATATCGTCGAGCACCATAACTTCGATCCTGAAGACTTCCCGATGGAGGAAGAAGCTGCCTCTTCCATGCCACGGGCCTCCAGCCGCCCTACGCCTGGTGCTGCTGCTGTGTGCTCTGCGCGGCAGCACACTCCTGCGCAGGCATCCAGAGCGTCAAGGGCTACGCATGGGGCCTTGTCTGCAGCTAGGGAATTGCTGCGCCACCCTCCTAGCTCCACGGCCTCGCCGTGGGCCATGAAGCAGTGGCGTGACGATGTCGACCGCCTGCTCGGCATGGCGCATTCTAGCTCAGCCAGGCCCAAGCCTCGGTCATCCCGACGTTAGCATGAGGCGTCGGCGTCAGTGCGCTCACCCTCAGTGAGGGCTGCACCGACTGAGGACCTGCGGGCGGAGCTCAACTGCAGGCTTGCGGGAGAGGACACTCCAGTGTCTCTGGAGAGGCCTGATGACCTGCGGGCAGAACTCAACCGTAGGCGGGTGGGCGAGGATGCCCACGTCTCTCTAGAGAGGGCGCGTGAGCGCCGACAGAACGTCGAGGGTCGTAATCTTGACCTAGACTTCTCCGCGGTTGCGCCGCAAACTCCAAAGGGTGCCCGAATTTAGGCGGGTGTCCCGTTGGCCGGCGTGGGCTGCGCCGCACTGGCGGATCATCTCCGCGCGGCGACTTGGCCATCCAAGTTCCGGCCACACCTGCCGGAAAGTACGATGGTATGTCAAACCCGTCGGAATTCTTGCAGGTATACGTCACCGCTATTATAGCAGCAGGTGGAGACACTGCTGTAATGGCAACATACTTCCATGTAGCCTTGTCTGGGCTGGCCCGGACTTGGCTCATGAACCTCACCCCATGGTCGATCTACTCCTGGGAAGAGCTCTGTGCGCGGTTCACAGTGAACTTCGCCAGCGCTTATCAGCAGCATGGCGTGGAGGCTCACCTCCATGCAGTGAGGCAGGAATCCAGGGAAACTCTCCGGGCTTTCATCTCCCGCTTCACCAAGGTACGAGGGACTATACCTCGTACCTCTGATGCTTCCATCATCACCGCTTTCTGCCAGGGGGTGCGTGATGAAAAGATGCTGGAGAAGTTGGCCACGCATGACTTGGAAACTGTCACCACGCTCTTCGCTTTGGCCGACAAGTGTGCCAGAGCTGCTAAGGGCCGTGCATGGCACTCGGCACTGAAAGCTCTCTTGTGGGTTTTGGTGTTTAGATGACAACCCAATTAAAGGACTAACAAGTGTGCTAAGTGTTGAACATGTGCTTAATGCAAAGCTAACAGGGTTCAACACAAGTGAACAAGTATGATGGTCCAAAGACTAGATTATCTATAGATAATGGACATCACAAGCAAAATGGACATTGCTTAAGTGAGACTCGATGTGCGTAACTTAGAGATAACCGATCAAGCCAAGGATGGAAGCAAGAAGAGCTTCGAGGTACCGGGTGCACGGAAGAAAGTCAAGGAGACCAGGAACCCAAAGCCAGGGGTGAAGAAGAAGACTTGCAAAGTCAAGGTTGATCTTGTTAAGAGTTATGGCGCATCAATAAACACTACATAAGGACATGACTTACAACCAATAAGGTAACATCTACAAATTATGTGGTGTAAGTCATATGGCTCAAGACCAAGCTCAAGAAGTGTACAAGGTCACTGGACGGAAAAGCTATGTCAAAACGAGAACTGGAAGCAGCCCAAAAGAGCTAAGTGCACTTTGATCTTTAGTTTGGGTTGTTCCTATGTTTCGAGATATCCTATGTGACCGTTGCAGGATGTTGGAGCTCGAAAATGACAAATCTAGATCAAGTCAAGTTGACTTGATGGTTTATGAGTCCAACACCAATCTCAATCATGCCAAATTCTAAAGAAAGTGCAAAACAAGAACAAGGTGTGTTTCTAGACTTAGTGAACTATTTTTGAGTACTAACATATTCTATCTAAGTGCTAGAAATAGCTAGAAAAGAATTGCAAAATGTCTTGGCTCGGCGCAGCCAAAACTTTGCTCAGTCTGGCACATCGGACTGTCCGGTGGTGCACCGGACAGTGTCTGGAGCGCTAGGCTGAACTCTGATGAACAGGCCACTCTCGGGAGAAGTTTGGCGGTGTACGACTATAATTCACCAGACTGTCCGGTGAGCCAACGGTCGACTGCGTCAACGGTCGGCAGCGCAATCAGCGGGCGACGCGTGGCCTGTGCCAACGGTCAGTTGGCGCACCGGACTGTCCGGTGTGCACCGGACTGTGTCCGGTGAGCCAAGACGACCGTTGCTCCAATGGTCAGCTGAGCCCAATATGGAAGGAGATCGCGCACCAGACATGCTACAAGACCTGTCCGGTGGTGCACCGGACTGTCCGGTGCGCCACCCAACAAAAAGCAAACATTGCCTTCCAAAAGGATCTCCAACGGCTCCTAGGCCACTTGGGTCTATAAAAGGGACCCCTAGGCGCCTCCAACATGCACACAAGAGCAGCCAACAATTGTATACATCACTCGGATCAATTCTCTCTCTCCCTCTCGTGTATATCTCTCTAGTTTGTGTAGAAGGCAAAGCTATAAGCCTTTAGAGAGTGGAGAAGTGCTGCTAAGAGCTAGAGCATAGTCTTGAGCGCATCGTTACTCTGCCGGAGTGCTGTCAAGAAGACTGTAAGCAGCCGCAGCTTTGTTATAACCAACATCAACATAGTGGAAGGCTCTATCTGTCATACTGACATATCTGAGAAAACGGAGGAAGGAGTTGAAATAGACTCCAAGCCCAGGTGTGGCTAACTCCAACGAGGACTAGGCAAGCATTTCAGGCTTGGCCGAACCTCGGGATAAATCCCTGTGTCTGTGTGCTTTGCTCTGTGTTGTGTGATGATCCTTTGTCTTATCTACTCTTTATATCTGCACTTCAACACTTATCTGTGGTACAAGTTATATTTGAAGTGCAGGGCATTTTGAGATAGGATCTTCTACTCCGTTGCGACCTACTCGAAGGATCCTTCTTTCCACTGCGATCCAGCCTTCAAGTAGAGTAAGAATTTAAGGTTTTAAAGTGATAATTATTATTCGCCTATTCACCCCCCTCTAGGCGACATCCAGATCCTGTTCTCGGGCAAAGGGAACTTTCAATTGGTATCAGAGCTAGGCCTCTCCAGTGTGGGCTTAGCCGTTCGGTGATGATGATGTCATCACAAGAGGTAACTATAGAACTTCTTAATTCTGATGGCTCTAACTACGCATCCTGGTCTTTTCATTTATATAATACTTTTAGGAGTTTAGGACCTGAAGTAGAGCAAATATTTGATGCTAGTGTATTGCCCATTAATATTGATATGAAAAATCCATCTGAGCATGATCTAAGATGTCTGCGTCAAAATTATCAAGCCTATGACATCCTAGTCAATTCCCTTAGCAAGGATGTTTATTTTGCTATCATAGGTAGTAATACTGATGTTCTTGTCGATGCTCATGATCTATGGACTAGAATTAAAATAAAATATTCTGAGTCAAATGGTACTACTTCTACTCCCTATGTTGCTTGTGGTACTAACCTTTCAAAGGGAGAATAAAAACGATGGCAACCAAACGATGAATCCACCTCACCGACAGGTTTGTCTTCCACTAGTTATACATGTCTTGTTGCTAACGATAAGAGTGGAGATGAAAGCGATGATGAGGAGGAATATGAGGATGAGGAGTCTACATCATAACAAGGTACATTTTTCTGTTTAGTTTCCACTAATAATAATGATAGGGAAAATGAGACCGACGATGTGGAAGAAGAGGAGATTCGGCGTTTCTACACCCATATCAACAAAGAAGACAAAGCGCTCTTGGTTAAGCTGTTGAGAAGGAACAAGGAACAAGGCGAGACGCTTCCAGGCTAGAGGAGACTCTCATCAAAACCAACGACAGCCTGGAAAAGATGACCAAAGAACATGAGGAGCTAAAGTGCTCTCATGATGATTTGGTCCAACGGTATGATTCAGTTTTAATTGAGCAAAGAAATAATGATGATGCTTTATCTTGTGTTGTTCAACTTAAAATGGAAAATGCCATGCTTGAGAGGCAAGTAGAACTGCTAAGTCATGATAAACTTGCTCTTACTAAAAAATATGAGTTATTGTCTTATTATCATGATAATCTTTTGGATAGACATATCATGCTTGATGTTGCTCATGAGGTTGTAATTGCGAACTTAAAGTCATGTGAACCTCATTCTTGCACATGTGCACATTTAGATAATATATCACCATGTGCTAACCCCCGTTGCTCAAAAGAAAGCCAATGTTTGAATGAGCATCAAGCTGCAGGATCAAAAGAAAAGTTGCTTATCAATAAAGAAAGGAACAAGAAAGCAAAGCAACTAAGGAGAAGACGCCGTGCTCGACTTCCTCAAGATATTTACAAACATGTGGTGAATAAGATTGAGGAAGAAGGAACCGCAGCAAGGGTCAAACTCTGCGAGAAAGAAGCTCCTAAGGCAATAAGTGAAGCAATCAACATGAACAAAGAAAAAGGTAAAGATTCAATTAGTCATGTTGTTTGCACTAATCATCTCTCTATGTTATCCACGAGCAAAAAGAGAAGAGGAAAAAGGAGATGCTTCAAGTGCAATGAGTCAAGCCACCTCATTGCTTCTTGTCCATACAAAGACAAAGATGAACGGATGAGGAGATGCTTTGGATGCAACGATAAGGACCATATGATCACTTCATGTCCACTCATGAAGAATCAAAGACGTACACCCTCCAAGATGACCCTCACTAAGGAAAAAGACAAACAGCAAGTGTCATGTTAGATTGAGCGACGCTTCTGCTACATGTGTGGTGAGCATGGTCATCTATCCAAGGTATGTAAAAAGGGTAAGGTTCCTAAGCAAGTAAATTTATCTCAATCTTATTCGCTTAGGAGACCCAAACCATACACTTGTGCTAGATCAGCAATGAGATCACCTAGAACTAGCACAATTGCTATTTGGGTACCAAAGGCTTTTTGGATGATCGTTATGGACCCATCCCGAGATGGGTACCAAACTGTGCCAACTAGACCATACAGGTGCCTCGAGATGGACTGGAGACCATGGGAGAGCTTAAGATGGTTAATTCAAACTCTATGCTTAAGTTGTTAATCTTTATTGTCTATTTATTAACCCAGGATTGAATTATTGCGCAATACTAATCCCATGTTCATCTCAAGTTAAATAAGTTATAAAGGTCTTTAATCATTATTGGTGAATCAAGCAAAGGACCTTATGAGAATCTACAATTTGCTCTCCAAAGGACAGTACTCGTGTATCTTAAGAACATTATTGTGAATCAGTATTGCTCTTAAGTTGGATTGTTGTGCTACCTATCCTTGGAGTAGTTATCCTTTTGAAATTGCCTGTGTTGAATACCTTTCAATCAATGGTTAATAATGATGCTTGCTTAATCATGATTGTGTGTTCTATATGTTATATCTTTAGAATCATTCAAAAGGTAGCTTTTCATTTGATATAATCACCATGATTACTCTTTTTTGTGTTCGTGGATAATCCTGTATCTTTTTGTAAGTCATGCTATATGGTTTTTAATGATTAACCTATGTGCAAGCATGACATTTTTAGTCCATGTTCACATGATTACCCTACTTTGGTACTGTGTGTATATCAAATCCATGTTGTGCCTCTAATGCACCTTCTTGAGCTATGAGGTGCATGAGCAAAAGGAGCCCTAAATTGGTGACAACGAGTGCTCTCATGGCAATCCAGAAAAAGGCAAAGGTATGGAGAATGGAACTATGCAATTCCATTGAATATCTTGAAGTTTCGTTCTTGCCTTTCAATTGGTAGTATCTTGGCTTAGGTGCCTTATGCCTTAAAATGTCATTTCCTTTGGTGTACGTAAAATGAAGTACTTCTTAAACTTGGAGTGCTTAGACATTGTGCTTTATATGCATGATCTTGTCATCTTTCAATTAGTGTATGTGTTGCAATGATCATCATCTGTGAAGCGTGCCTAGGATGCTTGTAAAATGTTATATATCTTGAGGCATGCATTGTTTCCACTAGTCATAAGTTGTATAATGTCATCTATCCAATTGGTATCTCTTTGTGATGAAATTGATAGATTATGTCTAGACCAAGATATGTTGTGATCCCCTCTAGTTCTGAGGATGCTAGAATGTGCAAAGTGCAAGTCATTCAAATACTTGATGCACAACGTTAGGGGGAGCACACATAACTTGTGTCTTTTGAGACTAATTGTTTCTTAAGTGATCTTGTATAGTCTCAAGGTGGAAAAGGGAAGATGAGCAAGAAATGGATCAATCAGGACTTGGGTACCTCCATAAGTCAAGTATTTGGTATCTTAAGTTGTGAGTAATTGCATATTTATAGATTGCTCATGCTCTATAATATTTGGTGATACTAGATGCTTATCTTTAAATATCATGGAGCTATGACAGTAATGATTTTCAATTGGTAGCCTTGGTAGTGTGCTTCAATTGATATCGTTTGGTAATCACTAGAATAGAAGTTTCATCTTGTGCCACAATACTATAACTTGTTCTAAGTCTGGTGTCTTAGCAACAAGAAAAGGTCACGATAAAGGATCAGGCACAAGTGTGAAGGAGTTTCCTAGAAATTAAACTTTCAAGATGGAAAGTACATAACAACAGGGTAAAGGTACAAAAGGAAGTGTTGACCTTTTGCGTGTTTGTATCTTAATTTTCCTCCAATGCTTGTGTTGCATATGTTTAATGTGTAAGGGGGAGTAATGTTAGTGTGTTGTATTTTACCTACTAAATACCCTGCTGTCCCTTGACATCATCCTATGTTCTTGCTTGAATATGGTTTTGGTGTTTGATGTCAAAGGGGGAGAATTTTGTGCATTAAAGCTAAGGTTTCCTTGAGTTCCTTTGATCTTAAGGAAGGATGTGTTAGTTTGTGTTATTGATAATTCTTATCATATGCTTCTTGTTATGATCAAAGGAAGGATGTGTTAGTTTGTGTTATTGATAATTCTTATCATATGCTTCTTGTTATATTATATGGTGATAATGCAAAATTAGTGCTTCCGTTAATATGAATCAATGCTTTCGTTAATATGAATCAATTGGCATCTATTGTGTTCATCCTGTAATAGATATTCATGTGGTTCTTGTGCTTTAAAATTGCTTTAAATTGGTATCTTAATGGTGAATAGTGGTAGGTTGATATCCCTGTGGTATATCCATTCAATTGGTGTTTAACTCTGATTCTGTGCATATGTTTAATTATCAACAATGCATCCCACAGGTGCTAAGGCATAGTAATGCTTCGAATTAGCCTAAGTATTTGCAATTTGGCATATAAGGCCAAAGTTAAGATTTTTATGTAAGCACATATTTAGGGGGAGCGTTCTATAAACTTAGAATTCAAAATTTGTGCTTTAAATCTCATTCTTATGTAAGCTTTAATTGTGTTGCCATCAATCACCAAAAAGGGGGAGATTGAAAGCTCTCTTGTGGGTTTTGGTGTTTAGATGACAACCCAATTAAAGGACTAACAGGTGTGCTAAGTGTTGAACAGGTGCTTAATGCAAAGCTAACAGGGTTTAACACAAGTGAACAAGTATGATGGTCCAAAGACTAGATTATCTATAGATAATGGACATCACAAGCAAAATGGACATTGCTTAAGTGAGACTCGATGTGCGTAACTCAGAGACAACCAATCAAGCCAAGGATGGAAGCAAAAAGAGCTTCGAGGTACCGGGTGCACGGGAGAAAGTCAAGGAGACCAGGAACCCAAAGCCAGGGGTGAAGAAGAAGACTTGCAAAGTCAAGGTTGATCTTGTTAAGAGTTATGGTGCATCAAGAAACACTACATAAGGACATGACTTACAACCAATAAGGTAACATCTACAAATTATGTGGTGTAAGTCATATGGCTCAAGACCAAGCTCAAGAAGTGTACAAGGTCACTATAGATGTCCAGAAAGCACGTGGCCCGTTAGCACGGCACGAAGCACGAGTTTTTAGCACGACACGAGCACGACACGACATGAGTTATTCCGGGCCCGGGCTCAGCCTGGCCCGACGAGTGTGCCAGGCTCGACAGCTATCTCGGCCCGTTGGGCTAGCCCGAGCATGGCCCGATATTTGATGGGCTTCGAAACCGACCCGCTACAAATTCCAACCCAGCGGCCCAGCCACGCCCACGAAACAGGCCAGCGGCCCAGCCCAGCCGCAAGCCCCGCCCGCCTGGATATATGGGCGCCGCGGCCGTCGCTAGACGCCAACTCGCCATCTCATTCTCGCGCGCCCCGCCCGCCCGTAACCCTAACCCTAGTTTCCTATCGCGCAGCGCACCCGCTCAGTCGCTCCTCTCCGCTGCGACTGCGACCGTCGTCTCACCTCTCGTCCATCTCCTCCATCTCCGGTCTCTGCTCTCGACCTCTCCGTCTCCGCTCTGGCGCCTCCGTGGACGTGTCCTCCTCGTCCCTCTTAGTCTCAGACTCTCGCACTTGCACGGTAACGCTGGATCTCGCCATCTCGGTGCTTGTGCTCCGGCTCATCGTGTCCTCCACTCCTCTATCCTCCCCCTCTCCACTCCTCCTGTCCTCCACTCCTCCTAACCTCAACGGCGCCAGTGACATGAATCGAGGCTCTGGATCTTCTCGTCTTCGGTAACTGTGAGGAACCAGTGCGTGTCGGCTTGATCTCCACTTTGAGTCGGCGACAGAATCGAGGCTCCGGACCGGATCTACCGATTACCGCTAACGGCGGCCTCAGCTCTGCGTCCGGCACAGAGGTTAGTGACCTGATCTGGACATCTGGTGTTCAATGGAAACCTCTACCTTATTGTGGATGTCGTTCCTGTGACCTGATCTGCTTATTCCCTTCATCCTTTTTTCTGTGCAAGTCTTCCCCGTGAGTTGTATTGATCCGTGAGGAACCCGTCCTTTTGGAACTGGTGCTCCGGATCTACTACTAACGGCGGTGAGTTCTTCGTGTCTGGCGTAGAGGTAATCTAATATGCTGTGATCTGTGTAGTAGTAACTTGTTTACCTGATTTATGCATGAGTGGACAATGGTGCTTGACAGCTTGAGTTTAACTGAATAGAGTAACTGATTTGTGTAGTAGTAACAGCTTTGGAACCGGTGCTCAGTAATTTGTTTAACTGATTTGTAACCTTTCTTAATAACTTGTTTAACTGAATAGAGTAACTGATCTGTGTAGTATAGAGTACTGGACAATGGTGCTTGCTGTAGAATAGAGTAACCGATCTGTGATCTATGTATAGAGTACCGGACAATGGTGCTTGCTGTAGAATAGAGTAACTGATTTGTAACCTTTCTTAATAACTTCTTAATAGAGTAACTGACCATACCTTACCTTACCTTAACTGAACAGAGTAACTGAATAGAGTAACTGAATAGAGTAACTTGTTTAACTGAATAGAGTAACTGACCATACCTTACCTTACCTTACCTTACCTTTGCTGTTACCTTACCTTACCTTACCTTACCTTACCTTACCTTACCTTACCTTACCTTACCTTACCTTACCTTATCCTTGCTGTTATCTGACCATACCTTACCTTTTCTGTTATCTTACCTTACCTTATCCTTGCTGTTATCTGACCATACCTTATCCTTCCGTGTAGGCCGTGAGGAACCGGTGCGCGCCACCTTGACGGTGACGGAACTGGTGCTCCGACCTCTGAGTTGTGATGGAGCAATGTGTTGGTGGTGAGAATAGTCCATCTCAGTTCATCAACAATGATCTGGATGTTGTGCCCTATTATGATAATGATCCATCTCAGTCCATTAACAATGGTAGCAGTGCTGCCCCTATTAACCTAGAGGAGGGTGCTGCTACCAATAATGGTGCTGCAGACACTTCAGAAAGTGTTGATGGTAAGAAGCATAAAAGAATTTGCACATCTAAAGTTTGGCATGATTTCGAGCCGCTCTACAAGACTGTAGACGACAAGAGGATAAGGTATGGTGGTAAGTGTCACTGGTGCAAATCTACATTGACTGTTGTGTCTACTAGTGGTACTGGTCATTTGCTTAGGCACCAACGTGATTGCAAAGTTAAGCTTGCTAAACAAGGCAAGCAGTCAGTCCTTAAGTTTAACCCTGATGGTTCTGTTCGTAACTGGGATTACTGTCCTGATCGTGTTAGAACTCAGATGTGTAGGTTGATTGCTAGGCTTGATCTTCCACTTAATTTTGCTGAGTCACCTGCTTTTGAGGAGTATATTAGACTATCTCATAATCCTGTCTTTAAGAAAGTATCTCATCAAACTACTCCTAGGGACTTTGTCAAGTTCTTTAATGATCGTCGTAAGATAGTTGTTGAGTGCTTGCAATCTGTTTCTTCTATGCAATTACATCTGATATTTGGAGTGGTAATGCTAAGGAAGACTATCTTAGTGTGGTTGCTCATTATGTTTCTAAGGACTAGGCATTAGAAAAGAGGGTCATTGGCCTTAGACTAATTGAAACAGCTCACACTGGTGAGAACATTGCTGAGAGGGTTATGACTGTGCTTGAAGATTATGGTGTTGTTAATAAAGTTTTTTCCTGTAACCTTGGATAATGCCTCCTCCAATTCTAAAGCTATGGAGAAGCTTAGTCCATCCTTAGCTGGATATGTTGGTACTTTATTCTTGCATCAACGTTGTGCTTGCCATATTATCAATTTGATTGTGAAATGCGGCTTGAAAAGACTGCAACCTTACCTTGATTCATTTAGAACTGCAATTGTCTTCTTGAATGTTTCTAATCAGCGTATTGCTGCATTTAAGGGTTATTGTGTTGCTATGAATGTACGACCTCATAAATTTGGCATTGACATGTCCGTGAGATGGAATTCTACATATCTTATGCTTAAGCATTTAATTCCTTACAAGGGAACCTTTGGTGTGTTCACAGACACTAACTATCCTAGAAAACCAGGTGAACCTAATCTGTTGACAAATTCGCATTGGTATGTGGCTGAAAAGTTGCTTCAGTTTCTTGAACTGTTTTATGATGCTACTGTGACCCTTTCTAGGGTTTACTATCCTACATCTCCACTTATTATGCATAATATTCTTGACATTATCCAGCATTTAAATCAG
Organism: Zea luxurians; assembly: GCA_029449295.1. Lineage (NCBI taxonomy): Eukaryota > Viridiplantae > Streptophyta > Magnoliopsida > Poales > Poaceae > Zea > Zea luxurians. The sequence goes on along the minus strand of JAOPSE010000691.1, from coordinate 21,953 downwards.
TATGAAAATGATGCATTGCTTAGACATGCTGTTGCTCCTATGAAATCTAAGTTCCTTAAGTACTGGAGGGATATACCTATGCTCTATGCATTTGCTTTTATACTTGATCCTAGAGCCAAACTAAGGGGTTTTAGCAATATCTTAAGAATTTTATCTGGTCTATCTGGTGCTGACTACTCACTTTATTTTACTTGTGTGAAAAGTGAATTGTTTACCATGTTTAATAAATATGATGTTAAGTTTGGTGCAGATAGGCAACAAGTGCCTCCTCCTCCTCCTGTCACAGGTAAAAGGAAACAAAACTGGGGATTGATTTATGGATCTGATTCTATTTCTGAGTTTTCATATCCTGGTTCTAGTACTCCTAACCTTGCTGCTGGAACATCAGCATCTGCTTTGCTTCAACAAGCACACTCTAGTGCTGGCCTTAGTTCACTTGACACAGAACTGTCCTCCTACCTGGATAGTGACACTTTGCAGAAGTTTGATGAGGACTTCAATATCCTAAACTGGTGGCATGAACATAAGTTGTCCTATCCTATTCTCTCTATCTTAGCTAGAGATGTTATTTCTGTTCCTGTCTCAACAATTTCCTCAGAATCTGCATTTAGCCTTTGTGGCAGGATAATTGAGGAACGACGACGTCGCCTAGCACCAGAAATGGTAGAGATGCTACTTTGCATGAAAGATTGGGAACTAGGAGAAGCTAGAGGCCAACACTCTACACAGGATGAAGACCTTGAAGAAGCATTTGAAGGACTTTATCTTAATGACCCTTAGGGCCTAGGGCCCTACACTTTGTAATCTCCTACTATTCTTCCTATTCCTACTCTATTCTAGTGATCTAGACATCTGGTGATGTAAACTGTACTCTTAGACATGAACTTATTAAATCAGAGCTGGACTGTACTCTTTTTTCCTTTCTAGGGTTTTCTCACGAGGAGTGAGTTTTTACCTAGAAAGGTTTTTAATGAGGCAGCCGTTGCACAAACAGCTCTAATCCTTTATATTACTTATCTTTATATTTCTGTTTTGTGCATGTGTGCAAGTGTGAATATGTATATACTCAACTGTGTGTCTGTGATTTATGATTTTATGTCATTATGTGGATGCAAATGTAAACTGTGAATTTATGTGCTTGTTTAAATGTGAACTGTGTGAATTTAGAACTGTGTTACTTGGCGTGCTCGGGCTGGGCCGAGCTCCTTCGTGGACCGGGCTTTCCGGGCCAGCCCGGCACGGATGGGCTTGTGTAGTGCCATGCTCGGACAGAAGAGTCAGCCCGTCGGGCGGCACGGCCCGGCTCGGTTAACAGGCCGGGCTCAAACGGGCCAGGCTCAAACGGGCCAGGCTCAAACGGGCTCGGGCTGGGCCGCGCCGTGCCGCCCGTTTGGACATCTATAAAGGTCACTAGACGGAGAAGCTGTGTCAAAACCAGAACTCGAAGCAGCCTAAAAGAGCTAAGTGCACCTTGATCTTTAGTTTGGGTTGTTCCTATGTTTGGAGATATCCTATGTGACCGTTGCAGGATGTTGGAGCTCATAAATGACAAATCTAGATCAAGTCAAGTTGACTTGATGGTTTATGAGTCCAACACCAATCTCAATCATGCCAAATGCTAAAGAAAGTGCAAAACAAGAACAAGGTGTGTTTCTAGACTTAGTGAACTATTTTTGAGTACTAACATATTATATCTAAGTGCTAGAAACAGCTAGAAAAGAATTGCAAAATGTCTTGGCTTGGCGCAGCCAAAACTCTGCTCAGTCTGGCACACCGGACTGTCTAGTGGTGCACCGGACAGTGTCTAGTGCACCAGGCTGAACTCCGATGAACAGGCCACTCTCGGGAGAAGTTTGGTGGCGTACGGCTATAATTCACAGGACTGTCCGGTGGTGCACCAGACTGTCCGGTGAGCCAACGGTCGACTGCGTCAACGGTCGGCAGCGCAATCAGCGGGCGACGCGTGGCCTGAGCCAACGGTCAGTTGGCGCACCGGACTGTCCGGTGTGCACCGAACAGTGTTCGGTGAGCCAAGACGACCGTTGCTCCAACGGTCAGCTGAGCCCGATATGGAAGGAGATCGCGCATCGGACATGCTACAGGACCTGTCCGGTGGTGCACCGGACTGTCAGATGCGCCACCCGACAGAAAGCAAACATTGCCTTCCAAAAGGATCTCCAACGGCTCCTAGGCCACTTGGGTCTATAAAAGGGACCCCTAGGCGCCTCCAACATGCACACAAGAGCAACCAACAATTGTATACATCACTCGGATCAATTCTCTCTCTCTCTCTCGTGTATATCTCTCTAGTTTGTGTAGAAGGCAAATCTATAAGCCTTTAGAGAGTGGAGAAGTGCTGTTAAGAGCTAGAGAATAGTCTTGAGCGCATCGTTACTCTGCCGGAGTGCTGTCAAGAAGACTATAAGCAGCCGCAGCTTTGTTATAACCAACATCAATATAGTGGAAGGCTCTATCTGTCATACTGATAGATCTGAGCAAACGGAGGAAGGAGTTGAAATAGGCTCCAAGCCCAGGTGTGGCTAACTCCAACGAGGACTAGGCAAGCATTTCAGGCTTGGCCGAACCTTGGGATAAATCCCTGTGTCTGTGTGCTCTGCTCTGTGTTGTGTGCTGATCCATTGTCTTATCTACTCTTTATATCTGCACTTCAACACTTATCTATGGTACAAGTTATATTTGAAGTGCAGGACATTTTGGGATATGATCTTCTACTCCGCTGCGACCTACTCAAAGGATCCTTCTTTCCACTGTGATCCAGCCTTCGAGTAGAGTAAGAATTTAAGGTTTTAAAGTGATAATTATTATTCGCCTATTCACCCCCCTCTAGGAGACATCCAGATCCTGTTTCCGGGCAAAGGGAACTTTCACACACCACAGACCAGAGCCGCCTAGACAGGTGGCTCGGGTGCCGTCACCCAAGACGGCAAAACAAAGAAGAAGAACAACCGCGGCCACGAGAGGCCGCCGACTGCTGCTCCGGTAGTCGCAGCCGCGACTGGGGGCCAGAACGAGCGCAACAAGCGCCCATGACTGTAACACTATAAAAACCATCAACTAAAATAATACATTTAAGATTATAATAAAGAGTATAGCAAAGAAATTTTTAAAACAAGTGTGTGACCTTATTTATCTTTAGAATGATTTTTTTTGCTCATAATTGATTGATGATTGTTGTCATAAAATTTCTTTTATATGAAAACCCAATTAATTAATCTAGAAACCTTGGTCCAAAAATAAAACTTTAATGGTAAATATTTTTGAATAATTATTGTGAATTTTTAAAAATATTTAAAAATATATTTATTATTATGGGGAAAAATCATGGACGTCTTCTAGGCCTAGTCAACCAACGTTCCCTCCTCTCCCTTGTTGGCTGCCATACGAGGCCCATGTTTCAGCCACTTTTTTTTACCATCGTTCTCACACTCGCTCGCTGCGCTCGTTCGGATTCTCAGCCGTTTCTTGCGCAGTGTTGAAGCCGCCATTTATAGCATTCATTAACTGCGAACATTTCATGGTAGCGTTTCAATGGTCATCAAGGCCACGTTCTTCCTCGCCTATAAAACGCGACACCGGGCGTGTTCTCCTCCTCTCCCACGCTCGCTGTTCTCTTGCGTTCTAGCTCTTTGCTGCTCTTAGCTCGCCGCAGGCACGCCCACCTCGCTGGAGCCCTGTTCCTTGACCTCCAGCACTACCGCATCCAGCAAAAGCCTTCCCCAACGCCACTGTTCCGATTCCCTGCCGAAACGCTGCCCGCCGTTGTGTCATTGAAGACCCGCCATCTTTGCCTGCTGCTCAGCACAACCACTCGGTCCCACCTGGTTGCGCCAAGTCGCGGTCGCTAGAGCGATTCCTGTGCTGTATTGCGACAGCGATCCCCTCCCGCAACCGAAGCCTCATCGACCGGTGTCTTGTTCTACTTCTTCTACCTGTGCCCGAAAGTCAGACTGTCAGAGGCAGAAGAAGCTAAAGTTTGTAATCTACACCTTAGAAGCTAGCACCTATGTTTGATTTTCAAATTATAACTGAATAATTAGCATCTAATTAAAATTGGTTATTTATTTATGAGTCTCGTGAATGGGTGATAAGCAATTTCCATTAGTATTACTATCTTTTTCATATTTATATGAGTAAGTTTGAATTATATTTGTTATACTTGTCTTACGTGTATTTTTTTAGAAAATTAAAAGATAGGTAGACCACATATTTATAACAAAAATATTAGATGAATAATTCTACGGTTATCTTTGCTCAGGATGAATTATAGATTTTTGGTCAAATTATATGTGTTTATATGTGCGATTATACACAAATTGCTTCTTTACTAAGTCATGCTAGAGTCTCGATTAGTATTAAAATAATATAGCGACTATGTCCACTGTAAACTAAATAGTAGAATTAAATTGGTAGTTTAATTTAGTTCTCTTAAATATTAAGGTTATGTGACTTTTTAAATAATATTGTAACGTCTACTATAATTTCCCTTTTGAAAGAAAGAATAAAAATAAAACTCACGTGCTATTCGGTAGAAATAATTATTTAGCTAATTAATCTAGCTCCATAGAGTTTGATTTAACGCTACATCTATATTAATAAATTTATATAGTATGTGCTCCCATAGTCAATTTGCCATATAGATTCCTCTAGTGAATTCTCAAAACTAAATGATTAGTATTTTACCTCATAGCAAATGAGATGATCGTCGATATGAATAGACTGATATTACAGTTACAAATCAAGTTCTATTTTAGATGTCTTCCTTTTATAAGTGTGATTTGTATTGTGTATGTTTATTTGTGTAATGATGTATGTTTATGTAATAGTGTATATTTATTTATTGGTGTATGTTTTTTTATATATGTACGGTATGCGAATCGATATTAGAAGCTGATTTCGTGGTAGAAGAACCAAACTCGTTCGAGTACGATCCGCAGGACACGTTCGAGCAAGGCAAGTGGATTCTCCCTCTGCATATTCTGTTTGTACCTACTCATTGCATATAATAATGTTTACTTTTTGATATATTGCATAATTTGATGGGTTTACCTAATTTAAGGATTTCCTAGATTTACTACCTGTATTCCTTGTTTAACCTGGGAAAATTATTAAGCTGTGCAAAATTTATGCTATCGCTCAACTTAATGATTTATAATGTCACTCATTAATTGGTTTTAATGTTTCAAAAATTTAATTGGCAATTATGACATTAACCCGATGGTTAAGATAACATTATTCCGAATTAATTGGAACATGGAGTGACCACCCAGGATAACAGTGCAACCACGAGTGCTATCATGGCTCTGGCTTTGGTAATTAGCTCTATATGCTTAGTGCCTAGCAACCTTACCTGAAATATGGGCAAGAGGGGGAGCGGTAGGTGCTGGCAGCCCACGTTAACATGGGGTCGTATTCTTGGCTAAGGTACTTCACCCAGGGGGCCACCACCATCGTCTTAGAAACCTTAGCGGGTTGCTTCGTAGTAAGTGTATTTTGTGAAAACCTCATAATGGATCCCTAGCCATTCACCTCGGCAGTGTCTAAGGGTCCGATCAACCCGGGCTAGATGGGATACATGGCTTGTGGGTAAAGTTGTACCACCTCTGCAGAGTGTAAAACTGATATATCAGCCGTGCTCCCGGTTAAGAGCGACCTGGACTCCTCACGTGATAATTGAACTTGAAGATGGAATTAAATTGAGATCCGATGATCTGCCAATAAATTGCTTAAGTGGTTTCACTTAAGTGTTTTTGTTATACTCATATTCCTTTGTTTAAATGGGATATTTGGGATTCACATTTAATAGTAAGACAGGTGTTGTTAATAAAATGTTGACCAACTAAAATGCTTACTGCTCAACCTTAGCCTCACCTTGTTATACCTGCATTAATTTTTCCCCCACTTGCTGAGCCTCGACCATAAGTGAGCTCACCCTTGCTAATATTTTGATCAGAGGGTGATGCTGGAGATTTTGATGGAGATTTTATCGACGACGGTGAATTCCAAGTCTAACGATGCGCCGATCATCTTCCTGTGGAAGATTGCCAGTTGTTTATTTCCGCTTTACTTTGATATGATACTTGTTCAAGATACAATGTTTCAGATGATGTAATAAAGTATTATACTCTCTTTACGCCTTTATTGCATTGCCTTTTGATATATTACACTTGTGACGTCAACATATGTGTGGAAATGGATCCTGGCACACATATGGTATGCGCTCGGTTCTACCCCCTGGAACCGGGTGTGACAGAAGTGGTATCAAAGCTATGCTGACCCTAGGTCGTTATATTAGTTAGAAATGGAAAGCCTAGTTGTTCAAAACTTGTTAATTTCATTCCTATAAATTCCTTTATCAGTCTTACCTCTTTGAAATTCAACTGAGTTGACACTTCTCTTGTAGATGGTTCGCACTCTCCAAACCACCCGCGTCAACACCAGCTACGCCCCTCAGCCCCGGCAGATCCCGGTCTACCCAGTGGTAGTCGAGGAAGCTCCAGCGAATCTCCCTCCCGTCCGAGTGGAGAACGTAATCAACCTGGAGGATAGCTCGGAGGAGCAGCTGCCGACCCCCACCCCGTTGGCCGAGTCCCTGGCCTTCGTAGCTGGGTCATCGACGTCAGCATCGTCTGCACCAGCCTTCCAAGCACCTGCACCTGGAGGCGACGACCCCGACGACTCCGGAGACGGCGATGACGAGGATGATGACGACGAAGACGATGGAGAAGACGAACACGTCAACGAGGAAGCTGACTACGCCCAGCAGGACAACTTCATGGGGTTTGGTCCTGTTGTCGAACATTACACATCAATGTTCGAAAACGGGGCACTTCCCCAACCTGCTACAAGAAGTGCTACATGCGCTAGGCACCTACGTCCGCCCCTGTACGAAACAAGGCGAGTGAGCGAGCCTCCCCGGGCTTGCTACTACATCACTCGCATCCACGTCAGGGTGATGGATGCAGGTGACAGGGGATTCAGGACTCTGTCTGCTCACGAGTCCCTGATACCACTGTCCACCTACGCTGCCTCGGTCAGCGATGCTGCCCGTCGGGCCCTATGGTCGCTCAGCCACACCTACCGGCAGCAGTTGCAGAACACGAGGTTCAGGCACCTTCCTCAGCGTCTGCGTGGAGAAAGCCAGACCAACATTGTCCCAGGTGAACCTGGTGAGGATCGCCTCAACACCCTAGCTGGTGTAGTGGCCGGTCTCAACACCGACCTGGACAGTGCCACCCTGGACCTCTACAGGGTGCACTTGGAGCTGGAGAATTCCCACGCCAGGATTGCAGCCCTAGAAGCCCAACTGCAAGGACTGGATCCGCCAGAAGCTCAGGTCCCCGCCGTGGCGCTGTCTCCTCCCCGCAAGAGGCTGCGCTATGGAGAGCCCGGATCCGTCACTAGGCTGCTTTAAGTTTTTGGACTATGATGTAATAAGTTATACTTCGCGTTAGACGATGAAACTCTCTTTAAGTTTTTATATTAATAAATAACAACCATGTGATGGTGATTGGTTGAAATGTTTGATTTGGATCTTTGTTTGAGTGCTATGGTCTTATGGAATGATGGCCATAAGAACATATAAAATTTTTAAAACTTAAGCTATTTTCCCTCTAGAATCTTTTCTACTCCTTACTTTTCTAAGGATTTCACTTCCTAACCAATCAGATGGTGAACCCACGTCAAGGACCTAACAACTGGAACCCGCGTGGACAACAAGCACCACCAAATCCCAATATGGAGCAATTCATCGCCGCCCAAATGCAGATTCTGCAAGGACTCACTGCTGCTGTTCAGCAATTACAACAGAACCAGCAGAATCAGCAACCCCAGCAGTAGCTGTATGCACCCCCGGCCAGAGATAAGCACCGGGATTTCATGAGTCATCACCCACCGACATTATCTCATGCGGTTGATCCCCTGGATGCCGATGACTGGCTCAAAGTCATTGGGAAGAAGCTGGACATAACTCAGTGCAACGACCGGGAGAAGGTCTTGTACGCCTCGGGAAGACTCGAGGGAGCTGCGTCCGATTGGTGGGATGCCTTCACAGTGGCACATCCCAACGCAGATACCATATCCGGTTCATGTCCATTGCTCATTACGGGTATTTGGTCCTCAAGATGTCGTCTCCTGCTGGGGTCCTCACCGTGTAGGGCGACTGTGTCGCCGCACTGGCAGCTATCGAGAAGCCGCACGCCCTGGCGGCAGAAACTGCTCGCCCGGACGACGGAGGGAGGGGCCCCTCGACCTCCCGTGCCAAGGCGCCTACCAAGGTGCCAAAGGTGCAACCATCCGGTGCGGACGACATCCCCGTCAAGGCCATCCAGCTCAGCGTGGATTCCCCCTAGACCACTCGCATTGCGGGTGACCTGGAGGAAAAAATAGGAACTCGCGCTCGTCGCCTTCCTCCAGGGCAAATGCTGACATGTTCGCATGGGAGCCGTCGCAGATGCCTGGGATCCCCAGGGAGGTGATCGAGCACCATCTGAAGATCCACCCTGACGCCAAACCGATAAGTCAGAAACCTCGCAGACAGTCCGTTGAGCGGTAGGACTTCATCCGTAAGGAGGTCCGGAAGCTGCTAGACGCTGGCTTCATCGAGGAGGTCCATCACCCCATATGGCTGGCCAACCCAGTCATCGTCCCCAAGGCGAATGGGAAGCTTCGGATGTGCATCAACTACACCAGCCTTAATATGGCTTGTCCTAAGGACCCATATCCACTTCCACGCATAGATCAAATCGTGGATTCTACCTCCGGGTATGACCTCTTGTCCTTCTTAGATGCTTACTCTGGTTTCCATCAAATCTAGATGTCTAGGGAAGATAGGAAGCATACCGCTTTTGTAACAGTGGATGGGCTTTACTGTTATGTCGTAATGCCTTATGGTCTGAAAAACGCCTTGCTGACATTTGTGCGGGCGATGAGTAAGACTTTCGGGGACCTGATTAGGGACAAGGTGGAAGTATACGTCGATGACATCATGGTCAAGACTAAGAGAGGGTCGACCCTAGTGGAAGACTTAACCCTGGTCTTCGACAAGCTACGGGCAACCCGCACAAAGCTGAACCCAGACAAGTGCGTCTTTGGTGTCTCCGCAGGAAAGTTGCTGGGGTTCCTGGTTTCGTACCGAGGCATTGACGCAAACCCGGAGAAGATCAAAGCGATTGAGGCGATGAGGCCTCCGACCCGTATCAAGGACGTCCAGAAGCTTATGGGGTCATTAGCCGCCCTTAGCCGCTTCATTTTAAGGCTGGCTGAGAGGGTGCTACCCTTCTTCAAGCTGTTGCGGAAGTCCGGCCCATTCTCTTGGACCGAAGAGGCGGAACGAGCCTTCCAAGAGTTGAAGCAACACCTGGTGTCCCTACCAATACTAGTAGCTCCAGAACCTGGGGAGCCGTTGTATATATATATCGCGATGGCTACAGAAGCGGTGAGCATGGTGCTGGTCGTCGAAAGGACGACACAAGAAGGCCAGGAACCTGAGGACTCGGGACCAGCTACAGGGGTCCAGATCATTCAGAGGCCAGTCTACTACGTCAGCAAGGTCCTCCATGAAGCAAAGACCAGGTACCTTGAGACGCACAAACTTCTCTACGCTGTGCTTGTTGCGTCCAGGAAGTTGCACCACTATTTCCAGGCACACAGGATCATGGTGGTGACCTCCTTTCCGTTAAGGGTCATCCTCCACAACTCTAACGCCACAGGCAACATCGCCAAGTGGGCCACGGATCTCGCTGAGTTTGAGCTGGACTTCCAACCTTGCCACGCCATCAAGAGCCAGGTCCTGACTGACTTCATCGTGGAGTGGACTCCTCCCCCGAGCGCCCTTGGGGGTCCAGATCCTGATTCGGACCCCACACCTACGGAGCCCAGGGGTCCGGTCTTCACCGAGCCCCACTGGACACTCTTCTTCGACAGATCCGCTCGTCAGCAAGGTGGCGGAGCCGAAGTGGTCCTCATCGACCCAAGCGGAGATCAAGTGAAGTACATGGTGCACCTTGAGTTCAAGGCCACCAACAACATGGCAGAGTACGAAGCACTGATCTTTGGCTTGTCGGCGGCCCTATCCCTAGGGATCCACCAGCTCCTCGTGAAGGGGGACTCCCAGCTGATCGTCAAGCAGGTCCACAGAGAATGTAGCTGCAACGAGCCAAGGCTCACAGCTTACCTCCTCCATGTAAGGAAGCTGGAAAAAGACTTCACGGCCCTGGAGCTGCAACATGTTCCTCGGGCTGACAACTCGGCGGTAGATGAACTCTCCCAGAGGGCATCAACTTGGGCACCCGTGCTTGAGGGCGTCTTCGAAAGATGGCTGTTGAGACCCACCGCCCAGCCTGCCAAACTGGGCGAAGGGGGCGAGACTAGCACCTCGAAGCTAGCGGTCCAAGTGGCGTCCCATCTATAGAACCCACCGAAGACTTTGTGTGCTATAGGGGGTCCTGCCTATCCCTTAGTGCCACGGATAGTATCTCAGAGTGGTCGCGATGCATAGATCTCCAAGATCTGGGACTACCTGAAGGAAAACATCCTTCCTGAAGATCATGTGTCCGCAGAGCGCATAGTGCGGTTGGCTAAACGATACACGGTGGTGGAAGGGATCTCTACCGCCATGGCGCCAATGACATTCTCATGCAGTGCATCACCCAGGAGGAGGGTCGTGAGTTGCTCACGGAGATCCATGGAGGAGAGTGCGGAAGTCATTCCTCATCCCGCATGCTGGTCGGTAAGGCCTTCCGGCATAGATTTTACTGGCCAATCACCCTCCAGGATGCAGCTGAGATGGTAAAGTTCTGCAAGGCATGTCAGTTCCATGCAAAGCAGACACACACACCAGCTCAGGCTCTGTAGATGATTCCACCCTTCTGGCCATTCGCCGTATGGGGGGTGGATATCCTGGGACCATTTCCTAGGGCCGTCGGCAGGTACTGGTACCTCTTCGTCGCCATCGACAAGTTCACCAAGTGGCCAGAGGCCACCCCTGTGGTCAACATCACCGAGGGTGTTGTTGTTGCTTTCCTCAGGTCGATTGTCTGTAGATTTGGGGTCCCATGCCGTACCATTACGGACAACGGGACCCAGTTTACAAGTCGGCTTTTCCAGGAGTATTGCGAGGGCATCGACACCCAGCTCTACTTTGCGTCTGTGGCTCATCCCAGGAGCAACGGCAAGCGGAGAGGGCAAACGCAAAGATTCTTAGGGGACTCAAGACACGCACCTATGACTGCTTGAAAAAGCATGGTGCAAAATTGGGTTAACGAGCTCCCATCCGTGCTATGGGGGGAATCAGACCACACCCAGCCGAGCTACCGGGGAGACCCCGTTCTTCTTGGTCTACGGGGCCGAAGCCTGCCTTCCCCTGGAAATCATTATGGGCTCCCCACGGGTCCAGGCTTTTGATGAGTGTATGCAGGAACAGCTACGACGTGAGGACGTGGACTTCATCGACGAGCACAGATGGCGAGCGACGATCTGAAATGCACGGTACAACCAGGCACTCAGGCGCTACCACCAACGGTTCGTGCATAGTAGGGAGCTCGGGGTCGGGGACCTGGTCCTAAGGCGAGTACTGAACCGAGAAGGGCTCCACAAACTCTCCCCCAGCTAGGAGGGACCCTTCAAGGTGACGGAAATATGCCGACCCGGGTGTGTCCGCCTTGCCACAACTGAAGGAGAGCCTCTTCCCAATCCCTAGAACATAGAGCATCTCCGTAAGTTTTACCCATAAAAACAAACCTGGGGGTTCAGTTTTTCTTCCTTGTAACTAGGTCCCGCATATTTGTACGTCAACCCAGTGAGGTCTGCCCTCATAAACCCGGTCTGTTGACCTACACTCATGTACATCAAGTTATAAGGAAAACATTCACTCCCCAGATTTGTTTTTGTGTCGGTTTATTCTGCTTCAGTCTACAACCATTATTTTTATCTAACCCACCCATACAGTTTCCCACCCTTGCTGGTATGATGACGTTCGAATTGAGTAAGCCAGGCCTACAGTTTAGGACCCTCTACAAAGGCAGGGGGGTCTGGCAGCCTGGGGGCCAGTTCTAGAGAATTGGTGCTCGTTCCCTGGGGTGGTCCGGAGCTGTGTAGTCGCTTAGCTTGGTTCTGTACCCTAAGCCTACACGCTCCACCACTCTATGACGAGTACCCTAGTATTTGGAACTATAGTCCTGTGGGTCCGGCAACCTAGGGTCCGGTTCTAAAGAATGGACACACGTCCCTAGGGTGGTCCGGAGCTGTGTAGCCGCTTAGCATGGTCCCGTACCCTAAGCCTGCATGCTCCACCACTTTGCGACGGGCGTCCTTGTCTTTAGAACTGTGATCCAAGGGGATCCGGACATACGGCTTGGCTTCCCAGACTAAATCCTGCAGGTCCTGTTGCATGAATCAAAGGATGGTAGATACCAGACGATGGGTCCTATGGGTGTACTACTAAAACTTCCTAGCCAAGGCTGTGTATAGGTCCAGGTCCCAGTCGAGACTACCTCCTGGGGACCGGGTCACCAATTCTTAAGTATACTGGTATCCAGCCTCGACACCTCGAGCCTACATCCCAGGGGGCCAAGTACCAGAGAGGAGTTGGTAATGTCACACACAACGAGGACAAATAGCATACAGATAAGTGCTAATACTGCTTGATAAATAGTACTCAAAAGTATCTTACAAAGCCAAAAACTATACAAGCTGCTACCCAATGGAAACCCATTGCCTGTTTCTACAGATCTAGCTACTCATCATCGGCAGGATCCCGCTGGAAGCGCTCGGCCACCACCTTCCACGGCGTCTTGTATGCCCTCCCGGGCGGCGTCTTCGGTGTCGGCCACCGGACCAACGATCACTAGCTCCAAGGAGATGACCGGGTCGTGGCTCTAGAAGCACATCAGGATATACTCGATTACCGCTCGGCAGAGCTTGCCACCCTCGGCCTCTAGGCGGGGCCAAGAATCTGGTCCAGGCGTCGGAGGCGGTCGACGGCGGAGTCCAGCACCGAGAGCGCGTTGGAGATAGACGTCGGTAGCTCCGACACCGGATGGGACTCATCCCTAGCGGCACCAGCGCTGTGCTCGCCTCGCCGGCCCATGCAGCGATGCGCTGAACCCCGGCGTGAAGCTCTACCTGGAGATCTTCAAGTGCTTTCTTTGTCGCCTCCACCGCCTGGGGCCCAGTGCTGCCTGCGCCGCCTAGAACTGCCAGATCTGCTCTTCTAGCCTTTCTCCTTCTCCTCCGCCTCAAGCTCATGCTCGGCCAGCAACTTGTCCCGCCTTTCAAACATTTCCTCTCTGAAGGCGAGATCCTTCTCCCGCCAGGCGAGATCTGTCTCCCGCCTATCTAGGGACACATCCTTCTCCTTGATGTTCTCCTTGGCCAGGGCATGTTGCTGGCCTTGTCCTCTAGTTCTCGCTCCCATTTTTGGATCCTCTCCACAGCCGTGGTCTACTGGGTCCGCTGCTCTTCCAGGATTTCGTTCATGGCACTCAGCTTGGCCCAGAGCTCTGTGACGACCTCCTCCCTCTGGTTCAAGGCCTCCTCCCTCTTGGCCAGCCTCTTCCTCCTTCCGGCTCGCCTACAGCTCCCTGGCCTACACCTTCTGGAGGTCCTTTTTTGTAGTCTTTTGCATTCCCGTGCCAGTTTGGACCGCTCAAGGCGAACTGCTGGTGGGACAACCGCCTTGGTGCGCTCCTCCAGCTGGGTGCGCAAGTCGTTGAGGCGCTGGTGCTCAGATTCCAGCGCCTCCCATTCCCGCCGGATCGCTGCCTCGGTCTCTTGAAGAGCCTGATGGGCACGGGATAGCACCCCGGGGGAGGGGAACTTGGCGCTGCTTTTTGGCTCGGCGCCGGATCGGAGAGCCGCCGCCCAAAAAACCACCTCCGTCTCCTCCGGAGTGGGTGACGGGGATAGAGCTAGACGCGCCCCCCCGCATCACCCCCCATGGCGGGGGTGGGCGCAGCTGGGACCTCCTCCGCCGCTGCTGACAGTGTACTCGACGGCGTCGCCGTCGTTGAGGCTGTGGTAGCCGTCGGCGGTTCGCCGGCACCACTCCTAGCAGATGCCTGCTGCTGAGAGCCAGACCCATCGGTGGGCATGGTATCCGGTGGAGGAGGCGTGACCTTGGGAGCAGAGGGGGAGGAAGCCCTGGCAAGCAAAGGATGGGTTAAGACCCTACGACATGATAACTACACTCGCAAAAAAGGGAAGGGGCTACACTTACTTGGGGCCTTGGACCTTCCAGCGACCCTAGAAGCAGGACGTCCGCTATTGTTGTTGTTGCTGCTGCTGGTGACCCTAGGGGAGATCATCCCCAGGGGGTGGTGGCGGTGGGCCCGATGGTGGTGGTGGTGGCGGTGGGCCCGATGGTGGTGGTGGCGCAGGACTAACGCGCCTCTGCGCGCCTTGGGCCTAGGAGCCGGCCTCCTCGGCCCCGCCAGCGGTCCTCTGGCGCTTCTGGAGGGGTCCGGAACAAGGGGGGTTCGAGACAAGTGACTCGTCAGCGTGATGCAGCCGGCGTCACCTCTCTTCCTCCAACCCCTAGTGCCACCCGGGGCGGAGGAGTTGCTTGTAGGTCCCTTGCCCCTGTCCATGGAGCTGGGGGCCACAGCGGGACTGGCACTAGGAGCCCTTCTAGCGGGCTGGGGATCTGGATCCCGTGGAGGGGTCCCGACTGCTGGTCTGTCGAACTGCCATGTCGCTCTCGTTGAGGATCGGCAGCATGGCCAGGATCGCCGTTTGTAGCCCCGGATCATCACACAGCGCCGGGATGCCTGGGGGAGTATCAAAGATTCAGGGACAAAGGACTCACCAGTAATCCCCTTCACTAGAAGCTCCAGCTCCTCCCAAGACAAGTCGGTCCTGCCAATGTCATTTTGGCCGGTGAACCAGCAGCACAGGCGCGACCTCCTCTGTAGCGGCACGACCCAGTGCTTCAGGAAATTGCCGACCACGTGCATCGAGGTCAGACCACCGGCTGCCAAGCCCTTGATCCTGTCCAACATGGGCAGGAGCTCTAGCGCGAGGGACGACTTGGCCCTCCACTACTTCCAGTCGAGTGTTGGTCTGTCAGTCGGCAGCGCGAGGCGGTTGTTGGCCTCGACGCTGACGATCACCCAGTCGTTGCGCCAGTTTTCCCACCTCACATTGCCGAGGGTGGGGATGTAGGACACGGCTGAATCTGACTTCGTCTGGAGTAGTAGGCAAGATGGTCCTTGGCTTTCCCAGACTTCACCAACACGAAGAAATGGTGGAAGAGAGAAGTGCAGGGGGCCACCCTCACGAACATCTCGCAGAGGTGGACGAAGATGGCCGCCTGGAGGATGGAGTGGGGCGTGAGGTGCTGGAGTTGGAGCCCGAACTCCTCCAGCAACAATAGGAAGAAAGGCGAGATCGGCAGCGCCAACCCACAGGAGATGCAGGAGACGAACAAGACGAACTCCCCGGTGGCGAGGCCGCCGAGGGGGACGGCACCGGCGCGGACTCTCCCGGTGAGCCCCGGCGCGGTCCACCTGAGCAGGCCCACATGCCAGATTGAGTGCCGCCTCAGACTGGAAGCGGTTGGGATGGCCAAGCAAAGTCATGGTGTCGGCGGTAGCGCGGGTGTAGAGCAGGAGAGCGCGAAGGCAAAGGGCGCAGAGGGCTCGAAGGCGAAAGGGCGCAGCGATGTGGAGAGAAAGCGAAAGCGTAACTGCTGCTCGCGAAGGTGAACCCTTTTTCAAGGAAACTCTCCGCTCGCGCCCTGAGGCACCACAGGGAATCCCGCCCGATGCACACCTAGCGCCCAGGCGGCCTAGTCTCTGACACGGTACCCGGGTCCACAAGTCATACAAACTGGTGTGTTGGTCTCCGAGTGCGAAGAAGGCGAACCGCCATGCACGATCGCGCACCACTTCGGGCCGCTGCAGAGGGATATTTTTTAACCAAGGCAGCGGCAACGAGGTGCCCGCGCGTGGCTCGATGGAACCGCCAGACGTGGGGCCGTGGGTCAGTCAGCCACAAGGACAGATGTGGCAGTTGACGCGCGACCGAAGGCAGATTGACAGCGCGTGCGTCGACAGATGTGCCGAATTAACGCAGCACGTCAGCAAACATACTAAGATGGCGCCCCAATCACTGGTCATGCCATGTTGGGCAAAGTTCAAGCTTTGGCCCCACAGTAGGCTCGCATCCTCCTTTGAGGCGGGCCTGGGGGCCACTGTCGATACCCTAAAACTAGGGTACTCCTTAGTACTGTATAAAGTCGCAGTGCCCACGCGGCTATCTCTTAGGCGTGGTAAGGGTGCTGTGTGGGACCAGGCCGCGACTCGCCCTAGTTTCGGGTACCACTCTGGGTCAACGGCAGTGCCCGACTCCACCACATGGGCAGGTCCAAAGCCGCCACGTGTACAGAGAAGGTGATATACTCCAAGTCATCAACAATGTGTTAGGACCCCATGAGAGAGCGTCGGACCCCTGGATATGCTGTCCGGACCTCTGGGGTTGGTCCAGGACCGCCACGTGTGCAAGCCAGACCCCTGGAATGGGGTCCAGACCCTACCGTATGGGGTCTGGGCTGCCCACAATGGGGTCCCAAGGTCCAGGATAGAACATACACGAGCCTTGAACAGGACCCAGGCGGGGGTCCGGTACCGACACGTGTCCAGACCTAGTCTGGTGCGGACATGTCCGCATACTCTCCCACTCCCCGCCCAAGCGGAGACCCGATGCTGCCACATGGCCTACTGCACGTGACGTAAGCCAACGGGCGAAGCCTGACGTAAGGCCTCTAGGCTATGCCGCCTCCGCATTAATGAGACCTGTCCATTTCGTAGGCGGCGTGTCCATTCCACTGGCAGGCAGTGTGCCGCCTCAGCATTTAATGAGACCTGTCCATTCCGCTAGCAGGCTGCGACCTGTCCATTCCACAAGCGGCAGCGACCTGTCCATTCCCCAGGCGGCGTGCCTGTCCATTCCACTGGCAGGCGATACACCCATACTGCCGCGTGCACTATGCCCATCGTTACTAGTAAGCTACCAAGGAAGCTGCCGCCACACATCAATACTGCGTGGGCTGCAGACATCATGGCGCCAGGAGATTGCACAGCCGATGCTTGCATTAGTTACTCCAGGTATTCCATCCATTATGTTCCTGGGCCCACATGTCGGGGCTCAACATCCTTGTATGTGCCTCCCTTGAGCTATAAAAGGGAAGGCACACAACGTTACAAGGCAAGTCACTCAGACCAACTTAGATGCTCTGGCTCACACATAGGGGTTCAAGTTCACAAGTTCTCAAGCTCTTAGACTCAATACAACACATAGACAGTGGAATAGGGTATTACGCTCCGGCGGCCTGAACCACTCTAAACCCTTGTGTGTTTTTGTGTTCATCCGAATCCATCTAGCAGACAGGCAAAACGCTTAGGCCCCCTCCTCATCTTAGGATTTAGGGTGGGTGCGTTCCACCACCTGGCCGGAGAATTTCCTCTCCGACAGTACCAAATGAAAGAGATATGATCAAAGGTATATAAATGAGCTATGTGTGCAATTTTTCAATCAAAATTCCGAGAATCAAGAATATTTAACTCATTCCTAAGTTTGCTAAAGGTTTTCTCATCTAGTGGCTTGGTAAAGATATCGACTAATTGGTTCTTGGTGTTTACATAAGCTATTCAATATCTCCCTTTTGTTGGTGATCCCTCAGAAAGTGATACCGAATATCTATGTGTTTAGTGCGGCTGTATTCAACAGGATTATCCGCCATGCGGATTGTACTCTCACTATCATAGGAGAGGGACTTTGCTCAATTTGTAGCCATAGTCCCTGAGGGTTTGCCTCATCTAAAGTAATTGCGCACAACAGTGACCTATGTCAATTGAAAGTCGCCTAGAGGGGGGTGGATAGGCGAAACCTTAAATTTATAAACTTAAGCACACACTACAAGCGAGGGTTAGCATTAGAATTAAAGTCAAGTCTAGGAGGGAGGGGAAAAACAAATCAAATGAGAATTGAGCGAATGAACATAGTGATTGTTTTACCGAGGTTCGGTTCCAAAGAACCTAGTCCCCGTTGAGGAGGGTCACAAAGACTGGGTCTATTTCAACCCTTTCCCTCTCTCAAACGATCACTTAGACCGAGTGAGCCTTCTTCCTTAATCTCACGGGTCACTTAGACCCCTCAGGCACACACACTTGGTGTATCTTGCCTCGCTTACAAAGCATTGAGAATAAAAATGGGAAAAGAAGAAAGGCCAATCAAGCAACAAGTGCAACAAAAGAACACAAGAGATCCTCTCACAAGTCCTAACGCACTAGAGTTGATTCGGGGACTTTGAGTGGATCGACCGCTTTGATTGTGTCTTGGAGTGGAGTCTTTTGCTCTTGTATTGAATGCAATGTTTGGAATGCTTGGGTGGATATGCATGAGGTGGTTGGGTATTTATAGCCCCTAACCACTTCCATAGCCGTTGGTGAGGCTGCTGGCGATGGGCGCACAAGACAGTCCGGTGCGCCATCGGATAGGTACTGTGCGCTGTCCAGTGCGCCGCCACGTTAGCCAACCATTAGGGTTCGGAGCTGGTCAACCATTGGAGGCTTTGTCCTCTTGTGGCACCAGACAGTCAGTGCCCCTCTGACTTCGCTGCTCTGACTTCTGCGTGACAGTGTTCACAACTGTAGCACTTTGCAAAGTCGATCATTGGCGCAAGGAGCTGTTGCTCCGCTGGCTCACCGGACAGTCCGGTGAATTATAGTGGAGAGCACCTTCGTTTTCCCGAGAGTGGCTGGTTCAATCTTGTACGGTCCTGGTGCACCGGACACTGTCCGGTGCGCCATTCTTCAGCACACTCAAGTCCTTTTGCTCCGATTAAATTGTGTCCCTAACTTGATTCTTTTATTGGTTTGTGTTGAACCTTATGCACCTGTAACACATGAATTCTAGACAAACTAGTTAGTCCATAGGTTTGTGTTGGTAGTCAACCACCAAAATTAATTATAGAAAATGGTTAACCCAATTTCTCTTTCAATCTCCCCCTTTTTGGTGATTGATGCCGACACAAACCAAAGCAAATATGAAGTGCAGAAATGTAACTAGTTTGCATTTATGATGAATGTGCATAGGTTGCTTGGAGTTAAACCAATTTGAAAGTCTTACTAAGAATAAGAGTTGAATGGATTGGCTTTCTTTTATTTATCATTTTGGACCACATTGCACCACTTGTTTGTTTTTACAAATCCTTTGGAAAATCTTTTCAAAGTCTTTTGCAAGTAGTCAAAGGCATAGGAATATGATTGCAAAAAAGCATTTTTAGGATTTGAAATTTCTCTGCCTATTTCAAATGCTTATCCTTTGACTAAAAAAAGCTCCCCCTCAAGAAATTCTCCTCTTAGCTTTCAAGAGGGTTTTGAAGTAGATACCAATTGGAAATTTTGACTTTAGGAATATCAATTGAAGGATCAATTGAGACAAAGATACCAATTGATAATACATTAATTGAAATTTTACTTTTGAAGATATCAATTGAAAAATCATACTAATTCAAAAGTTCCTTAAATACCAATTGAGAAACAAACATTTGTGAAAGGTTTTGAAATTTGAAATGGTGGTGTGGTCCTTTTGCTTTGGGCTTAATATTTTCTCCTCTTTGGCATTAATCGCCAAAAACGGAGAACGTTGGAACCCTTGAGCATTTTCTCCCCCTTTGGGGCCTAACATTACCTCCCAAATGGTGAAATAAATACGAGTGAAGGATCATACCATTGAGAGTTTGCGGAATACCGGCAAAGGGTAGATAATACCATTAGCATTGAATGGAAGCATTGACTTTGCCGAATACTCCATTTCCCTTTCAATCTAAGACTAATACAAGATATACTCATGGAAACATATTAGTCTTAGCCTTGGCACAAGAAGAATAAGAGATATGCATTTGTAGCAAATGAAAGAGATGTGATCAAAGATATATAAATGAGCTATGTGTGCAATGTTTCAATCAAAATTCCGAGAATCAAGAATATTTAGCTCATTCCTAAGTTTGCTCAAGGTTTTCTCATCTAGTGGCTTCGTAAAGATATCGGCTAATTGGTTCTTGGTGTGTACATAAGCAATTTTGATATCTCCCTTTGTTGGTGATCCCTCAGAAAGTGATATTGAATGTCTATGTGCTTAGTGCGGCTGTGCTCAACGGGATTATCCACCATGCGGATTGCACTCTCATTATCACATAGGAGAGGGACTTTGCTCAATTTATAGCCATAGTCCCTGAGGGTTTGCCTCATCCAAAGTAATTGCGCACAACAATGGCCTGCGGCAATGTACTCGGCTTCGGCGGTGGAAAGAGCTACGAAGTTTTGTTCTTTGAAGCCCATGACTAGGGATCTTCCCAGAAACTAACAAGTCCCTGATGTGCTCTTCCTATCAATTTTGCACCCTGCCCAATCGGCATCGAAAATGTTGGGTATGTTCCATAGCCGAAGATCCTAAAAGAGGAGAACACCTTCGGCACATCCTTTCAGAAGCAGCGCCGAAGTTATCACTGATAGAGCTTCGACATAGTGACAAATCTCAAGACGAAGGGGCGAACCGACTTAAAGATGAAATGACTCAAAGACCCATGATGTTTTGTGTCAGTATTGTAATTGATTATAAAGGGCATAATGTAATTTCACATAGGCTGTGTCCTGGGCCTATAAATAGATGAACAGTACCCCGTACTGTTCAGGCAATCTTGTAATTGCTGACGCATCACACTGGAATTATTGTTTTCCGTCAAGGAGAAGGTATAAACGTATCCAAATATCATGTTTTAATATTCAATCCATGTAATGAAATATACAAATAAAGTTATTTGTTTTTGACATATGTTTTACATATTATACTTCATTTATATTGCTGTATAAGTCTAATCACGAAGGTATGACCTTCGTGATACTTTGCCCGCGACCTTCGTCCGAAGTTCATTAAATCCTTGGGGAGATAATGCTTCAGCGGACGAAGGGCATTAACATTTAACATTTTTATGTTGCCTTGTTCTTAATTCATAGCATTTGAGAACAAGTCCCCAACATTGGCGCCCACCTCCGGTGAACTCACTTCCACTTTCTGAGCTAATGGCTTCGGTCAACAACCAAGCTGGAGCTGCTTCGGCTACGAAGCTGGTGCTCCTGATAACAGGCAGATCATGCTCAGAACCAGCCAACAAGAAGCAGAAGAAGGAGGCACAGAGAAGGGTACAACATGTCGGGGTGCAGGGACCCTTCATCAAGTCAAGATGGTCTCACATCCCAATTACCTTCTCCCAAGAGGACCTTCAGCTCAAGGATTATCCTCACAATGATGCTATGGTTATTTCTTGTGTTATCAAAGGTTTTCTAGTCCACAATATTCTGGTTGATACAGGCAGTGCAGCAGATATTATATTTGCTAAGGCCTTTAGACAAATGCAAGAGCCAGAAGATAAGATTCATGATGCTACACACTCTCTGTGGCTTTGGAGGAAGACAGATTGTAGAACTAGGCAAGATCACGATGCCAGTGACCTTCGGATTTGTTAACAACACCAGAACTGAGCAAGTTGTGTTTGATATTGTCGATATGGAGTACCCCTATAATGCAATCATTGGTCGTGGAACACTCAATGCTTTCGAAGCAATTCTTCATCTAGCATATCTTTGCATGAAGATACCTTCGGATCAAGGACCTATTGCTATTCATGGGAGTCAGGAAGCTGCCAGAAAGGCTGAAGGGAACTGGACAGATTCAAAGGCAATCCATAGTATAGATGGAGCCGAAGCTTGTGAGTAGTACAAGTATAGGAGGGAGAAGGCTGCTTCGACCGATCAGCCGAAGCCCATGCTTTTATGTGAAGATATTGCAGAGCAGAAGGTGCTGCTGGGATCTCAATTGTCTGAAGAACAGGAGAAAACCCTGATAAGGTTTTTGTTCAACAACAAAGATGTCTTTGC